>QLNU02015003.1:14763468-14775919 GCA_006491805.2 Dysdera silvatica | reverse complement strand
CGCCCCACGTTGAAGTCAAACCCAGGGTAGTGACTGAGCGCGACAGAAAGATCTGTTGATGCCTAACAAATAGCCGTTCCTATGTTTTGGATATTCACAGAACGGAATTGTTTAGAGCTGTTTGAAAATTTCTAAATTATGGAATTTTGACCCTGCATTGCAGCTTCCGGGGAATGCAGCACAAAAGCCTTATATACAGCTGTGGAAATGCAGACATCCATTTTTGCGTAGTTCGCGGCTAAGAAAAGATTGTGCTCGTTAACAAAAATACTTTAATTTCGTATCTTTTCATTGTTATGTGATATTTTTTGCCATCATATAGTATAAGGTTTAGACATGAAAAATATAGTGAATATCATTCATGGAACACTGAATCTAGCCATTGCAAAATATAAAAATGAATCATCCGTTATTTCACAGGAAGAAATACGCGAAAGTGAATGGCTGTTTGTCAAAATCGAAGAATTACTTCTGAACGAAAATGTCGAGGAACAAGTTTCTTTGGACTTAGATGATGGCCAACATTTTGCTCGTTTCGACGTTAGTGACGAACTGACTTTGCACCAACAGTGGATACTTAGGAATATTAGTTTATCAGAAATGAAGACTGTTGTTAATTTTTATGATCGGTGCGTGAAAAACAAATTCAAAGGAACGCAAAGGAAATTTAAACGTGTTACCAACTGCAGTCAAATTTTACGTTTTAAAAAGTACGCATTACAAAGTGGAACCAAAAGACAAAAAATGAACGAAATTAAAATGTATATATTAAAAATCTGCTCAAAATCTGCCAGTTCACGATATAGATTTCAAAAGATAGGGGCACAGTAAAGCAAGGGAATTAGGTATGTTGTCATTAAAATTATCAGCCCATTTTGTCAGGGGATTAAAAAACTATAGTAATATCGTTTCACGAAAAATTGCACAATATACTTAAACGTATCGTGAATGTAATGTAGAATGTATTGAAAATAATGCGGTTGCAGTTCTTTTAGAAGCACAGGATGTATTTTCAAATTGTTATCCTTCTCAAATTTTAAACGCCGATCAAAGCGGCTGTTCTTATTTCGTTGCAAACGAGAGGGCGTTATCCCACAAAGGTGAAAAAGTTACTGCAGGTTTGGTGGAATCAGAATTGGCCTTAACCACTCCTATCAGTGGCGCACCTACGTAGGGGGCCGTGGGGGCCCGGACCCCTTTGGACTAACAAAGCGAAAAATAATTACTCAAATAGACACTGGTCATTTCTTCTTTTAAAGTAAGATTGAAAATAGTGACGATCCCAACGACATTTCCCTGAACTCTTAGTTCAAAGTTAGAAGAGAAAAATTAGAAAGTTTTTCTAATTTTATTTACATGCATTTATTCCTGATTAATTTTTTAATTTTATATAAATTGACGTCACTTTGTCCATATTATTTGTAAGATATCATTACTCTTCGCCGATATAAAATTACTGTTCAACGTATCAAATCTTGATCAACACAAAATATTAATGGGAGTGGTGCTCAAAATATTATTCGTTTGTTCATATTCCTATTTTTATATTTTCTACGTTAAGCCGCGTACTTTATTCCTGCGTGGCCCAATAGATAAGGCGTCATACTTCGAATAAGAAGATTGCAGATTCGTTTCCAATCGCGGGAGCGTATGGTCTTATTTTTTTTGTAATGATACATATAATGATTGCGATTGATTTCCTATAGTACTGATATTTATCAAACTTGTCTTAAAACTGAGCCCGACGGGGCTCAGTTGGTAGAGCACGAGACTCTTAATCTCAGAGTCGTAGGTTTGAGTAGCACGTCTAGCGTCGATTTTACTTTTTTTATATATAAACAAATCAAAATATAATAAATACATAATGTATAAATATTATAAGATACATGTTAAGATATAAAAATAGAAGGAAATTATTTAAATATTTAAAAGCAATTTCAAGAAAACATAATATGTGAAATCTATTGCCTGCAAGGTGTTAAACTTGGATTTAAAAAATTCCACTTTTACTCTTTTTAAGTATGCCATTTTTATCTTTCTAATACAAGGGACAAACAACTTGATAAAAAAGATATCACCACGTATCTTCCAGGTTTTGAACCTGGAACCTTCCGCTTATAAGGCGGATCTTCTTGAAGTAAATACTCCTCACCACTGCCATTACTTTTATCGTAAAGCTGAAAACATATTTTAGTGCTTTGTGTTTTGTTAGGAGTAAATGCATACGAATAAAGTTGAAAACAAGATGCCAATTTTACATATGAAGAAATTTAGAAACATCTTTAAACCATAAGCCTTTTTCTGGAGTTTATTGTTTGTAAGAATAGTAACTCCTCGACGGCCTAATAGTTAAGGCGCTCCGGGGTCAACGCAGAGACCCTAGTTCGAAGCTCGGTCGGGAACGATGTCTCTTTTTCTCTTGTAAGAAAAAGCTTTAGCTTGAGCTGATAAACGAAAATCAAGAAAATTTCGGTAAAAGATCAACTTACTTATTTTTCTACTTTCAGCATTGTTTCATCATTTTTAATGAATGTATTATCATTGCCATTTACACTTACCTTTATGCTTAATAAAGACGTGCATTAAAAAAATATAATCCAGTGGTCCTATGCGGATAGTTCTGTTATATTCAACGACAGATACATAAACATTGAAATTCAATACAAATAACTGGGGCTAAGCACACCAGAGCGCCATTGACAACTCGGTATTCGTAGATGTTGAAGAAACAATCTTCTTCTCTTATTAAGCAGTTACTGGGTTGTTTTCTTTATATTTGCACGACTATTTCTGATTGACCACGGAACTCTGCGTTCCTAGCATACGTTTCATAGAATTATACACATTCTGAAATTAATCAATTAATCAATATAGAATAACGCATTTTTATTACGAAATATATTAACACTTGATTTATGCGGAAAGACCTTTGCTCTCCGTGCGCCAAAAAAAAAAAAAATCAGCCAACCAACTAATTTTACACCAAAGGTGGCAACCATGAAATATAGTAATTTCTCCCAATAACAACATTCTGGTTACTGAATATTTCTGTTTAGCGACGACACTCTGAGGTCTCGGCAACTACTTCATGGAATGACACACATTCTGATTAGCGCCTTTGCAGGTTAACGTTCGTTCATTGAACGTCGTTAGTGAGAAAGTACTGTAATTATTCAGTGGCGGATCCATCGGGGGGATTAGGGAAATTTCCTTACCAAATCCATAGAAAATCGTTTATAGCGAGCGCCGAATATAACGACAAAACGCATATAATGACGGAATTTTTACAGAAGGTTTGATTTTGTACTTTATTTCTTTTAATTACTTGTTAAATTCAGGGTCGATAAAAAGATTTGTTCACTAAAAACGGTTAAATTATTTGCGCTTAAGCATTATACCAAATAAAATCAGGAAACTCGCTAAATGCGGGCTCGTTGTAAGTGAGCCCTACTGCATTTTACATCCCCTCCCACCACAAAATCCTTCTATGGATCCAACTCTGATTTATTTGTCAACACGCATGAAATTTTCTGCACTTTCAAGACAAATAATTCGTCTTTCTTCATTCTTAATAACTTCGAATATAAAATGTAACATTAATTAATACGGCTGTTTAGTGAATTAGTGTATAGTAAAAGCCTGTCAAGATTCTAATTTTCCACTGGTTTCATTTAAAAAATTTTTTCTTACCATAAGTTTAATTTAATTAATAAAATTTAATTAATAAAGTATTTTCTTACCATAAGTTTTGTAATATTTTTAAATAATGCTTTCATCCATCATCATCATTGTTTATAATAGTAGTTTTTTTTAAAAAACCATAACGATACAAGCAAGAGAACGAAAAGTTATTACTAATAATTGGTAACTATTATACAGATATTGTAATCCGTAGATTCATTTGACGCATTATTTCCATGGCAAGATTACAATGTTGCTGGGTCATTCCATGTCAAACAACACCGAACATATAGTAACCTAATATACGTGTAGTTATTTTATTGCTTGAAATAGGTTTCCTCTACGTTTGCATAATTACAAAATTCCAAATTTTGTTATTCTGAAAAATTTCAGTTGAAAAAGGATTATTATATTATTTAATGAAAGGCATAGTAATAAAAACAGGGCAGCAACATGCAATAATAGACAAGTCTGGAATATGAGAGGTCACAATGCATAAGAATAATGCTTTAACTTCGAGTCTAGTTTTTTTAATATCTCTTGAACCCATAGAGATCCCATCACGAAATTTTGCGAAAAGGTGTAGAATATCATGCTATATACTATATAATTTTTTGAAAGAGATAAAATAACCCCATTTTGAAAAATTTAAGATTAAACTTTTCTTTACATTTTATTTAAAATAATTCTGCTTATAATACTTACTTTTGTTACATATTTAGAAAAATCTTTAAAAAATCTTTCAAATGATTTTTGCATAAATATTAAAGTTCCTTTGCATCCTTATACGTTTCTTCTGGATTACAAACGCCTTCTTTCCGGATAATCCGAAATTCTTAAAAAGTGATAAAATTTCTAAAACATCATTATTAATATTGGCAACAGTTTGACTTTGTATAATATTTTCTGGAGCCGGAAAAAAAATAAAGCAAGCGAAAGAAATTCGCCACATAAAGTCAATATTTAAATTTAGCGGGTTTCAATTACCATTAATTCGCAACTTTCGAATTCGCAACTCTCTAATCCGCAACTATCTTATCCGCAACTAACTAAAACCCAACTCGCTAATTCGCAACTAATCCGCAACTCTCTAATTCGCAACTCTCTAATTCTAAACTGTCTAATCCGCAACTCTCTAATCCGTAACTCTCTATTACACAATTCTCTAATCCACAACTCTCAGATTTGTACCTCTCTAATTCTCAAGTAGCTAGATAGTTTTCAACCTTAACAATAGCAGTAATTATTCAATATACGGAAGACCTTTATCTTACTTTTTTATTACATACGTACAGACATATAGTAAGACAGGCAGGCAGACAGAAAAACCAAAAGCAATAGCGGGTTCAATATCTATTGAAAAAAGATTTCTAAATTGCTAAAAAGATTAGAAAGTTGCGGATTAAAGAGTTGCGGATCACAGAGTTGCGAATTAAAGAGTTGGGTATTAGATAGTTGCAGATTAGAGAGTTGTGGAATAATATTCCTATTGGAGGCCTCCCATTGGTTCTCATTGGGTTTTTCCATTCTGCGGGACTACTCTGATGAAGGGTTTTCCAGAAATTTCAAGTATAAAAAAGAGACAGAAACATAACATCGTCATTACTCCTGATGAAGGACTGCTGCTGATGCGTCCGAAAGCTTGAGTGATCTTTTTCATTGCTATTTTACCAGTGTTTAACCTTTTTATGTAATTTCCTCCCTGGTACCCTGTATTTTATTTCTATCTTCCATTTATAATGGGTTCTCTTATAGATGTATAAAGAAAATCTCTTAAAAATGTAAAATTTACATTTCTGCCGAAATATTGAACAGATATCTACTAAAAAATATGCTGGATATTTCAGGTAAGCGAACTTCAGATAATCGATTCCTACTACAGATTTACGAAAGAGAATTCGGGAACAGAACTTGCCCCAATCACTTTTAAAACTCTACATCTCTACTATTGAAACTGATTGGTCTTAGCCAAAGTACCTTAATTTGTATTATATTTAATCGAAATTTTAGTGTACCATTTTCATACATTTGCATTGGAATCTCAAAGATCGTTGCAATCTAACTTCGAAAAGTTACGAATGATATCGGGCCTTCTGATGTGTCAAATAGGGTTTTCGCCAATGAAGATAATCATTTTAATAATTAAAACCCACCCATCCTTCGTAATTAAATAATATAAAAGGTCTCAGTCAAAACGAATTTCCTTTCCACCAACGCATCCAGTATTTCGAGTAATTTTAGAAAATACTTTTTCGATTGATAAACGTCGGGAATGATAAGTTGGACTGATATTGGTTGTGCACCTGATTGTTTGATATCCGATTCACTGAACTAGTTTACTCGTTTGCGATTGATGGAAGAAACTGTTCTTTGCGTCTTTCAAGAAATTATCTAGGCCACCTTTAACTCAAATGACTATTTTTCGTGTTGCTCGATTCATGTTTCAGATATCAAACAACTGTGGTCCACATAGTTTTCTTTTCGTACGTATGCTTCTAGAACCCCCAGCATTTATTACTATTAATAGCAATGAACTGATTATTGAGGAACAATGAACTTATTATTGAAAAGCACCGAATATGAACTTTTTTAAAAGATGTATACGTACACGATGTTATACATCATATATACATACATGTATACTCTCATGTGTGTATGTGATTTTGATGGGAATTTTATTTGTGTGTTTCTAGGTCTAGTTCCATTTCGCTCTCTTCTTATGAATTTTCCCCGTAAAACCACACTTCATACCACACATTCGAAGCAAAGATCATTCAGCACCAATCAAGTGTTAATATATTTTCGTAATAAAAATAATGCGATATTTTATATTGCTTAGTTGATTAATTTCAGAATGTGCATAATTTTATGAAACGTTTGCCAGGAACACAGAGTTCCGTGGTCAATCAGAAATAGTCGTGCAAATATAAAGAAGAGAATCCAGTCACTGCCTAGTAGGAAAACAGGATCTTTCCTTCGCCATCTACAAATACCGAGTTGTCAATGGCGCTCTGGTTTGCTTAGCCCCGGTTATATGTATTGAATTTTAATGTTTGTGTATCTGGCATTGAATATAACAGAACTATTCGCATAGGACCACCTGGTTATATTTTTTTAATGTACGTCTTTACTAAGCATAAAAGTGTATGTAAATTCATTAAAAATAATGAAAGAATGATGAAGGGAGAAAAGTAAAAAATTGTACATTTACCGAAGCGAATGATTTTGTGAAGTTCTAAATTTTAGTATACGTGAAAATTCCGACACCAACATTTATCAGCTCAAGCTAGAGCTTTGTGTTATAAGAGAAAAAGAGGCATCGTTCCCCATCGAGATTTGAACTAGGGTCTCTCCTAGGTTGCTCAGTTGATCCGGGAGCATCTTAACCGCTAGGCCATCGAGGAGTTACTATTCTTACAAACAATAAACTCCAAAAAGGTGTTAGGTTTAAGGATATTTCTAAATTTCTTCATATGTAAAATGGACATATTGTTTTTAACTCTATTCATATACTTTTACTGCTAACAAAACACCAAGCACTAAAATATGCTTTCAGCTTTAAGACAAAAATAATGGCAGTGGTGGGGAGTGCTTACTTCAGGAAGATCCGCCTCATAATTTGAAGGTTCCAGGTTCGAATCCTGGTAGATACAGGATATTTTTTTTATCAAGTGGTTTGTCTCTTGTATCAGAAAGATAAAAATGGCATACTTAAGAAGAGTAAAAGTGGAATTTTTTAAATCTAAGTTTAATATCTTGCAGGCAATAGATTTTATATATCTTTGTTCTCGAAATTGCTTTTAAATGTTAAATAATTCCTTCTATTTTTATATCTTAACGTGTATCCTATAATATTTATATATTATGTAATTATTACATTTTAATTTGTTTATATTTAAAAAAAAGTAAAATCGACGCGAGACGTGCTGCTCAAACCTACGACTCTGAGATTAAGAGTCTCGTGCTCTACCAACTGAGCCAGCCGAGCTTTTTCTTCCGCTCTATAATTTAGTATTTAAATAGCGCATCTTTAATTTTTTTTCCTTTTGCAATAGTTTTATTTCCCGAAATAGACAAGGATGATTTTTTTGTGTGAAAAACTTCTAACAACCGGGTTTTCTAAAAAAAAAGGGCTAAATTGTAACCTTTGATTACCTCTTCATTTGGTCATTGCATGAATGCAAGTTATCAAGGTCAGATTTCCGGGTAGGCATGTCCATATGGATAGTACCTATTGGTGACATCAAAGTGATCACAAATAAAGTTTGTAGATGTTACAACATTCAACAGGATATTCTTCAATTTTCAATGATTTCTGTCAAACAAATTATTAAATAGTATTAGAGATGAAGATAAAATTCTTGAATGCAATGAGGCCAAAGTTTGAAAAGCTCAAAATTGTTTACGATCACGTACAGGTTTAAACAAAACATATCATCGTCATAGACAAGTTTGATAAATGTGAGTACTATAGGAAATCTACAGCAATCTCGACATGTATTATTACAAAAAAAACAAGAAAATGCACGCCCGCGGCATGATTCAAACCTGCAATCTTTTTATTCGAAGTCAGACGTCTAATTTTTGGGGCCACGCAGGAATAAGAGGCGCCGCTTAACGTAGAAAATATAAAGATATTAATATGAACAACGAATAATATTTTGAGACCACTCCCCTTAATATTTTGTGTTGATCAAAATTTGACAAATTCAACAATAATTTTATGTCGGCGAAAAGTAATGATACCTTAGAAGTAATATGGACAAAGTGACGTTAATTCTTGTATAATTAAAAATTAATCAGGAATAAATTCATGTAAATAAAATTATAAAAACTTAAACGCAAAATTCGGTGCGCCACAGTATATGCCAAATACATTATACTACAGAAATAGAAAAAAACGAAGCATTGCTTCTTCTAAGAAGGCAACGTCATATGCGTTCTTTAAATATGATTCGGTTTTGGGACTTTACACAAATTAAAAGGAATCGGTCATTTTCAGGAGTCGTTCAGTAGGCAGTCAAAAGTAGTTACATCAAAGCCAATGGACGTTATTATTTCTTTATAGAAATTATCATTCCCATTTCATTTAAAGAGTGCAGTTTTTAACCACAAAGTCTGCGCATTGCTTCTATAGACTGGAGCAAATGTGTACAGTAATTGCGTAGGAAAAGTAGTTAATCTCATCGAATTGAAGGCCTCTCCCCTACTCTTGATATCAGGACACATTATTTTCACTAACCCCAACCCCGCACCACATGTTCATGTTTTAATTTACTGGAACCCCTATAATTTTTAACTGCAAAGGCAATGGTATACAATATAAATTACAAACCCAAAAATTTACTCAAAATCAGAATAGGTGAATTTTTTTTAAATTCAAATTGCACAGGTAGTAGATTTCACATTGAAAAGATTCACATAGGTAGCTTGTTTTATGTCTTACAAGGGGAACCCACAGTGACTGCCCCTCGGATTTTGATGAAATTTTTTTGATGAAAGTAGAGCCAAAATAAGGAAATGCGTGTCTCGGCATTCGTGCCAATGCGCATTATTTTCGGAGATATGAATTTTTAAAGATTTTGCATCTACTGTGTGTTCGCGCTCAGTTGGCGTGTGATACCGTTAGCAGACGGGTTAGTCCATTGCAGTTTAGGGAAGGCCGTCTTGGAGGAACTGGTTTTTCCCACATGAAAAACCAGTTTCGGCAAAACGCCCTTCCCTAAACTGCAATGGACTAACCCTTGTGCTAACGGTATCAGGCGTCAGGTCTGCGCGAACGCACAATATATATGAACTTAAAATATGATACCCTCTGTATGCCAATCGGCAACTTGGTTGTTAAGATGCCGGCCCGCCGCTCCGTGTTTGCGTGTTCGATGCCCTCTTAACTCGATCATTTTCTTTCTTCTTTTTTTTTTATATATATATCCATTTTGCGTGTTTTTTTTATATATTTTTATTAGTAAAAATACTTTGCTTACAATCGAATTTTGCTCATAAACTTACTTTAATAAAATTCATATTTACATATTTAATTCTGTGATACTATTTTTCGCAGTTATAATTTTTACACGAATTTTAATTTTTAATTGAAGAGTTGTAAAGGTACAAAAAGTTTAGGAGTTAGCTGTAAGTTTTTATGTGAATATAACTTTTATAAAATTTGCGTACTCGTTGTCAACCTGTGAAGGGATAGAATTACACCAATAATGCAGTTTTGTTTTATTTAAGGATGGAAAGATTTTTTCTGAAAACTTTTAACAATTCCATTAAATAAAAAAGAAAACCGAGTTAATTCGTCTTATTTTGTCATTATTAGCCTTTACTGTCACCCACTATCTATTACGGCTAAATATATTTATCTATTAGAAATGTACTGTAGTATGTAATATTTTATTTTATAGCGTATACGCAGCGTTTTATTTTATAACATATAAACATAATTTTATTTTATAACATATAAACATTTTATGTGCATCTCATTTATATGCATTTCCTTTATATAGAAACATTTTATTTTATAAAATGCAATCAATTTTATTTTAAAACTGACTGACGTGAACATATTTTTTGTGTATCACTATCGGAGGTGTCGGAATTGTCTACTGGTACACAATTTTGGATGATAATTATCATAAAAACAATAAAAACATAAAAAAATTCTACAACATGAGCATTCTATAAATGAATTATTCAAACAACTAGATTTTCTTTGTCTAATATCATCTGGAAAACAAATACCATTTATATTTTTAAAAACGTTTCTTCCATTTGTTAACTTTGCAACAAACCAAGAGTACTGTAATGTATTCTTAAAATTCGGCGCCGAAAGTTGATCGTGAATAATAAGTGAATGGATCTTCAAAGCATCTATCTGCTCGCGTGTTTAAATGACTATTTTTTTGTAAGCTTTCAACACAATTTTGTAACCTTTTAATGAAATTTTTTACTTGACGGAAGAAGTACGCATCACGAGGTTGACAGTATGGGGTACAATGAGGTGGAATTACTTCAACAGTAGAAGAAGAGGTGCCGTCGTCATTTGTAAAAACATTATTAAAGTGTGCTGGATCTACTTAACTACATAACAGGCTGGATGGCTACACCAAAACTTTTTCTATACTTTTCAACTTTTTGATAATCAACAATTAAAATTCGAGTAGAAATTATCACTGCCAATAAGCATACAATTAACATATAACTACATAAATATGAATTTTATTAAAGTAAGTTTATGAACAAAATCCGATTGTAAGCGAAGTATTTTTACTAATAAAAATACATAAATGAACATGTAAAAAGGGTGCATAAAAAAAAGTGATCGATTTCCCCAGGCATTGAACACAAAAATACGGAGCGGAGCGCAGGCCATCTTAACAACCACGCTATCGATTGGCTTACAGAGGGAGTCGTATTTTAAGTTCATTTAAAAATTCGTATCGCCGAAAATAAGCTGCATTGGCATGAATGCCGAGACACGTATTTCCTTATTTTGGCTCTACTTCCATCAAAACATTTCATCAAAATCGGCGGGGCACTCACTGCGGGCTCTCCTTCTTAGTTCGTAATTTGCAAAATGTTGTGAAGTTATCCTCCGTTTAAAACAAAAACCGCACGCCCGACGTGGGGTTCGAACCCAAGACCAAGAGTCTCGTGCTCTACCGACTGAGCTAGCCGGGCTTGGAGTCGCATGCTACAATTTAGTATTTAAACGGTGAATTTTAAAATTCTATTACTATTTTTGAAATGCTTCTTTTCGTTTATAAGTAACTATAATTTCTTTTCTGATATCGTTTTAGAAATACTTCTGGCAATCGGGTTTTATTATAAAATCTAGATTTCATCTCTTAGTTAGGAATATGGTCATTACAAAAGTGCAGATAGCTAGGGCCAGATTTATGATCAGTCATGCAAAGCACGCATCTAGGAGATGACAGCAGAAAGCTGAAAAATGAAAATTTTGGAACGCGACAACGTTTAAAAAGATCTTCCGCAGTACAAATATGTAACAAAGGATGAAATAAACGTATAATATTTGTCTTGACATCACATGCTAAACGTATCGTATTTGAAAGCCCACATGTAGTACGGGACAAATGGCGTCCACCTAAGTGTAATATCTACATATGAAACATATTAAATATTAGTATCAGCGTCATAGTGTTTAGTTTTTGATGTCGAGTACAAAGTATCGATGCGCTTGGAATAATCGCTGCTGTCATTCAGCAAGAATTCAAGTGAATAAAGACGGTTATTGGCAAATCATGCTATGGTTGGGCGGCGGGATCTCATATTGGTAGAAAGTATTGGAGGCAAAGAAACGGAGAGAAAATTGACATCACTGTCCATCGTATTAGACAGGTACGGATTAAGGCACATGGTGTCATGTGTGACACTAAAATTCGGAGTCAGCCGTTAAATATTAATTATTTCCAAAATATTTCCTTTAGCGTAGGAAAGTTTTTTCATTTCTAGGTATCGGCTCAATAGGCTACAAAATGTTATTAAAAAAACATTAAATATTATTACGAGACGGAGAGCCATGTTAACAGTTAATTTTTTTTTAAATAAAAATAATATATAATTCATGAGTACTTTTTCTAGTGAGTCGAAAACCAGAGTTTTTTTAATATAAAAATTAAAGCTTTACAAGAAATTCAGTAATCTGAAATGGCCCCCGGACAATCCAATAAATCGATACATTTATGTATTTTTTGCTCCCTTAATTTCGTTAGTTTCTAATCGTCGTTAATCCATTTCATCGCTC
>QLNU02015003.1:14749646-14763368 GCA_006491805.2 Dysdera silvatica | reverse complement strand
CACTAGTGCAGTTCCATTCTCACGTTCTGCTAGGAGGTTAATTATATTTTTAAATTTTCATTTTTTTCCTTTCCTGTTGCGGGTATGAACGTCTAAAAATAGATTCTATCGCGAAGGGAGGAGGCTGAGCACTCCTCCCTCCCTCTCACCATCCTTATGCCACTGAAATATTTGTGTTTTTCAAAATGTAATTTTCTATTATTATCAAAAAATAAAGTAAAATTTTATGTTTTGGAAACAAAGTGGGCGCTTATGATACCACTACCTGCTAGTTCATTAGTGCTACTGGAAATCTACTAATGGAGTGAGGAAAAAAACCAGAAAGATACCGCCCGCGACAGGACTCGAACCTGCAATCTTCTGATTCGAAGTCAGACGCCTTATCCATTGGGCCACGCGGGTGAACGGAAATGCGCTCAACTTAAATTATATAAGGATTAAGTTATGTAAATATATTTTGGCATGGTTTTGTATGTCGACCAATATTTGACAAATATGGCAATTATATATATATATTATCTCTGCAAATAGTGACAATATGGGTAGAATAACGTCAATGTACATACAATTACAAAAATAGTCAAGAAAAATGTATACGAACAAAAATTATAAAATTTAGCCACGAAAATTTAATGGGCCAATATATGCTAAAAGGAATGGGAATTTAGATATAGATACGCTGAAGACTTTCCCATATGGAAAAGCTTGGGGATGAAGGAATAGATATCCTGTGAGACCTTACGAAAAAATTGTGGCAACAGGAGAAGATACCGTATGAGTGGAGAAAGAGTATTGTTGTACCAATATATAAGAGTAAAGGTGATGTGCAAGAATGTGGTAACTACAGAGGAATAAAGCTGATGTCCCATTCACTGAAGATATGGGAAAGAATTGTGGAAACGAGGATTAGAAAGGAGACAGATATAGGAGTTAAATAGTTTGGTTTTATGCCAGGTAGAGGAAAAATGGACTCCATATTTCCGTGAGGCAGATAGAACGACTTAGAGAGATGCAAGCAGAGTTAGATATTGTGTTCATATGTTTGAAAAAAGCATATGTTAGACAAGATTTGGAGGTGCATGAGAGAAAAGATAGTATCGGGGAAGTATGTAAGTCTTGTAAAAGAAATGTACGAAAGAGTGGGGACGAGTGTTAGGTGTAGCGCAGGTTTGACAGAAGGGTTCCCGGTAAAGGTTGGACTGCACCAGGGTTCAGCTCTCAGTCCTTACTTATTTGATCTGATAATGGATGTTTTAGTGAAAGACGTAAACTGTAATGCACCATGGAGTATGCTGTTTGCAGAATAGACATTGTACTATGCGAAACATCCTGTGAAAAAGTAGAAAGGAAAACTGAAGAATGGAGTTAAGTTTTGGAAGAGAAAAGTGTGAGAATAAGTAGAACGAAGACAAAATATGTGGCACTAAGTGGAAAAAGCAGAAATTGATTAGGTTTACAAGATGAAAGACTACCATGGGCACAAAAATTTAAGTATCTTGATTGTTCATAGGCTGCGAAGGAGATTTGACCACTGAGTCCACAGAACAGTTTGAACACATAAGCCAATGAGGTTGGTTAAATTGGAGAAAGATTAGTGGAGTGCTCTGTGATAGGAAAGTAAGTAGTAGGATGAAAGGAAAATTGCAAAAAACTGTGGTCAGACCTGCAATGTTATGCGGGGCGGAGACTTGGCCAATTACAAGAGCGCATGAAAGGAAGATGGAAGTGGCTGAGATGAGAATGTTGAGGTGGATGAATGGTGTTACAAGGAGGGATAAAATAAGGAATAACCTAATTAGAGGTACGGTCAAGGTGGGACCCATAGGAAGAAAGATACAAGAACATAGGTTAAGATGGCTTGGGCATATGGAGCGGTGAAATGAGGAATATGTGGTAAAGATATTGGATAAGCTGGTGGTAATGGGTAAGAGGAAGAGGGGAAGACCACGGCTGAGATGGAAGGATAAAGTGACGGAAGATCTGGAAGAGTATGGATGGAGTAGAGAAGAGGCATTGGATAGAAGATTGTGGAAGAGAAGATTAAAGGACCATAACGCCATCCCCATATAACATAGGAAATGACAAAGCGAAAGAAGAAGATGCTAAAGGCAACAATTTGTGAATAAATTTATGCAAACTCAACTCTAGTTTATGAAAGAGTCTTTAGGCTCTTTTATAAATGGAATTCGCCTTTTGGGTTTTCAACTATACATGTAGTTACTTTTAATGTATACTAAAATGCCGAAGTATTAAATCGCTACTAAAACGAGATTTCTGACCACTCTACAGAGTACCTATTGGGCAGAGGTTAAGCCCTCTCAGCACAGGCAGGAGGTTTCAGGTTCTTAATCTGGCAGACACTGTCCCTTCTTCTTCCCCCACCCCATAAAAAAAACATTGAATAAAATTAGCGGAAAATTAGGGCTTCCACAGATTGCACTAATTAGCTTCATTAATCAGTATTCGATTTTAATGTCATTAAGAATGAGGAAGATGAATTTCTTTCTTTAAAGTGTAAGAAATTTCATTCATACCGATAAATGGTACACCCTTATCACCGGAAGCTTCGCCGAAAAATCGTATAAAATCCTTTTAATATTGTATTTCGGTTATTTTGCTATCGTCGTTAATTCTTCTAACCGGAAAATAATTTAAATTTCGTTAATTACTTACAAGGTTTCAATAAATAATATTTTTAAACTGAATGGACATTGCTTGGATGTATTTACCAAAATTTACGTCAAAACCACGGTTTCTTATGTCAAGTAAACTGGACTATCAATTTCTACAAGACAGAGAGAGAGAGAGAGAGAGATGCGCTACACTATATTAATAAATGCTATGTCTGCATTTAACAGGAATTATTACAAATTGAGTTTAGGTTTCTTTGAGCGTTAATAAGTTTTATAAATACTAAAAATAAAATGCAAAAGCCATAAGTTTGTGGAGTCCCAGAATATAAATGTTCGCTTCGCAGGCTTTCTTAACTGTTGCCACTTAGAAACGCAAGAAAACAAACTTAAAAAGTTCAATTTCTAAAATTGGCACCATGCCAAATCTGTTACTTTTATTTCATATTTAATAGTTATTGTATAATTATAGTTTTGCTTTTCATATTTGGCACCACTGTTTGTAACGGCGTTTCGAAATCTAAAAAAAATCAGTGTTCAATTTACCATCGACGTGTGCACACATACTACGGAGACTCCGGGAAAAAGGCGCACAAAATTCTTTTGAAGTTGTATTTAAATTATTTATCCTTTTTGGCGTAATGTTTAACTTCTGAACATTTACATCAACAAATACTATTTTAACTGGCTGGAATTCTTGCACATCTTCAATACCTATACCACCAAGTTAATTAATATAGCCGTGCAAAATATGTTGTTTAGGAACTTACGGATTGTATTTAAGAGCACACGCTGATTAAATGCTAACCACACATTAATTTAAAAGACGAATTAGTAAAAAATGGGTCTTTATTATTCACAGAAGCAACAATAAGATAAATAATAAATTAATCGATGAACCCCACCGCGGAAACCGCTTTCTGCAAAAAAACTGCTTTTTTGACACCGTAGAACACAATGTTGCAGGAAGTAGTTTAAAAAATGTGGCAGAAGAAAAGCAATGAAATCAAATCTCGGGAACCAAAACTTTATCTCACCTGTCTCCTCCTCCTCCTTCTCCTCTTCTTTCAATATATAACCCTTAATAACAAATTCGACAAATGAAGACTTGGCTGCCAGTTTTTGCACATTTAAATCATATTGAACGCTGTCGACATTCAACGCACAGCTCTTTATCTACGAAATATGAACTTTAACATCTCGATTATTGCCCACTTTAATAGATTTATTTCATCCTTTACGACATCATTTATGCCATGGTATATTTTTAACGGCTTCGTTCCCCTTGTTAGTGAAGGCTCTACGCTCTTTAAAAGTATTCGACTTCCTAAAATCTTAAAGAAGGAATAAAACCCCATCCGCATACTTTAAGGGCCTCAGGAGGGTATATCTTACAAAAGTGTGCCCAATTTTTAAATTTCTGGATGAATTCCCTCTTAAATCTGAAAAAATATCTGTGTGACATATTTCACGATAAAATAATGAATTGATATTGGAAAGATATGAATGCAAACTTATTCCAAAAAGAGCTTTTGAATGAACTGTTCTGTCTCTATGAAGGGAATATAAAAATTATACTAATCATATTTTAAGATTCGTTGATTAGTTTTCGTTATGTTTATGTATTCTATGATCGTTGCCATTTCCCTCATAATGGCTTATATATAACCACGATTAAAGTAAGTTATAGTAAAATCCCTATTCTTCAACCCTCATTTAACCGAAATGATCTGTTGAAGCCATTGTTTGTGACCGCATCAATTGAGTGTCCAATCAGATTGCATGGATAAAGCCAATTTCATCTTCAAATTTCGAACTTTGATCGGATGGAGATAACCTTTGGGTCCTAATCTTTATGTAAACCGCTTTTTGGCCCCTTGTTTTAATCCCCATATATTTTTATTAATATGTTGAAGTTTTCATGGAAGTTTCTTGTTGAAAACATGCTTCTATGTTACATCTTGGCGAAGTCAGCTAATCGGATGGGATAGTAATAATCTAACATCGCTTCAATGTATATCCTATTTCGTATAGATGACGGCATACCGGGTTGCGGCACTTGAAATCACGCAATAGACAACCACACAAAGGGGGATCACATGTACAGGTATATATTTATCACAACTTAAAACGAATGAAAACGTCTTCTGCACTTCACAAGTCTAAATATATATAATAAATTTAATCCCATATTAAGCAATTTAGACATTGGCATACAATAAATTTTGTATTCTCTCGTATGTGTATGTGAATTCCATATTGCATTACACATATCTTTACACTTGTCAATTTCAGCAGGCACACACGTTGGTGCTGGTTCCATATTGCAATAGATTACATGCGCATGTCTGTATTTCTTAATATGTGATTAAATCTGCTATATGTATTTGCCCTTGTAAATTGCAACAGACTTTAACATCGTTCCAAGATGCGACATATGATTTTATTTATTTATGCAATTTATATTTTATAGGATAATATATATTATGTGTATGCCCCCCCCCACACCCGTGTTTGTGTTTTTCTACAAAAGCCTTAATGAGAGGGAAGACGATCTTCGACAGTGGCTCACGTTGAATAAGTTTTGTTTATATTATTAATTAATTAATTATTGTGATGGCGACTTGGGTTGTTGTGGTGGATTTATTTGTAACATATGATAAGGATTATTATTAACCAACAGCTTGTTGGCTGTAATTATTGCTTAGAATAAAACTGCTGTTTGTTATTGCTTATAAGTCGCCAAGTTGGCGAGATTGAGATGACTCCAAAACACACAGTAATTACCATACCTTAAATACTGATTCGATTCCTCTGTAGTTAGGTTAGATTCTTCAACGTTGAATCCAGGTTCAATTTCTCAACGTTAAGTCCAGGTTCGATTACTCAAAATTAAAATCAGGTTCAATGCATGGAAAACCACGTTAAGTTCAAATCCTCCGTATTTATGATAGGGTTAGATTCTTACAAATTTCAGCACTGTTAGTTCCATGTACATTGAAATTTACTTTATTCAAAGATGAAAATGAAACTGTTTGGGCCGCACAGTGGCAATGGTAAAATAAAGTATTCCAATGGAGGGACCCTGGTTCGAATCCAGGATGGGGAAAGCGTCTCTTTTTCTCCAAAATTAATAAGCTCTAGTTTGAGCTGTAATTAAATACGTGGGTGGCAAAAATTATTGTATAAATATTCCAAGTAGCCAATAGTCAACTTGGAACTACTAGAAATGAATTCCCAGAATTAAATAATTTAAAATGTAGATTTGTAAATTATCAAAAATCGCGTTGTGTGAATTAATTAGTTACGTACGAAGCAACTTTCCAATAACCAGAGTCGAGAGCTGGAGATAGTAATGGCACGACACAGGAAATATATCTGTTAAAAAAATATTTATTAAAAAAAAAGATAAAATAATACCATTAGCAATATAAGGAGCCCAGTGTGGGCCTACAGGTAGACACAATACCGATTGATTCAGGGGATGAGTAAACAACATGTCCCAAATGCTTCATTCTAGTATGACAATCACTCGAATTTAACTACTATTCTTAACAGGTCAGTACGGAGTTTTTCACATGATAAATTTTTGGTGAACATTCACCCAACGAAATTGAGGTGTGTGGCCATAGCATAACTTCTGGGCTACATATAACATAACTTACAAAAATATATTGGTCAATTAATTGATTGATCAACAATGGGGATGAAGTTACAGGGCTCAATTAGTGTAGGAGAGAAAATAGAGGAAAAGAAAAAGTGGTTACCAATTCTGAGGCTGATACAATTCTGAGGTGAGTACTTTTACATCTTACAAGTTAGGTGGTTGAGCTGGGACTATTTTTTGAGTGGGAGACCCGCACTTTCCTGGCAAACGTAGGTTGCCATATCCAACTGAGAGATGGTGAAAGCTGGCGACCATATTCTTCAGAACTTTGGTCCATTTAACATTGAAATTAGCCAACCAGCTCTTGTCAAGGGCGATAATGGCAGGTTTGATCATAGCTTGAGAATATCCGCGTCAGAGGGATTCCCCCTCTCTCTGGGAACCAGAGGTCATTTTGAAGAAGGGTGAAACTTCCTCTTTCTAATGATTTCTATTGGTCTATTTCAGTGTAGGACTAAAACCCGCTTCCATATGAGGCAATATTGCTGGTTTTACGATCTCTCTGTGGTCGAAAGTAAACGAAGATACGATGACTCATGTTCATGTTTTCAACCTTAGTTGAAAAAAGAAATGGCAGCTTGAAAATGGCAAATGTAGAAGTTGAAAATGGAAGAATTATGGAGAAAATTAGCATCAGAAATGTAGAATAGAAATTAGCATATTTAGGGAAATTTGCATGGATAAGTGGAAAAGGTTAATTAACGTTCATTTTTCATTATTAACAGCACAATAGCAAATATAAATTAAATTTCTTCATTTGAAGTGAAACAATTTACACTACAATTCAAAATATTTTCATAAAAAATAACGCCGCGCATTACGAAATATTATATGAATATTAACGAGAACTCCATATACATAAATAATTAATAATACTTGATTGTCCATTCTTCTTGAATTATAATGTCCATGTTTAACTTTCCTATGTAAATGGCGTTGTCCATAAGATTAAAGTTCTTCGGAAGTATGTAATTGGTATAGTCCATGAAATGAAAGTTCCTCGGATAGTATATATGAATGAACTACCACAGGAATACAGTTCGTCTATATTGCGGCTGGAAACAAGGTGTGGTGGCCCACGAATTCGCACTGCTGACCTGAAATATAGAATTAAAAATCCGGCAGAAAGTGTCTACGATAATTTCTTAAATCACATTTCCCTAAAAAGGTAATATGAACCAATTTTGGAGAAAATGAAAAATAATAAAAATAAGTTAGAACTTGAATATATATATATAAGTAATTTTTAGTCACATTGATTTCCAGCATTTTGTTTTAAATGATTTGATTCTGAATAATTAATTAAATAATTTGAAGAAATGATGTTGTGTTGATATTTTTAAATCCAAAGCTCAGTTGGTAGAGCTTTCGGTAGGTAACCAGAAGGTCTCGGGTCCGCGTCCCAGTTATCTTAATACTTTATTTTCTCTTATATTTATAGGTCAACCTCAATCCCACCATACATTCATTCTTTATATGTTGACCCAAATTAGGCAATAGTGTTTTCCCTGCGAAAGGTCATAACATCTTATAAACCTTAAATACACAGAACAGGGGAATTGTTTTCGTATTCTGGTGGTCTAGTGTGGTGAGTAATATGAAGGGTCCACAGTTCGATTCTGGCACTGGAGTGTGTCTCCTTTTCTTCTCAAGAAATACAGTTCTACAGCATATAAGAGTGGGTTCAGAATATATTATGAATCCGTCAATATAATATACGAAATGTGTACGTATGTATATATTTCTTGTGTGCGTATGTGTGTAATAAAATCTACGATATACATCATCAACGTTTCATCTTTTATAAGTTTATTAAATTTTATATTTTTAGTTGTCGGAAAAGAATGCAGAGAATATATTGTAGCTGGAAAACTGTATCCTAATATTCCCATTCAATCTAACGCCAAACCAAAAAATTTCGACGTCGAGCTTTTGATCACTATGACATCCATTTTCGCATGAATTTTGAGGAGTCTTCAAATACTTATCGAACCCGAACTAACGACGTGGCGTCGAGATTGGTTTGGAACGTTGAAGGAAGGACCACTTCTAGAGGTTTGCTCTCCATTGACAGGGCATCAATCTTATTACAGAAAATATTTTGTATCGGCTTAAAAATAGGACCAGAGAAGAATTTCGGAGAAGGAAGTCCATGAATGACTCTCATAAAGGATTTTAGTTTAGAAAACTAGAAGAGGATCTCATAATATTTTTTTTCTCCATTTTTCAAGAAAGTTCCTTTAAATGGGATGAAGTTTTGATCTTCAAGATTTCTTTCATTATTTTTTCTCTCTCCAAAATTTACAGATATAAAAAGTGGATGCAGAATAGTTAACCAACAACACGTTTTAAAGAAATTTCTCTAAAAATTTAAATAACTCATTATAATTCCTTCTAGAATTTAATAAATAAAAAATTTATATAAGATATTATTATACTTTACAGGTATAGACGTAACTTGAGGGTTAAATATAGCGTAAACTGGGGGGAAGAGTGGCGAGGGTGAAAAAAAATCCAAAATTTGGTTGAAAAAATACCATTTTACCTCTGTTCTACGAACAAACGGAGCCATGCATGTACCACCCCCTTTGCATCGCCCAGATTACGTCTATATTTACAGGGTTAACGCAATTGCCAAATGGTCAACACATATAGTCAACTGCGCATGTTTTTTGTAATTTCTATTGGAAATTTATAGATAAGAATTTTTGCCACGATATCAATACGTGGCCGTATGGATAACAATTTCTGCCACCTATATGCTTAAGCTGAAACTAGCATAGCCTTGACCCAGAGTCGGACCAGGAACCCAACTCATATTCAGTTGTGCCTTTACCTGCTAGGCCACCGGGGCGGAACAACCCTCCTTTTCTTCGTATGTAAGGTTTTTATGTAAGATATTATTACCCTTCACAGAGTTAGCACAATTGCCAAACCGTTAACGTATAAAGCTAACATATAATTTTCGTGGAGAATTGATATATAACAATTTCTGCCACCTACGCTTAAATGTGGGCCTCAGAAATTGTTATATATGAATCAACCGAGCTCCACAGTTTGATCCTGGGTTAAGGTGGTGTCTCTTTCTCTCTTATACATAAAACTACAGTTTGAGTGATTAGCATAAATTGTTATAAATAAAAATTTGTAACTGTGGTTTAAAAAGCATTGAATTTCGATGTTAAAAATTAATAGAAAACTGATTTTCCTGGCAGATCTTATGTATATCCATCTTTCCAGTATGTAGTCAGAATTTAGTTTCGGGGGGGGGGGATTTAATTTTTACATGCGGATATATAATGTGTCATCTTTATCGTAAAGAAGAAATGTAAATAGATAAGTGGCTTAAAAAAAGGGGGAGGCTCAGGGGTCACTAGCCCCCAAATTGGATATCAAAACACATTATTTTCTTCAAGACCGCATCACATAATCTTCTTTGAAGCCACTTCAGCCCGCCCCCCCCCCACATAAATTTTGAATTGCTACGCTACTGAAATAAATCATGCAACAACAAATGAGAAAATACCAATTTTGCCCCCAAGTATCATTGTAAGCTTTTACTTGTAGTTTTGCCATCAAAATTTAATTTTTCAGGGTGCTCTCAATTTTAAAAAAAATGGTCTCTATTTTTCTCTTTCTTTAAAGTGTTCTCGAACTAGTGGACGGCAAGATAAAACTTTGTCTTTGTGGTTAGAATTTTGATAATTCAGGGGTTGAGATGTTCCCCCCTTTTAACACGTTTGACAAGTAAATATTTATACATATTTTTGCGGTATGTTGCAAAGTTCGTTTCCGGGAGATCGGTCTCTAATATCCGCCCTCTGGATACGGGAATTACTATCTTGTTTATTTTAAAAGCTATTAGTCTAATCTATTGTAAGGAAAAGGGGAATTATAAATTTTAATATACCTCTAGAAGTTTTTGATGCAAAAATTTTGCTAACTTTATTTATTAGTGTTAAATGAATGAGTCTGACTTTTTATTACTAAACTAACACAGTCACTAAAACCATCCTAAACATTAATTACATATCAAATCAAATCAAAATGTAGAGGAGACCTAGTCTAGTTGATACAGGGTTAAGTTGATACAGCAGTAATATTTTCTTAACGCGCAGGCGCAAAAGAGCGGGGTAAAGGGGGGGGGAGAAAAAGTGAGGGCTCAATACTCTGAAGACACGTGCGGAGGGCAGTGGTGGCGATTATTTTAGCTTTGTGAGTAAAAACTAATTTTAAACCATCGAAAGTAAATTTGTACTTTCTTTTTTGAAGTGTTACAAAGAAACTCAAAATGCATTGTTTTTTTAAATAAAGTTATCATGGTGTTACTTAGTTAACAGGTAAGAACTTTTGTTGAAAGAAATAGTTGTAACTGTAACCAGTTGGTTATAGTTGTGAGGTTAGTATAATGACGTCGTTTGGGTCAAGTTAATAGAGTTCACTTGGGTCAGGTTGATAGAGTTCACTTGGGTCAGGTTGATATGGTATATCAACTTAACCCACAAGAGTTATGATACTTGTTTCGTTATTTTTTTTCTTCAGAAATGCCGAGGAACTGCAAGAAAAATCTAAAAGAGTTGAAATATCCATTGAAACGTACGAGAGAGCTTATATTGACATTGAAAACGGCAGAATGTCTCGTAGGGAAGCTGCAAACGCGAAAAAAATCTATAGATAAAATTACTCTTCTAAGGTATAAAAATAAAGAGAGAATAATCAACATTTGGGTTATTAATTCCTGTAAAGAAAACAACTAAAGAAGAAACATAGAGAAAGAGAGATGAAGAAATCTATTAAAAAGAAAAATGAAATTATTTAAATTACTCGGCAGTGAATAGGAAAATCGCAGTAACAATCCCAGTAAGCAACGGAAAGGAGAAAAAACGAAAAGGCTAAAATCTAAAAAAACAAAACAAACAAAAAAAAACACAAGGAATCTATATCGGATTCCGACGAAGACAGGGATCCATTTTGTTTGGTGTGTTTAAAAACTTACTCTACATCCAAACCGGGACAAGGCTGGATTCAATGCATTTTCTGTAAAATGTGGGCACACATAGATTGCGGAGAAGACAGCCCTCCTTACACGTGTATAAATTGCCAATCACATTTATGTTTGTCTTCAGAATCTGACTGATTAGTTAGGCCCAAAACATGTTTTGTTCATGTTGTGTAAAAATGAATATTATCATAATTCTTGCTAATGAACTTGGCCCCAGCTGGGTTAGGTTGAAACACTTTGAATTTCTTCTAAAACTCTTTTTGACCTCACAGTGTTACTTCAATAGTTAAAATAAAGCCATTAATTTATAAAGGAATAGTCATAGTACAGTAAGAAATATCATTTGGGCCTGGGATTTTAAAAACAAAATATTTTAAAATCAAAATACGAAAAGTGTATCAATTAGACCCGGTCTCCCCTACATGTAATAACACAATTTATGAAAATAAATATTATAATTCCAGCAGGTAGAACAATAACGAAAAGTCATAAACCGAACAAGGTAATATATTCCGTATATAGCATCCGTTCACGAAAGGAAGTCCGTCAGAACAGTTGGAAATAACAGGAGATGAGGCCATAAACCGGCCAACCGCTTACAACAACGCATTCACAAATGAAAAATATACTAATTGTTGGCATCGACAAACGTCTTCCAAAAATAAGCCCTGCAGTTGGAGTCCTACCCTGCTGTAAGCGCCTAATCCGTTTGTGACGTCACTTCCCGTTATTTCTAATTGTTCTACTGTATTTCTTTTCGTTAACGGACAGCATGGTTTCATGTATTTTAAACTGTAGTTTAATATGGCCGTGTGGTGGTCCACTGGTAATGCGTTCGACTAGCATGCGCCTGTTCAGAATTCAACTTTCAACTGTGTTAAAAAACGTGCTTATCGATTAACTGTTCACCACAGCACAGGTTGTTTTCAAGGCTGTAAGGCGACCTACAAGTGAAAATTTTATCTTTTTCGGTTTTCATAGGACTTGATGAAATTTTTAGACAAAGTATATTTCTATATAACAAAACATCGCACCAAATTTGAAACTGATTGCAATATTTTTTTTTCAATATTAGGTTTTATTTTATTTTTTAAGTACTGATTATTACCATTCGTTAAAATTATTCCCTGTTATGCATTTTTTCATTAAAAATTTCAGAAAAAAAAATTAATAGTAAGATTTTGATAGAGGTAACAAGACTGTATAGGAATTAGCATGTATATTTATTATATTTTGCATAAAAATACCTCATGCCATCATACATTAAAAAAAATTTTTTTTGCACTTTTTGAAAGTCAAAAAATTATTAAAATTCTAAAACCAGCTTGTTTATTTACATTATCTTAACAACGTATAAAATTTATATGAAAATTGGACAAACATTTTTTTACACGGAACACTTTTAAATTTCACAGAGCATTCGATTCACAAATCAAGACAATCCAATTTAGCAAATTACGGAGCATTTGATTAAAAATTGTATCCACGGAGCCAAGGCAAGTCATAGTAGTTAAATGCGCTTTGAGAAAACGTAAAAAAAAAAACCATTGAAATTTACCATAATTAGTGTAAACTTACTAAAATTACATGTTCTGCAAACTTTAAAAATGGCCGGATTCTAATTTTTTTTCCACCAAAGAATAAAGTAAAGATGGTTTAATTTTTACTTGTTAGGTCACCTTAGAAAATGATTCCGACCTATTGGTCGCGACCATAAAGGGGGTCGTGGACAGGTTTCTGGCGTTCGCCGCATCTATTTTTAGTTACGATTATTTTTATAAAGAATTTCATACCAAATGTTTCCAACGCTTTTATATTTCAACATGGTTACACATACGGCAATATTCTACCAATTGATTGTTATTATTATCATTATATATATATATATATATATATATATATCATCATCATCATCATCATATTCAACCATTATCTATCCACTGCTGGATGAAGGTCTCTCCAAATGCTTTCCACACAAGTCTATCCTGAGCAATTCGCTTCCACGTCACCCCAACCTGTTTTCTTATTTCATCCACCCATCTAGTTTGAGGACGTTTTCTAGGTCTTCGGTGGTCTCTTGGAATCCAGTTCAGAATTTCTGTTGTCCATCGTTGATCAGTTCTTCTTGCAATATGCCCAGCCCATCGCCATTTCAGCCCTTTTACTTTAACAATGATGTCCTCTACTCTAGTTTGCTCTCTCACCCAAGTGTTTCTTTTTCGATCTCTCCTAGTTATTCCAAGCATGCACCTCTCCATGCTCCTTTGCGTTGTCTGTAACTTTCGTATTGCTCCAACTGTTAGACTCCATGTCTCTGATCCATAAGAGAGGACTGGCAATACACACTGGTTGAAGACCTTTCTTTTTAGACACAAAGGCAATTTCCCCTTCAGGATAAAACTGTTTCTTCCAAATGCACTCCA
>QLNU02015003.1:14731901-14749546 GCA_006491805.2 Dysdera silvatica | reverse complement strand
TGTTCTTGGGTTTTAGATTCTTGTGAGCAAATAGCGGATTTAACTAGGAGCATGGTAAGAAAATCAAGTTTAGTATTTAGAAGGGAAGTAAGAAAGAATATTTCATTTTGAAGCTGAGTAAGAATGCAGTGACAGAGAGAAATTCTAGCGGAAAGAAATTTAAGACTTATGTTATGTGCGATGCAATGTCCAAGGGCTGAATTTACAAGAGGTTTAACTTTAAGTTTGAAAGGGATAAGAAATTCCTTTTTACAGGTGTGATTAAAGTGAAGATGTTCTTTAAAACGGATAACTTTAATGTGTGTTTTGATGTATTTATGGACAATTTGAAGAGTTTCCTGACCAAATTGTAAACGAATAAAATTAAACATGGTGAAGTTAAGAGTGAGTGAAGTTAAGTGTGAGTTAAGCGCGAGTGAAATTAAGTGCGAGCGAAATTTAAGTGTGAGTGAAGTTAAGTGTAAGTGAAATTTAAGAGCGAGTTAAATTTAAAAAGTGAGTGAAATTTAAGTGTGAGTGAAATTTAAGTGTGAGTGAAGTTAAGTGCACGTATAAGTGAATGCATGAAAGTAGTTTTCCAAAGTGCTTTTAGGCCAGGTGACATTTGCTTCCAACAAGTGTAATAGCAACCTTGCCTTCGAACTTTTTAGGGTTCAGCATGAAGATCGACACCGCGAATACTATGGAAGGAGTACAATGCACAGTACCGTTTGGAATAAATGAATACTTACTAAGGATCTCCGGCTGGATGATCCGTTACCACAGTCCAGAAACTGGAACGCAAAAACCTGAAAGAGAAAGGATGAAATGGAACTTCACCCGTGGTTAGTAAATTTAATTTACTATATTTTATATGATTATATTTTTTTTTTGTTTTTAATTATTTTATTTACTAGATTTCTTTTTTTAAATATTTCCCAATCATTTTTGGTTTTGGTTCTCATAAATTCTATATATGCTTTATTTTTACTTTTTAATTTTTTTTGATCAGTTTTCCAAACCATGGTTTATCTAAGTATTTTGTTGTTTTGATCTCCTTATATACAAAACATTTTTCCTATGCAATAATTCTCAATGTATCCATAAATTTATCGTACAATTCATCCCCAGATCTATTATTTAGTATTTCCCAATTGATATCTATTAACAATTTACAAAAATTTTCTATATTTTTCCTGAAAAAACTTCTTGATTTTATATTTTGTCGCTCAAGAATTTTTTAATTTGTCAATTTTATTAGTGTTGGTTTATAATCACTTATATGTGTTTTTAATATTTTTCTTCAGTCTGTATATTTGCAAAGCATAAATCTATTATACTTTGTTATCTATCATCTACCCTTGTTGGTTCGTTTATTTTATTTCCAAATCCCAATGCATCCATGAGATGTAATAATTTTTTTTGTTTAAATTTGTATTTTCCATTCTGATATTAAAATACCCTATGACCAAAATTTTATTTATAAAAGTATTTTGAAGGATGTGTAATACATTTTCAAGGTTCATACGGAAATTTATTTATCTGTCCCTGTGACAGGCTATATAAAGCCAAAATTTTTAAATCGCTTATTTTTACCCCTATCATCTCCGCATCTTAATCCATGACTAAGGATTCTTCTATTGTTTCACTGTCAATTTCGTCTTTTACATAGATGGATACACTTCCTCCTTTTTTGTTAACTCTGAACACTGCATTTTCGTAATATTCCTTTATATTCAGGTTTTCACCTTCCTTTTTCCCATGTCTCTGTAATAATCACTATTTCAGGTTGATTATTCTCTTGGATTAGTTTTTCAATTATTGCGATTTTATTCTTTAAGCTTTGAGCGTCCACGTAGAAGATTTTGAGTTAGTTGTTCGTTAATAGTTTATTGTCTTTTATTTTTTCTAGCTGTCCATTTTTATTTCTTGATTTTCCTGATGGTATTTTATTCTATTATGTATATTATCGATTTTCCGTTTTAATTGTTCGATATCTTTGATGTTCTGTATTTCATATATCTCAAAGTTTTCTTTTTCTCTTATTTTTACTCTTCCATACACCGTCCGCACATATTTCCGGTTATATTCACGTTTAAATTCTAGAGCTTTATTTAATAGATATTTGTTTAGACTCCTTAAATATTCATTTATATATATTTTGTTTTGTCTACTTCCTGTTCCCTCTGTTGACAGATTTTTACGTGTATTTCTTTCTTTCTATTTCTTCAGATTTCATTCCTTTTCTTAACATTTGTAAATCTCACAATGATATTTTAACCCCTTCCTCGAAGTCTATGTGCAGCTTGAATATCATCCCCTTTTAATTCAATATATATATATATATATTATATGATTTTGCTTTTCAATTTCTAATTAAAATCCATTTATTTAAATTCTAAATTAAACAACCCTAAATTAACAACAATTTAGTTTAAAATTCAAAATTAGGCTCATAGCTATTATATATATGTTACTGTATAGTTATTATATATAAACACACATATATAATATTTATGAGCCTGATTTTGAATTTTGATTTTGAATGATTTTGTTACTCAGGAATATAGATATTATAATATGTATTATTCAATTTGAATGTTGAAGTGTTTTCACACTAAAACAGGTGGAATGATCGTTTTGCTTCCCTTTTTGATGTACCTGATTGCTTAAGTTAGAATTTAAATAAGTGGAATTTAATTAGAAATTGAAAGGTAAATACATATAAAAGCTGTTTACAGAACTATTAAAACATCTTAAATTTGTATAACTTAAATCCTTATAAAATGGTCAATATTTTAGAGAGCCGTGCAATGGTCCATGGTTATGATGATTATATGATAGTATTGATTGGGAATACTACGAAATTATTTAACTGTGGAAAAGCTTTACTGCAGATCGTTCGATAAACATTGAAAATTCGATTACATATGGTTTCCCATCATAGTCCAACTATTTTCATGGGCATTGAAAAAATAATTTATCGAATTTACATAAAATGCCTACTTTAATAGCTGTGGTATTCTAAACTGGATGTAATTATGTCAAACTAAACTCAAAATAGAACAGTTCTTAAGGTATAATGTAAGTCATTAACATTAACGGCCAAATATCTCCACCTTAAATGAGAGTTATTCTCATCACAATTGCGGATATCACAAATGTTAAAATAATATTTCGGTATGACAATTAAACCATGAAACAAGTAAATCGAGTTTTCCTTCTTTTTGCCGTTTTTACTAAGCTTTTTTGAAATTTGTTTATTCGTTCCGTTAATTACTTGAAATTAGGAAAACCTTGATTACATCAATCGTCACTCGGTCGTTAATTATTTTTTTGGAACTAACGACTCAATGAATATTCACTTCATTGTTTTTCTTCCTTACTTCTCTGAGTAATTAAGAAAAATACAGAGTTAAACCAATTACAGTATGGTAAAGGAATTTCAAAAACAGATAACAGTGTGAAGAGGTAATTTTTTAACTTTCAGTTGTAATTTTGAATATTTTAAATAAATTTTATGTTGAAATAATCGCTCAACTTTCATATACAGCAAATGCATTCATCCATTAATTTGCATATTAACTGCTCTAAGATAAGCAAATTGTATAACTTCGTAAAATTTTCACTAAGCTCTTGACTGCAAAATTTGCAACCCTTTAAATTATGTTTGGAATGCCTTATGGAAAATGAGATGGAGAGAAAGATTGAGGATTAAATCGATTTTTTCAATACCCCATATAACTGTCGTTCTATTATATATAAATAGGCAAAACTCATAACGAATGGCCAGAACTTGAATTAAATGGCCGAAATAGTTTACTAATTCGATGAGTGAACGATTGTCGGACACATAACCAATGTAATTCAAAATTAAGAGCCAACTATAATCGAAAAATATACAGTAACCTCACAGATTACGAAATAGACCCAAAATATAAAACATTTACTTGTCGATATTTGGGGCCGTTTCTACCATTAGGCCGGGTAGGCGACTGCCTAGGGCGGCAAAATGGCGTAAAAATTTAATTTTAAGTCAAACGAATAAAAAATTGAGCAAATGAGGAGAAAAAATGAAAAAGAAGAAAAATTAAAACATATAATTGTTTTCAAAAGCATACGGGACAATTACTTAGTAAGTCTTTACTTCGACGAATGTAAAATTTCTTGATGTGTTTAATTGTTTAATTTTGCACACAAGTTCTTTCATATCTAATACATTTAAGCCTTCTAGCTCTGATAATACAACGTTGTGTTTCAAAATATTACTCCTCTAATATCTCAAAACACAACGTTGTGTTTTAAAATATTACTCCGTCAATATTACAGTTTTCAAAAATATAAAATATTGAAATTAAACAATTATAACATGTAGCAATTGTTTTACTATTCACAATATTCTAATATTACAAAATAACTAATGTAAGTCTAAAATATAAATATAATTAGCAGGTTTAATGATTAAAAGTATAAAAGAAGATTTACATTGTTCTACCGCTGGGTGTTGGTGGTGGTAGAGAGGGAGATCTAGTCGAAAGAGTAATGGTAGTCAAAGGGTAGGGGCGACATTTATAATTCTTGCCTAGGGGGCAAAACACTTATTTTGTCGATACGACATCTCCTCCACAAATGAATTGCCATATGGTTTTGTAAACGTGGCCATACGAAAATTTCGTTCTTGGGTTAGATGAGATGACGAAACAGAAGTCAGAAACTGATCAATTCGTTGTCTCAAGAAAACTTTCTTTTAACATAGTCTTGCTGAAAATTAATCACTTGTTTTAATCACAAATTTTATTCATTAATAAATGCGAGAGAAAATGCTAGTGCACAAATTGTTCTTTCCAATGCCACACTGCAAATTCCTTAACAAACTTTCATAGATCACCGCCTTCTTGAAAGCAAGTCCAAAGCAGAAAAAAGCTGAAGGAGAAATTAATACGGAGAGCGAAAAAATGTCTTCAACCCTATTAACGAAAGTCATTAAAACCTTTCAAGTGATAAACTTAAACGAGTATTAAGTTTCTGTGCTTAAGTTTGAAAAAGTTTTTGGGGTTCTGCTGAAGTTCCTTATTGATGCTAACAAAAGAACATCGCTAAATTGACTGAATTACGCGAACTTTTTAAATGGGAGCTTACATTCTTAATGAGGGTCTAAGATCGATTCATTTAATCTTTTGAAATATGTCGAAATTAATAGCAATAAACACAAATGCAGAGTTATTTCAAGTTCATTTCACAGTTTGAAGAAAATATGCAATGGAGTCTGCTAATTTTACTCTATGATAAGTCAGCGTTCCGGATAATTCGACTTTTTTTTAAGATTTTATTTGGTCTTATGTATTGTGTCTGGAGAATAACCTCACTAATTTGATATCTTAAAACGGAAACTCGTGTAAGTCGACGCAAATTCACGTGCATTTTAATTTTCAAAATTTGAATACGAAAAATAACAAGCAAGTAAAAAAAAAACGGCTGAGGTCGATATTTAAATTTAGCGGGTTTCAATTAACATTAATTCGCAACTCTCTAATCCCCAACATGCTAATCCACAACTACGAATCTACGACTCACTAATCTGAAACTCGCAATCCAAAACTCGCTAATCTGAAACTCGCTAATACGCAACTCACTAATCCGCAACTCTTTAATCCTCAACTCCCTAATCCGCAACTCTCTAATCCGCAACTCTCTAATCAGCAACTCTCTAATTCGCAACGCTCTAATTTGCAACTCTCTAATCCGCAACTATCTAATTTGCAAATTTCTAATTCGCAACCCTCTAATCCGCAACCCACTAATCCTCAGCTGTCTATTTGCAAGTCTCTAATCCGCAACTACCTCATTCTCGGGAACTCAGTAGGTTTTCAACGTTAAAAATAGCCGTCATCATTGCGTCTACGGAAGAACTTTACCTTACCCTTTTAATCGCCGATGGATAGATAGACAGACAGACAGGCAGACAGGTAGACCAAAAGCGATAGCGGAATCCATATCTATTGAAACCCGTTTATATAAATTTTTCTTTGAGAAAACAGAAAATTTTTAAATGGCGCTAGATAAATTTTTCGTCTCATTCTCATGTAGACAATCTTTCTACAGTCGAACTGTGTTTTTTGTTTCCCAATGTAACACGTAATTTATAGATTGGGTTGAAAAATGGAAGAAAATAGAAAGCATTAGCCTTTTGAGGGACGGTCTTCCGGGTAATGAAGTGAACGCAAGTACATTAAATGACGTTATTATACAAGCGGAATATGAAAACTAAAAGTGGATAAAGGGGAAGCTTCTTTATATCTTTTTAGGTTTCTTTAGTAATAAGACATTATCAGTAAAAAATCGAATAATACTAAAGTAACGGGTGGCACAGGCAAAAGTTAATAAACCTGTAAACGTCTTTTGGTTATGTTAAGTTTATTATCTTCTTCAGTAAGAACAAATCAAACCGTGTTTCAATTTCATTCAATTTTATTTCATGCAGAATGTGTAAGCCAAACATCGTCATTAGCGTAATATTTTAGCAATTATCTTTCTGCGAAAAGAGGGTTGACATAATCGTCGTTGTAATTAGTGGCAAAATCAAGTATAACTATTTTTGAACAGACCTTGAGTCAACAGCAATAACCGGAAGGAGAAAGACTTGGGAATAAAATGGACTATTTTATAAGCATTAATAAATTGGAGTATTCACATCAAATAATCTTATGATTATAGCTGCTCCATTAGTTAAAAAATTAGAGAAAAAAAACGAAAATTGAAAGAAGAGAAAAGAAAAGGAGAAAAAAAGTGAAAAATAAACAAATAAATCAGTTATTTGCGTTAGGTATGGAGGAGGAGCGTTTGAAGTTTTTAAACTCCTTATTTTTTTTTTTTTGTAAACAAATATGGACAATAATTTAGATTATTAAAATTTTGTTGTATTTTTTCTATGAAGCGGGCTGTACGGACAGAAGTTCTTTACCAATGATGAAAGATTACACATATTTTTACAAGAAGGAGAGAGAGGGTGAATATTAATATAAAGGTTAAAATGGCCCTGGAGTTAATAAGAAGTAAGACGTAGACTGGAGCGCCAAGAGTGCTGAAGAGAGAACAGGTCTTTGGCCAACAAGTACCTGGCATGCAAAGTCTGCCCCGATGCTGCGGGACAGATCGGGAGGTGATTAGCGTCTATTTCTTCATCTCTTGAGCAGAGAGGATACAGGGGACAGTCGAAGATTTTAATACGGTGTATTTAAATTTTGTTGTATTGGCTTAGACAAATATGCATTGAGAGTCTGTAGAAATTAGTGAAATAACTGCTTTCCTACGCTTTGTAGCATATAATTTTTCAGTGTATTTAAAGAAACGCGATATTTTATTTATAAAGAAGATGTAAATGTTATATTATTCTCAACAAAATTTCAAACCACGGCTTTAAAAGATTATTGAATCTTTTAAGGGATAGCTTTAAAGAGATTATTGAATCTTTTAAGAGATAGCTTTAAAGATATTATCAATTTTTTTAAGAGATAGCTTTAAAGATATTATATAGATGCATATAGCATGAACTTACTAAAAGGCATATGGAACCAGTTTATTAATTTATTGCTATTAAGGACGCATAAAAGCCGCCAATAATCAGGAAATTGGATATTTCTCTCAATTTTACCAAAATGTTGTTATTGAATTTTCAAATCAAATCAAACATTATTTAGACGCATAAATTTAATGAAGCGAAAATGATTTACAATTTATTAGTTAAGTTTGTCCATCTGGAAAGAAGATCTAAAGAACACTTTTGCAAAAGTTCTTTGTAATTTTTTTTCCTTGTCGAAAGATTTTCCAAAATGTTAACAGCGTATTTGCAAATGGTTTCACTTATTCACTTAGACTTTCATAATGTGATTATTCAATTGTCCACGAGTGCATTTAGACTTCGCCCGTAATGAAGGAATTTTAATTAAGATTGGAGATAGATCTGTTTAGGTCGCTATAATCTTGATAGGATACTTTAAAAATAAAATTATTCACGTTAGGCCTTCAGATGACACTTTTGGGGTAGTAGACTATTTCATTATGCCAGTGTTGCAAATTTCGTTTTATTTTATCTATTGCTAGAATACAATGATGGAGAATAGGAAGCTTTTGAATACCACAAGTGATCTGCTTTAAAAATAATGGGCGTATAGACTTTACATGCAGTGTTCACTGATTGTCCTTAAATGTCTCTATCCGCCAGTAGAAATAAAAAATAATAATAAGTAATAATGCAAGTTGAAATTTGCTTTAAACTTTCTATTTAATATTGAGAAACAAAAATATAAAAGTCGTTCCGCTACATATAATTCCGCGGGCGAACTAAGACAATTTAAAATTAATTTTTTAAAGTAAAGTTAGGAGCTAAAGCAATCGAACATTTTAGCCTAGGAGGCAATCCTTAAATAAATAAGCGCAACGTTTTTCATTGGAATAAACTTAATTAAATTACTTCTTATTTTCCAAAAAATGATAGAGAGAGAGAGAGGAAGAGGGGGAAAAACTGCGTTGGCTGCGACAAAAGCTGATTAAAAATATTACGAAAAACATTGGATGATTCAGTTTTGTACCTTCTCTGCAAAATTTCATTCTTGCTGCTTGTTTTGGGCAATGTTTTTCAACTCGCCGGTTTATTTGATTTAACTCTTATTAAGTTTAGTGCTGTTGCTCCTTATCTAATATTTCTTGTCTAGTTATAAAGGAATATAAAGTTTTTGTTTCAATGTGATAATTATTTTCGCTTCATTTTCCTCTGGATGGTTTGATCCCCTTTCTTTTATTCGGCAAACCGGATAAAGCGAAGGGTAGTTTTTTCCCCAGTTACTTCGTTAAGGAGTTTGTTAAGTTTGTCTTAAGTGTTTTAATCCAATTTAGGTGCTTTCGGGCTTAATTTCTAACAAAAAATGTGCAAGATGTTGTATCGCAAAACGATTAAATAAAATTATAGCTTTTAAATTTTAATAAATAGTGGACATAATACATTATTACATAAGTTTTCATCTTAAAATAATTTTACAACATAAACCGTGAGACACCACATATAAACATTTGTAAATTATTTCCCGATTCTGCCTTCTACCTTTGTGTGTTTACAGATGATGAGCTGTGGAGTTAAAGTAACATGGAAAGAAAACAATTAAATTGTGAATCGATGAATTGCCACTGGAGAAAACATCAACTGGACGAGAACTAGCGATTGCGTTAAACGATCATCGGAGACCAGGGCCTTCGTGAGATGGGAAACCAGTTAAACAGGACAGCAGAGCGAGGATGATTAGCACAAGCAGTGGAACTGTTTCCTATGAACGGGACCTCGTTCGTATGAACACGTGAAAGAGTTACCATTTTCCTTGTTCAATAAAGACTGTGGACTACAGATGTATGGACAGCTGTGGACAGTACAGTGATCTAACTTTAATAAATTTTACGCTGTTCAAGCGTCCTGTCTGGGATTACAGCGCCGCCTCCGGCGGCCACCCTTCCCAATGAAACACTTGCAAAAAAAAGAAGAAGAACTTTAATAAATTAGAACAATCACATAAATAACGTTTATTGTGAATTTCGTCAACGTAGAAAATACTTAGCTTTTTAGTTGTAAATATCTGGGTCATCGATTTAAATATTTATTTTTTTTTATTTTTGGTAGCTAACGTCCACTATTTAAAAGTTACTAATTAAATAATAATGTAATACGTTAATTGTTTCCAGAATGTTCTTACGCCAAATATCTCCTCTTTTGGTAAGCGATTTCATGGAAAAGCCTGGATAATTTATTACAGAGCTTGCGGACCCTCTGATGACAACTCCATTGTCCGAATAAGTGCCCCGGACAATAAGACGTGCCGGGACTCTCAGACACCGGGTTGCCCCGAGCGACCTTTGGCTGACCTCTGTTGCCAGGGCGGTCACATCTTTATATGTAAATGCAGAATCACACAGTAATGGAGGTTAGAAACCGACTCCTGCTTGTCACTTGTTTACCAGGCAGCGATATTGTAAGCGTGAGAACGGAAGACGATTTTTCATCGTTCGATTGATGATGATATTGTATGCCGCCTTGAACCACCAAAAGGGTATGAAGAAGGGAGGTTTTAACAAAGGGCAAAGTAGATAGAAAATGAAAAATATTAAATAGATTAATTAATTAACTGAATAAAAACAAAAATTAATTAAAAATTAAAAATAATAAACTAATTATTTAATTAGTAACTTAAAAAATATTTGACGTTATCTACCAAAAATAAAGAATGTAAATAATTAAATGGATGACCCAGGTATTTACAACTGAACAGCTAAGTATTTTCTACGTTGACGAAATTCACAATAAACGTTATATATGTGATCCATTTTCTGCTGAAAAAAACAACCTAAAATTGTTCTAATTTATTAAAGTTAGATCACTGAACTGTCCACAGCTGTCCATACATCTATAGTTCACAGTCTATGATGAAGAAGGAAAATGGTAACTCATTCATGTGTTCATACGAAAGAGGTCCTGTTCAGAGGAAACAGTTCTATTGTGTGTGCTGATCATCCTCTCTCTCGGCTATCCCGTTTAGCCGGGGTCCCATCTCACGAAGGCTCAGGTCTCGTATGGTCGTTTAACCCAGTCGCTAGGTCTCGTCTAATTTATGTTTTCTCCAGTGGTAATTCATCGATTCACAATTTAATTGTTTTCTTTCCATGTTACTTTAACTCCACAGCTCATCATCTGTAAACACACAAAGGTAGAAGGCAGAATCGGGCAATAATTTACAAATGTTTATATGTGGTGTCTCACGGTTTATGTTGTGAAATTATTTTAAGATGAAAACTTATGTAATAATGTATTATGTCCACTATTTATTAAAATTTAAAAAGTATAATTTTATTTAATCGTTTTGCGATACAACATCTTGCACATTTTTTGTTAGAAATTAAGCCCGAAAGCACCTAAATTGGATTAAAACACTTAAGACAAACTTAACAAACTCCTTAACGAAGTAACTGGGGAAAAAACTACCCTTCGCTTTGTCCGGTTTGCCGAATAAAAGAAAGGAGATCAAACCATCCAGAGGAAAATGAAGCGAAAATAATTATCACGTTGAAACAAAAACTTTATATTCCTTTGGAACTAGACAAGAAATATTAGATAAGGAGCAACAGCACTAAACTTAATAAGAGTTAAATCAAATAAACCGGCGAGTTGAAAAACATTGCCCAAAACAAGCAGCAAGAATGAAATTTTGCAGAGAAGGTACAAAACTGAATCATCCAATGTTTTTGGTAATATTTTTAATCAGTTTTGTCGCAGCCAACGCAGTTTTCCCCTCTTCCTCTCTCTCATTTATTGGAAAATAAGAAGTAATTTAATTTAGTTTATTCCAATGAAAAACGTTGCGCTTATTTATTTAAGAATTGCCTCCTAAGCTAAAATGTTCGATTGCTTTAGCTCCTAACTTTACTTTAAAAAATTAATTTTAAATTGTCTTTGTTCGCCCGCGGAATTAGATGTGGCGGAACGACTTTTATATTTTTGTTTCTCAATATTAAATAGAAAGTTTAAAGCAAATTTCAACTTGCATTATTACTTATTATTATTTTTTATTTCTACTGGAGGATAGAGACATTTAAGGACAATCAGTGAACACTGCATGTAAAGTCTATACGCCTATTATTTTTAAAGCAGATCACTTGTGGTATTCAAGAGCTTTCTATTCTCCATCATTGTTTTCTAGCAATAGATAAAATAAAACGAAATTTGCAACACTGGCCTAATGGAATAGTCTACTACCCGAAAAGTGTCATCTGAAGGCCTAACGTGAATAATTTTGTTTTTAAAGTGTCCTATCAAGATTATAACATAATCTTAATAAGATAAACAGATTTATCTCCAATCTTAATTAAAATTCCTTTATTACGGGCGAACCCAAAATACACTCGTGAACAATTGAATAAGCACATTATGAAAGTCTAAGTGAAACCATTTACAAATACACTGTTGACATTTTGGAACGTCTTTCGACAAGGAAAAAAAATTACAATGAAATTTTGCAAAGGTAGTCTTTAGATTTTCTTCCCAGATGGACAAACTTAGCTAATAAATTGTAAATCATTAATTAATTAATTCATTAAATAATTGTATGTATCTAAATAAAGTTTGATTTGATTTGAAAATTCAATAACATCATTTCGGTAAAATTGAGGAAAATAGCCAATTTCCTGATTATTGGCGGTGTTTGTGCGTCCTTAATAGCAATAAATTAATAAATTGGCTCCATGTGCCTTTTATTAAAATCATGCTGTATGCATCTATATAATATCTTTAAAGCTGTCTCTTAAAAGATTTGATAACCTCTTTAAAGCTATCTCTTAAAAGGTTCAACAATCTCTTTAAAGAAGAGATTAACTCTCTTTAACAAAGAGCCTTAATATTATGATCAATAGATTAAAAAAACGAATAGCTACAAAAGAATCGATAAATTATATAAATTATCTATCATATTTTCTGGCATATAAGGCGCACCTATAATTTCGACCCAATTTTTTTAATTTTTAAGTATCTTCTCCATATAAGCTCTACCCTTTCTTTACGAAGGAACCTGGAATGTACATGTGCGATGCTATTATCTTTTGAAGTCATTCATTCGAAGGATTTTCCCAGGCTTTCAAACAAATGCTATGCTGAATTGACAAACGATATGGGGAAAAATATGTGTGTGTGGGAAATGCGTGAGAGGGTCAATAATTCTGCAAATAGGGGATAAGAACGCACTTCCGACCCGAATGATTTCGCGGAATTAGGAGTCAGAAATTTTCTCTTTTTCCAGTCATTTGAAGTCGTGATTTTGAAATAAACATCGAAGATTTTAGTAAATCGCATTTACTTTAGTTGAAATACAGTTAATCTAGTGTTCCTTTTGTGGTAAATATGGGACCTGCCAAGCGAAACAAACATAGTCATGCAAAATCATTCAATTTGCGAAAGAAAATGGAAATTGTGCTGCTGCAAGGGTGTCTGTGGTTTGTGAAAGCTCCATACGTGAGTGGAAGAGAAATGAAATCACAATAATTAATATGCCAAAGAATAAATGCGCTTTGCGTAAAGGAGTAAGGAAATGGCCTATTCTAGAAAAAAGTGTTGAGAACTGGGTCCTAGAAAATCGCCAGAATGGATTGATGGTAATGAGAAACAGCGTACGTTTATTCGTCTTAAAATGGGAAAAAAAAATATACAAATGGAAGTGAAAACTTTAAAAGAACTTTGAGTTGGTCTAGTCGCTTTATGGCAGGGAATGATTTAGTTCTACGAGAAAGAACAAAAAGTTCGCAAAGGCTTCTGAAAGATTTGGACAACAAATTGATAAGTTTCCAGAAATATGTTATTGACCTGCGAAGGCAAAAAATTTATTTACTGTCACATATTGGAAATATGAATGAAACTCCAGTAATGTTTGATATGATAGAAAATAAAACAATTGATGTGAAAGGAGCAAAAGCGATTCACATAAAAACAACAAGTCACGAAAATTTTTACTTCATTGTAGTGCTTTTCTGTTTAGCGGACGTTAAAAAATTAAAACCCATGATTATTTTTAAAAGAAAGAAGATGCCGAAATGTAATTTTCCAAATGGTGTTTTCATTCGTATTCACGAGAAAGGATGGGCGGACGAAAACAGTGTAAAATTGCGGATAAGAAATGTTTGGCAAAAGCGTCCTGATACCTTAAAGAATCCAGAAAGTCTTTTAGTTTGGGACATGTTCGGATTCTTCATCTAACGGATAATATGAAGAATTTGATGAAAGAGTCTAACGCAGACACGGGGCAGTTATTACAGGCGAATTAACGCCCATTAGATGTGTGTATCAATAAAGAATTCAAAAGAAATTTAAAACTACAGTAGAATTCATGGTTGTTTGAAGGTGAAAAATCATTCACGAAAGAAGGCCAAATGCGTCATGCCAGTCTAGAAATAGAGTGGATAATAAAAACATGGAATGAAATTTAACCTGACATAATTCAAAAGTATATCGAACAGTCTAGATGGTACGGAAGATGATTATTTATTTATGGATCAGCGTAACAGTGATGGTGAAGATGAAACAGAATTCGATGATGTGCCTGAAGATATAACGGAAGACGAATATGACGAACTTTTCATGTTATCCGATAATGAAAAAATTTTAAGTTCATAAGGTAGGTCATTTTTTTTAAATAAAGAGCATTTAGGTACATGTAGAAATCCGATTTTTTTATGCTCATCTTTTCCTTATTTCTAAATCTATCATTTTTATATCTATTTTTATATAACGCGCAGCCGTAAATTTCAATCTTATTTTTTATGCTGAAAGCGAGCGTTATATTCCGAAATATGCAGTATGTCTATTTTTCTGGACAACAAAATGCATGAGCTTAATCTCAAATTCATTACTTTTTCATGACAGCGTCTATTTAGGGGCTCCGGCTAATATTAAAATAATCGCCAAATATGAAGAAATACAGGAGCCGGGCTCCAATGGGCTCCCGCACAAAAGCTTACCTCAATTAACAATTATTTCATTAATTTTCCCTATAGCCTCATCAGTAACCAATCAAATCCATCACATTTTAAATCTGGCTGCCATAGTTACTCTATTAACAGCTCTATGTTTTTCTCAACCGTTACTGATCTTTAAACAAATAGGATTCTGCGCGAAATTGATTCCCATGGGGGCCCTGGACATGATCAGATTCGACCGGCTGCTGTAAAATTTGTCGCTGAAGTTATTAGATTACCTCTTACTTACATTTATAACTTAATCTTTGCAAATGGAGTCATTCCTCATGACTTTAAAATATCAGCTATCACTTCAGTATTGCAAAATGTTTAAGATCTGACATCTCAAACTACAGACCTATTTCAGTTTTAACGGCCTTTGCTAAGGTTTTTGAGAAACTTCTTTATAGAAGACTAAATAATTTTTTGAAAGCAATAACATTACACACAATAATCAAATTGGATTTGTAAAGGGTAAGCCTACTGAATATGAATGCCTTACTGGCCGCTACTGATTTCGTTTATTCATCCTTAGATTATAGAAGTCAACAGTTGGTGTTTTCTTTGACTTGTCTAGGGCCTTCAACACGATAAATCATGAAAGGTTGCTTTTCAAGCTGGAATTGGCCGGCGTTCGTGGCCTCTGCAATATCTTATTCAGAAGTTATTTAATCGACAGGCAACAATTTGTGCACATGAACAGGAATCGCTCTCCACTCTGTACTATACTCTGTGGTGTACCACAGGCGTGTGTTCTTGGGCCTTTTCTTTTTAATTTTTATATAAATGATATATTTTTCTTACCTGTACTTTTCAAACCCCTCTGCTTCGCAGATGACACTAGCATTTTTTAATGATATTGAAATTAATAACTTAATTCAACGGGTAAATAGCGATATTAAACATTTTACCAACTTTTTCAAAACAAACTTCCTAACTTTAAAAACTTTAAAAAAAAAGTGTCTTTTATTTACCAACAAACAAAATATTAATTTGGATCAACTCAGACTTGTCATAAACAATAATATTATCCCTTTTTCTCTAGAAACAAATTTTCTTGGAGTAACCCTTCAAGAAAATTTAAAATGGGACACACATATTCAGAGAATATGTACCAAATTAAACAGAAACATTCGTGTAATTAGAAACATTAGCTTTTATTTACCTATTTCAATCCTTTTCAGTCTTTATTATTCTCTGATTTTCTCTAACTTATATTACTGCCTACTAATTTGGGGTCACACGTCAAAATCAAATCTACAGCGTTTAACTTCCCTCCAAAAAATACCTCCGTCTTGTTTCCAAACATTTTTCTACTTCCATTATTTGGAAATAGGTAGATGTTTCTGCATTCTTCTGATCGATAAACTTCTCATTTTTAAAATCTCAACATTTATGTTCAATGTTATAAAATCTTCAGCACATCCATATCTTAGTTCTCTTCATCTGCCCAGCCATACATATCTAATGAGAAACTCTACTAACTTTGTCCCAGATTTTTTGGAACTAACCTTTGGCTGCTTTGTCCCTGGAGTATGGAACTTTCTTCCCTCAAACTTGCAATCATTAAACTCGCTCTCACTATTTAAAAAGCACCTTTCACAATTTTTACTAAATTAAATTAACATTTATTTATTTCAAAACTAATAAAATTTTCTACCTTGGGCAGTATGGGCTTTGTCGGACCCGACAGTCTTTGCCCAATGCTGCCCAAGAGAGTCAATTAAATACTTTCGTAATATATATGTGAAAAATTGTAATACATCAGAAACTGTAATTGATTCTCCTAAATAGAGTTTGTATTGTGTTGTATTAAGCCCTGTTTCTTTTTCATTATATCAGCTTCAAAGCTATACACAATTCTGGGTGTTTTATGTCTTTTAGAATGCCAACCTCTGGATAAACAGCTGCAGATAAATTTAACAAGAATGGAAATTTGCGTTTTCCAGTGTCTATATCTTCGCTTACTGCACTTCATTTATATTTTTATCCATTTTAACTTAATATTGCAATTCTTGTTATATTTTTATATCCGCGATTAGCCTTGTATTTTGGTTTCAATGCCAAGAAAATAACCCAATTTCCTTTGAAGTTTTTGGACTGTCCAACTGATTTTTCCAATTCATTATATTTCTTTGCTAAAACTTAGTTGCTCGATTTCTTATGATGGATTTAATAAGAGAACAAGATCTGTTTTTCGAGTTTTGAGGATTTTGCGGCTAAAATTCAAACTACGTGAGGAGATTTTGGATGCTGTATTTTTGTTTCAGCATTTGTGCGCAAAAACTACCCGACTATTAAAAGCTATTGATCCCAGTGACAAGTGATGTCCCTTTTCCTCTATCATCGCGATTTCTATCACGAATTTGATTTAAACAAAAATTGCGACTAGATTCCAAAATTTGAAATCCGATTGTTCAGACACACACCAGAATAGAAATGATTTGAGAATATCAAATTTCGATTGTGACCAAAGCAGATTTTAAAAACTTGTTCCAATCTTCTCCTCCGTCCTCGAAAGGATGTCTATGCTTTATATTAGCTACTTATAGCATCATTTCTTGAGTTTAGGATAGCATTTAGTGATACGTTAACTGCCTTCGCCCTTTTGTGACTCTCTGGTATTAGGTTCTTACCCTAAATTTTACATATATATATATGCTCCGTGTAGCACTTCCTATTACAGATAGTAATTTGTGACACCCAGGCTTGACCTCAAACTGGAGCTTTCAACGTATAGGCGAAAAATAGATATTGCCCTGTCCTGGAGTAGAACTAGGGACCCTCTGTTATATACGGAGTTCCTTAGCCGCTAGGCCAGGGAAATGTCCATGCAAGCGTGGATGACAAAAATTACTATCTATAAAATTCCCCAAGAAAAATTACAACAAGCAAGTGAAAGAAAATCACTTAAGGTCAATATTTAAATTTAGCAGAATTCAATTAAGATCTTTCAGACAGACAGACAGACACACACGCGCGCGCGCACGCACGCACACAGACAGACAGAAAGCCCAAAAGCAATAGCGGGTTCAATATCTATTGAAACCCGCTAAAAAGTGCCCTGGTGGCTTTGTGTGTTCACCATTTGGCACTAGTGTTAACCCTGGGAGGGGTTATAATAATGTCTT
>QLNU02015003.1:14672126-14719334 GCA_006491805.2 Dysdera silvatica | reverse complement strand
TAAAAATAACTGAATATAATACTAGAACTAACTTAATAATAAAACTAACTGAATGTAATACTAAAACTCACTGGATGTAATACTAAAACTCAGTGAATGTAATACTGAAACTAACTGAATGTAATAATAAAACTAACTCAATGTAATACTAAAACGAACTGAATGTAATACTACAACTAACTAAATTATAAACGTTCACCAATACGAAACAATACGTTTTGTACTGGCACCTATTTTATGTAGATTCTTGTAGAATCCCAGTTATAAAATACTTTGAGTAATTAATATGCAATTAATTGTAAATTATAATAACATTCAATATTTAAGATCAAATAATTAGTATCACTAAGCAATTGAAATACCTTTTATGTACAACAGCTAGAATGAAGGAACAGATTTGGTTTTAAATAACAGAAATTAGCACAAGACATTATTTATAGGTTAACTTCTCAAAAGAAAAGTAGGACTAATGATGTCGGCTTAAATAGAAGAGTCTTGCTCGTGGGAAGGATCATGGAATGAGAAGGTAGGGATCGTGGGGGGTAGAATCGTGGAATGAGAAGGTAGGGATCGTGGGTAGAATCGTGGAATGAGAAGGTAGGGATCGTGGGTAGAATCGTGGAATGAGAAGGTAGGGATCGTGGGTAGAATCGTGGAATGAGAAGATAAGGATCATGGGTAGATTCGTGGAATGAGAAGGTAGGGATCATGGCTGCAGGGCCGTGCTCACGGTGTTAGCGGCCCTCAAAGTTGTTTTGACGTCACCCAATGATAAAAGGACTGACCAACGTTGAGGGTTGCAAAATAAAGTTCACTTGTCCAAACGCTGAAGGTGAAGACAAAGAGAAGAAGATGAAGTTAAATTAAAAATAGGAGAATCACAGTCGTTTGGCATAAGGGCTCCATGGTTGGAGACTGTCCTCGCCCCACGATGCAGTTACCTTTAATTAATCTCACTAGGGACTCCTGCCTGAACTCCACGAACCCAAAGGCAGTGGGCATGGCCAATGGTCCCCTGTAGAGTTCTCAACAATCAAACAAAAATTATTTGGAAAATTGTATAAAGGTAATTTACCACTACAGGTGAAATGGTAATCCAATTGGGCATTTCGGAAATACATTTGCGTAAAATGTAAATGAGATTAAAGGGCATTTCGCTCTCCCGGCAAGTCGTCATGACAATGGCTTCACGGAATGGTATAAAGATGCTGTTAGCGATTGTTTTAGTACGCGTACTGGTTTTACCTTAGGTAACCAGTGTGATCTAGATCGTCAATACTCCCTTGAAGTTTGTTGCCACCGTGTTTTCGTAAGCCATATAGAACATCAATGTAAACTCGAAATAATGTAAGCAATATGTGTTGGTAAAGTAGTTCATTCAAGAAACTGAAGAGTTGTAAAAAGCGAGTAAAATTGTCTTCGTGAAAGTTTCTAGTAAAAGCGTCGACAAGGTTTTTTTCATCGGTTAATCTGTCTGGAGTTTCGGAAATTATTGGAATTACCTCTTGGCTTTGCATTCATGGTGGATGATTATGGAATGATCTACTACGTATTCTGAAGTTTGGATTCGTATAGAAGACACGGACGTTGTTCGAAAACTTAAATTAAAAACTGAACTTAAATAACCGTAAGTACTTTATTTTGTTATTAAAACTTTAGTTTACTCTTGGGGAGCTCACTGATACGAAAATTGTGAATAGTTAAGAACGCCTAGTGCTTGCCCTGGAAATACGTCTTTGGTGTTTAAGTTTATTAACATAATGTTGAATTGTAATAATGTTATAGCTTAGAAATAGAAAATTTAATTTATAAATTGTTGTAAACTAACCATATGTTACGTTTTATTTATGGTAAAATCATTGAAGTTAATTAACCCTAGTTAAAGTTTTGAAAAATTGAACGAGGGCATTTTGAGACATGGTTAATGAATTCAGGAAACATCGTAATATAATTTTCGGGAGCCGCTGGCTATGGAACAAATTTGAGTTTCCGATTTATTGGATGGGATCGACGGCTTGAAGTGACGTTCCCATATTTCCCAAATAGGCGATGAGCCGTTGAGCCCGGATTAGGAAATTTAAATAAATTTAATTTCTGTGACCTTAATTGTTCAGTTATAATTAGTATTTTGAAGTTCTAAACGTGTTTTACAATTGTTTCAGCATCGATACTATTTTGAGTCTGCCCCCCCTAATCTTTAGATCCTCTATAAACTGAAGTTGGCTTATTCGAGTTATATTCAGAACGGAAAATTTAACCATGTGTTAAGTTAAACAACAATATCAATCAACGTTTATTGGCGTAGTGATACCAGCGCCGATGTTATGGCGTGATTAGATGGTGAAACGTTCGAAAGAAAATAAATATTTCTGCGTTCGGTGGGACCTGAACCCACGACCTTTCCTTCTAATCACGCCATTACATCGGCGCTGGTATCACTACGCCAATAAACGTTGATTGATATTGTTGTTTGATTTAATCTGCGTAGTGTTCGATTTATATAAATACATGTATTAAGTGTCGTAGCTCAAATTAAAATAGTGAATTGCCAAACGGGTTTGATTGTTATTTGTGTCTGATCAGCTTTCCCGTAAATTTGATATTATTTATGTGATGGTAATGGCTTAACCGCAATTCTAAGTCGAGGGTAAAAAACGTTACAATTGTTTGAACAAAATAATATTATGAGAAACTTGGAAATTCAAACCCAAAGTTGTAGGAATGACATTTTCATACTTAACTAATAACCTTATACAAATTAAATTACTTTTGTTGAAATTCGTCAATTTCTATGCCACTCAGCGTCGAACGTAAGAAGTTTCAAGTTGTACATTTCACAATTATTTCTTTTCCGTAAACCTGTCTATTAGATATTTTAGAATTCAGGTTACTTCACACCATTCAGAAGGGTATCATATTACAAAATATGATGTTCACGAAGTTCAATTCATCATAGTCATATCCCTACCTGTGATTGAAGGTCCGGAAATGGACAAAAATTTTGTATATCAATGTAGTTCCTGACAAGAGTTACTTATGTACATTACATAAATGTCATCATCATCATATATGGTCCTCTGTTATATTCATGCAATGAGACGGTTCTGCTGATCAAGGACCAACCGATACAAAAAAGCAGGAGACCATATTCCTAATAAAGTTTTGCTTCCTTTAATTAAAGTCCCTGAACCCCCGTCTTCTATCGACACATGATCATTATCCAATATATCCTACGACAGATCCAGTAACTCAGATTCTGTTCTGCGAACTGCCGAAACATGTAGATTTCAAATATATCTAATTCTCTTGAATTTTTATTTTCAGATTATTTAGTTTCTATGCCAGAAAATTGCAAAAGGAGAAAACTATTAAAGTAAAGATTAAAAATCAATAAAGAAGATTATAGAAACGATCGGATTGGTAAATATATGTATATATATAATCGCCATAAAAGTGAACTATCTGAAGAGAATGGGAAACTTCTAATTATCGATATATTCAGAGGTGTTTTCTATAATTTTGATCCGAAATGCAAATATTCTTCTGTGTGAAATGATAATTACTTTCTTTTAGGAAGTTCGGATATCTGTTATCGCTTGGGATACTGCAAATAAAATTGTTTTGGAAGTTCTTTCAAATAACATTGGTAGGGGTAGGATCTCAAATTTGTAATCATTTAATTGAATTTTGTAATAATATATTTTTTAATGAACTTTTATTTTTGCTATGAAACGAAAGTAAATTTTATGGGTTTTCTAGACCTCGGAAATAAATTTTATACATTCCTTACCGAAATGTATTTTCACTAGCTTTAATGAATTCATTAAAAAAAACTCATATATAGAAAACTTTTCATAACAATGGGATAGGGATTTAAATTATAAAATTAAATAAAAGCTCATCAAAATGCAATTAGTGGCATTTTTTTTAATTTTTGAATGTTAAACAAATGCTACGAAATGGTTGACTCATTATTTCATATTTAAAATAATTAGTGTTAATCAACTCTTTTTTACGGCGGCATATAATTGTAATTGCCATTCAATTTAAACTCCTAAAACTTGACAGATTGTTGTGTCATGTACATTTATTTCTAATTTTTTTTTAAATATAAAAGAATACGTTATAGTGTATGCTAATTGCTTGAAAACACGACAATGCACGAACCGAAGAAAAATTTACAAAAGAGTTAAAGTTATTTTGATCTTATTCTAACGAGCTAGATTAGTATAACAATGAGGATATTATTAAATATGAAATTGACTATTCTTCATCTTAAGCCTAATTATTGCCAATTTCCTGTAAATGAGGAAACTAGTTTTAAAGACAATATTTTAAACGCGAATAAACAATTAAAAAGTTTCGATCATAGACAAACAATTCCATTTTTTTTCGAAATTGATTTATTTTTGCAATCTTATAAGATATTTCACGCTGAATTTAAATCTGAGGGCCCTTAGTTTCAAAAACGGCCAGAACATGAAGAAAATCTCATTCAAAAGTGAGCCTAGGCTATTAGGTAATAATAAGTTACAGTTTTTTGGCTTAGTTGAAAAAAATGCAAAATGGAGTTGTCCGTCTTTGATATCAAACTCTTCGATTGTTCCATGAAGTAACTCTTTACAGTATTGAATAAAGCTAAAGACCGAGGGTTTGTAATACAAATCATTACAATAAAATTGCATCTTGCTGTAACTTCTCCTGTTCTTTTGCTAAACAACACCTTTTTCACTGAGTCACAATACCTGCACAACCTTGTTCCGACAAAAGAAATGAAAGGCGAACCTGCATAAATGAAACACGAACAAAAGAGAAGTGGGAATTCAAAGAAACAACAGAGATGAGAACCAGAAAACAACCCGCCATGTTTATAAACTAAAGCTAGAGAAACTGTCTACAAGAGACGAAAATTCAATTACCGATTTATTTGTTTTCTTTAAAAATTGTTCTTTCTGTCAAGAAATGGAAAATAAAAATATCACATTTTCTTTCGACGCCAAAACTAATTTAAATCAAAAATAACGAGAGCATATATTGATTATTGAATTTCAGAATTGACGTATAATGAATTCGCATTTTTGCTTTTCCTTTTTTATAAAACTTCCTTATTTTAAATAGTTTGGGGAAATATGTATACTTTAATGTATTGATGGCTTTATACGCTTTCCCAGAATGTATTTCTCCGTAATTATTTGGTAAAACAAATATTGTGTCCAAAAATACAAACGAATGGGACGCAATGCGATGTTTTAATTTTTTAATTTAAATTAAATTAAATTTAAATAATTTGTTAATTATTTGACCTGCGCTGAACTTTATGTTTTTAATACCCGTGCATCAAAGATGTGTTCTGTTAAAACTCAATTTCTGATTTCAGTGTCCTTGAACTAAATTTACTTTTTATCAAGCTTTGTTTTATATTATTATATTGATTAAATGTCACGTTAAAATTTACATCTTTGGAGGGAGAATCAAAGTATTTGCTCCTATTTTGTATTAGCCAAAATAAGGTACATACAGGTAGTTACAAATATACGTACTATTCTACGTACCTTATACTATTTTTCCACATAGTCCCCACACCGGTTCAGACATCTGTCCCATCGCAGCATTAAATTTGAGATGTCCCTGTGGTAGAATTCGTCCGGCTGACTGTGGAACCATCGTTGGAGATCTGTCTTGGCTTCATCGTTGCACGTGAATCGCTGTCCTGCCAGGAACTTCTTCAGCGGACCGAAAATGTGGAAATCAATAGGGGTGAGATCCGGACTGCATGCTGGGCGGTCCAGGCTCTCCCAGTGAAATGACCGGAGCTTGTCGGCGGTTCTGATTGCATACAGTCTGGACCTAGCTCCTAGTGATTTCCACGTTTTCGGTCCGCTGAAAAAGTTCCTGGAAGGACAGCGATTCACGTGCAACGATGAAGCCAAGACAGCAGTCCGACTGTGGTTCCACAGTCAGCCGGACGAATTCTACCACACAGGCATCTCAAATTTAGTGATGCGATGGGACAAATGTCTGAACCAGTGTGGGGATTATGTGGAAAAATAGTGTAAGATACATAAAATAGTATGTATATTTGTAATTACCTGTATGTACCTTATTTTGGCTAATAAAAAATAGGGGCAAAGACTTTCTGATTCGCCCTCGTATATATATATATATGACCACCTGTCTCTCCATACTGGATATTAAAACTGCAAAATTAAAATTCGTGAACAGTTCTTATATTGATGATAACAAGTACGATTGTATGGATGGTGTCTCATATTAACGAAGATTTCAATGCTGATTTTTCAAAAAATAACGAAAATTTAATGTATATAGATTTCAATGCATAGGCCAAGTGTTATCATAATCACCGAAAGAGCGATAAACCAAATAAAAACAATGTGCTGTTCGTTCACGAAAAGAAGTCCGATTGAACAGTTAGAAATAACGGGTGGTGGCGCCACAAACTAGCTAGTTCATTACAGCAGAGGAGGACTACAATTTCAGAATTGGCTTTTTGGTGAACGTTTGTCAGCGCCAAAAAATCGAGTTCTGAAATTGGAGTCCTCCTCTGCTGTAATGGGATAGGCCGTTTATGACGTCACCTCCCGTTATTTCTAACTGTTCCATCGGACTTCTTTTCGTGAACGAACAGTGTCAATTTTTCAGTTTTGTTTTGCGTTATTCGATTATTCTCTAATGATGACTTGATGATATAAATTTAAACAAATCCCACAGGAATAATGTAAGTTATTAATACCATGTATCACAAAAGCATCATCATCAGAATTGTTGTTAATACATAGATTACGAAAATATTTTTCCTATGTCAATTTGCCACTAACGTAGTCTTATTTTGATGATAGCATTCTGATTGAATTTATTTTAAATTAGTTTCTTTATTTCCTTTATTTAATTAAATTTATAATTTACTTTATTACGTTAATCGTCACGTGGTTATTAGTTATTTTTATCGGATTTAACTATTTCATGTGAATATCTACTTTTCTCTTTCTTTTCTTGTCTCTCTGAGTCATTTAAAAAAATTATAATCAATTATACTCAGTGCCCGGCCACGTCTATAGTTCGTTCGCGAAAAATTGGTGGCCATGTTCCGTTAGATCAAGGGATCTGAAATAACAAATGGGTTGTTCCATTGCAGTAGAGGGTAGAGCGTTTTCCATAACTCGTTTCTTGCGCGAAAAACGATTTATGGAAGACACTCTACCCTCTACTGCAATGAAATAACCTGCCTGTGACGTCAGTTACCTAGATCTAACGGAACCCGGCCGCCAATTTTCAGCGAACGAACTATACCATTTCTTATTATTTCAAATACGGTCATTACGGATTGCCCTTCTTCCTCGAGCCAAGGGCACTCACGTGCGAAAAAACTGACATTAAATTACGAAGATCTCTAATTGGCCCATAGTTCGCGCCAAATATAGCATGCAGTCGTTGAATATGAAGTAACGAGGTTTCTCGAAGGGAAAAGAAGAGAGGAAGCGTTTAAACTTTGAGGGAGGCTACACGTCAAAATGGCGATCTTTCATTATTCCTCATATCATTATAACTCGTTATTGTAACCAAGATTTATATTACATCGAGGTATGTTAATATTGAACAGGGTGCCTACGGATAAGGGAAACCTGGAAAAGTCGGGGAAGATATTCTGACTGGAAAAGTAAGATAAATTTAAAATACTGAGGCCCAAGTCAGGAAAATTGGAAATTCATTGTTATAATAAATAGCTTATTAAAATAACTTTCCTAAACTGTGCTTTTTGTACCACATTGCCTACTGAAAATTTTGAAAAACTTGTACATTTGACTAAACTTCTTCCAAAAGTTACCATTTTGCACCAAAACTAATATAATTTATATAAAATTATTAAGCCTATATATTTCTCAGGAGAAAATGTTTGCTAATAAATAATAATAACTAAAACTTAAAAATAAAGTATTTTTAATTACATTATCTAATCTGTAGGGGATTTGATAATACTCTTATAAGTCCTCTTATATATATATATTCATACACACTTTAAATAGAATAAATAAAGCTTTACGATTATATAATATATATTTTATACTGAACTCAAATAGGATCGAATAAAAGTGTTGTTGCAGATGTTTAATTAATGCAAGTTTTTAATGTAAAACAATTCATTTTTAATATAGTTTTTATATTTGTAAATTCACGGTATTGAGTTATAAATGACTTTGGAGTTTGTGTTAGTGGATTTTATGGTCTTAGAAACTTATTTTTATTACGCAAATTTTAATGCGTTGTGTGTTGTTTACTGTAATTAGCGACTGGAAATCGATTAAGACTTGGTCTGGAAACCTGGAAAAGTCAGGAAAGTTTGAAATTGAATTTAGGTAGACACCCTGATTGAAACTCATACGTTCAAAAGATGCATTAAATAAATGGGTAATAATTATTTTTATAGGAATAATTTCCATATCATGACATATTATCAAGCTGCCATTCGAAGTTTTCAACCGAAAAACGGAACAAGCCAGCCCGTATAGCCCAGCCGCCTTAAAAGGCTTTAACTCCGCAAAAGGAATTTAAACAGCCAGTAATCAAATATGAAGATAAAACAATTCAAATCCATTGTCTAAGTTAAAAAGTAAATTATTTAAATGCTTTTGCGCATCGTATCATTTATATCAGAATTTTTATCAATCAAGGGGGATTTCAGGATTTCAAAGGGGGTGTAATTACATATTCGCCTCATCAAGTTCAGATTGTATCAATTCTAAAGCTGTTCCCCCTAAAAAAGAAATTGTAGAAGTGGGACATGTGCCATCAGATAGAGCGGAAGGGTGTTTAATAAGGGTTGAGAAACACCGATGTAAATAACCTTCTCCCTTGAATTGTTTCTTTAAATTTCATAGAAAACAAATGTATATAATTAAATCCTTAATTTATCATCTACCAAATATGAGGTAAAAATTCGTATTTAATATATATTTCAGTTAAACTTTTGTCTTTAAATACCACAACGTTTAAAATTTCATATATAACATATGCGGTATTAAAATAAGTATGGTGAAGCAGCACCATAGGCGTAGAGTTATTTGGGTCTGTGGGGTCCGCCCCCCCCCCAATAATTTGAAATAAATTGCAATTTTACATATATTGTAATGTATAAATATACATAATATCTGCTTAGACTCAGCCAATAATCATGAAAACTCTACGCCCATGCGTTATACTAAGTAGTATAAATGAAGAGAAGAAGTTTAACGTAGTAAATTTTAGCGTAAGCGTAGTAAATTTTAGCATCGATTTAACATCGTTTATTGTTAAAGTTTTATACTCTCTGCACGTTATACTTCTTCGCTTCACACATATATAGTATAAATTCTTCCATTAACTGCTTTCAAGGGATGGACTCCAAACGGAGAAATAGACGTAAATTGGAATGTGTGTAAGTGAAGCATGGATCGCAAAACACTATAGTTAAGCAGAAATCGTCCTTAATGGGAAAGATGCTATTGAGAGATGATGCCATTTCTGAAAAAGGTTCGGACGGACTTTTGGTACGTTCAAAATATTTTCGCTACTATCTCATATAGCATACAGAACAGTTCTTTTATTCAGTGATTGAATGATCTTGTACAACTCTAATGAACGTGTTCATAAGTACCGATTTTTATCATAAAAAAAGTAAACACAAGTTTAAAACATGCATTATTTATAGGTTCATGCTTTATATTTATCGTGTGTTTTCCGCCATTTAGGCCTTGAAAATGGTATAAGAACAAACGCGCAAACGTCGTCCATAAATGGGGTAATAACAGAAGAAGTCAATATTTGGTTCACAAATTTTAGTTTTTGTTAATTAGTCTTTTCTTAATATATTCGCCTTTCAAATTAAGGATCTGTTTGACTTTTAAACATCATTTATTAATAAAAGCGAGACAATAATAGCTTACAAATTATCCTACCTACCGTTAACACGTGAGTTTATCACAGCGTTTGACAGATTACCGTCTTCCTTAAAACCAGACCCTAGAGGGATCCTAGAAAGTGAAGGAGAAATTAATGCGGAAGGCGAAGAAAAAGTCTTTAACCCTGTTAACAAAAGTCTTCAAAAACCTGTCAAATGATAAACCGTAAACGAGCCTATTGTATTTACGATGGAAGCTGTTATCGCTGTTCTGCTCAAATTCTTTTTTTTCCTTCCATACTTAAAAAGGAGATTTCCTCGAATTATGCAAATACGCTTAAATAGGAGATTATATTTCCCGTAAGTGCGTCCGGAGGGACGGCTCATTTAACATTTTAAAAGATGCGAAACAAATAAGAATAAACAAGAACAGAATTAGTCTTTATTTCAGTTTGAAACTGGCTTAATAAATATTTTAAAAGTTGGTAAATAATTAACTCAATAACTCTTGTTGATTTTAGAGAATTCTTTTTTTCAAAATTGTCTTCTTACTCTTAACATCCAACTATGGTTGCCGCCAACAACGTCTCGTTCTGGCTATATATCCCTGCGTTGGCGCCCTTGTAACTCCCTCATCAAGCTTGCTGTTAATTTGGATTCGACTCGGAACGCTGCAAAAACCGCCTACATGCTAGCCATGGACGCTCATATGAGTACTTCTAGGGAGTGGCTGAGAAAAATTATTACCTCCTTCTCATAGCTGTCAAGAATTTTAGTGAATGTACAAGATACTAAAATGCTACAAAAATAATTGATACTGCTTGACAATTAGTAATGAGCTAAAAAGTACCTTATTTTAAAATGCGACTGTAAAGCTTTGGAAAATAAATGCATAGCAGAATCGGGCAAATAGAATTTTTTCAGCTGGGGGGGCGGCTCAAGCCATCCCTTGCCCACTTATACTATATATATTATATTATATCTCTTGCCCATGATGCTAACTGCAGCCTTGGGTTCGTTCATTTAACATTATGGAGTTGATATTTCTAGAAAAATTCAGGTTTAGTGCCCTCTGGTGGCGAAGCGCTATGCCGTCATCTGTTGTACGACCAACCAGGGTTCGATTGTCAATGGTATCACAAATGCTTACTGTTCTCTGAGTTCGGAGAATGCTTACTCTTCGGATGCTTACTCTTCTTCTTCTGAATGCTTACTCTTCGGAGTTCGGTTCTCCTGGTAGCAGAGGTTCGGGTTATTCGGAAAACTGTAAGTCCCGAACTCAACATGACCTTTTCTGTCCTGGGCCTCCAAAAATATAAGCTTATTATTAAGTATCATTGTCATTGTTGCTGTGGATAGGCATAGTGCGCAACTGCGCTGACGTTTGAAAATTTGATGTATGAAATCATTCTGCAAGTATCTGTGTCTGACTCAAAACGATATATTTTGAACCACAAGAGGGAGAAATCTGCCTGCTTGGAAATTGGTGAAAGGAAGGCATATCCGACAGGTAAGATGCTAGGCAATGATTTTTCATTGCCATATAAAACAATTTACTCTTCGAATACACGCTCTTGAAATTTCCTTTCTTATTATTCATATATCATTAATCAATCAAATTTTATTTTATTTTAGGTAAATTATTCGCTATCACATATACAGACATGAAGTGCCCGCACATAAGATAAACATGATCATTTGAAAACAAAACACTGACCTTGATATCTTATAAATCTGCATTTGGGCTGGATTACTGCCAAGGACTTCTGAGAAAGGCTTGCCATTAATTTCCTGGTAACATCACGTCAAATCTACCACATTTCTTCTTACAAAGCCATAATGAGCAGAGCACCATTATTTACATTTTTCTTAGCTCGATCATAATCGCTGTCCCATTTCATCCCAAAGGTGATCAGTGCAATTGGGATCAAGATCCTAGTTGGATCATTGCCATCGTCCCATATCTTCATATCAGTCTATAAGAACTGAGCTCTGTGGCACGGTGCGTTATCATCCTGGTAATAACATTTGCCTGTTCCGTAGAATTGCTACAGTGTGTGAAGCACTTGATTATCAAGAATGTCAGCGTAAATGTCCCCTTTCGAGACAGCATGGCAACGACTGATTATCCAAGTCCATATAAGGGGTATGCATCCTATCCAAGAATTCAAATTTAAACGATTCATAGGTCTGTCTGGAAAATTATTGATAAACAGCATATATTTCGCTATGAATGTAATGTAGCAAATCGGGTGTATTCCGTCAGGTAAACAGAAGGTAAAGCAGCTAAATATTAATCAGAATGACTAATCACTGATGCCCTAAACTCAATTTAAATTCATAAGTTGTAGCAATGTAAATTGCATACGTGTAAAATTTACATTCAAGTTAATCATGGCATTTACGTAATCTGAATTAGAGTACCCAGTAGACAATGTAGTATGAAGTCATCCTTCTCTTTAATAGATTTATAAAACTACTAAGAAATACGTTCTAACTTATTAGAGAAAACGACACAAATTTCTAGAAAAAAATACATAAATTTCTAGGAAAATGACATAAATTCCTAGGAAATAACGAGTGGGGAATGTAAATGAAAAAATTTGTATATTTTATGGAAAAATCTAGCTTGGAATTGTTTCTTAAGAGCAATAGTGGGCGCACCCAGCAGCGTGTTGTCTGCATGCAGAATGCTAATATTCTTTTTTATTATTTTTAGATAATATCAATATTGAAAATTTTATAAATCCATTCTCGATTGATACTTTAAACTCACACCTAAAGCTTTAGATGCACGGATAGAGATTTTTGCCCTTCAACATACTATTTCCCTTAAAAGTAAATATAACGAGTTATTTTCTATTTTAGCCAGCCCTAGGTATGTTGAATTATGAAAGTTCCTTAAAATTTATGGTTTTCTAACCTCACATGAATTAGCAATTAGGTTTCGTTGCATGTTTTGCTTCACTTGTAGCAATATATCAATGCTAATTCATGTAAAATAAGGCAATGGGGAAAATTGGAAGGAAATCTCAGAATTCAGCATGAAATCTGAATTTTCACTATTTTCACTAATGACTATGATTTAAACTTTCATTTGATTTCATCAGATGCATTCTTCACTAATTTATTCCTATTCAATCGTTTAAAGACAAACTAAAAGATGCAGTAAATATTAAACAACCTGGAAATTCAAAAACCTACTTTAAATTTTATAAATTATATTTTTACTATGAGTTTTGTGTTATTCATTTTAATATACTCTAAAAACCATAAAATTGTTGTAATTTTATGTAACTGAAGACAATCATAGTTCTCCTTTAATCTAATATATGTGTAACTGAAGTTATCGCGGAAGGAATGAAGGATGAAGGAATCGCGGATCCATAGGATGTCTTAAGTGGCATGCCGCCGATAAAAAAGGATAATGCTGAGACGTGTTGAAAAAGGTCTAGCCACCCCTGTTCTAGAGGAATTAAGGATCATGGCGAATATAAAATTTCATCTTATATTTTGCTGGAAAAATATTAATTTAATAATTTCTTCTTCCATTTTTATGATAGAAAACTTAAATTTGTTAAATCCTATATCTGTTTTGAAAACTCAAGAAGATATAGTTATTTTGTCCTAAAATTTTAATCAAAATTTTACAATAATTATTTTGGTATTTATATTTTACATCAACTTCACTTTCAGAGTTGATAAATACAGTAGAACCTCCATATAACGAACTTCTGTATAGCGAAATTTTCTATATAGCGAAACTTCGGTAAATCCCATAGTCATTACATATAAAAATGTTTCTCTGTAAAGATATAAATTTCTATATAACGAAATTTTTAAAGACCAAAAAAAGAAAATCAAGTGGTTACGTCAGCTCCATCAGGTTTTCTAATACCGTGGAAATACAATACGATTTTAGGATAGGTGGCAAATAGAATAAAGCACGCCTAATGGACCTTAAAATCCCTAATAAAGAGTTTTCCTAAGCACAAACACCTGTGTCTGGTTGCCCCATACAGTGCGAAACTGCTAGGCTAGGAACAGGCCCCAATTGTCCTTGAATACATTGTATTGTTTGAATAATAGTACTTGTCGCGCTTTTTTACTGCCTTGATTACCAATAATTTAGACCTTGCAAATTTATCAAAGGGATGTCAACTCCCTTATGATGAATCACAATCACCATTTGTCGTGCAGCAGGATATTAGAATTTTTTTGCTACAAAAGCATGAATGTGTATGAAAGAAGCATTAAATATGTTTTCATTTTAAGGTAAGAATTGTTCAAATCATTTTATACGAATGTATATTTCATTCTCAAAAAAAAAAGCATCTATTTTTAAATGGTTGAATGTTATTTATGAGGGACAGTCGTTTACTGAAAAATGGGATTTTAATTTTGGTATCATATTGACCTGCCCTGGTTCATGAATACACATCGTTTCCACATAGCGAATTTTCTATATAACGAATTTTTTTTTATGGAACCGTCGATTTCATTATATGGAGGTTCTACTGTATACCCTTCTCCTTATTAGGTCCTCAATTTTTTTTTTACTTTTTCTGTATGTTTAGCATTCCATACTAATTTAAAATCCCAAGATATTTTTAAAAATGTGGTTTGACTACACCAGATAAAAATATTTTATGGAAATAAATTAACGGGCGATACATACACTGTGCAGTATGTTAATCTAACTGAACACACAAGCGCTCTTATATGCATTAATATGCCTTTAGAAATCGTTCCGGCAGCAATGAGTTCCGCTATCTGCGGAACAAAGTTTGTCTAGCACTTTGTTTTGAAGAAGATAAAAGGTACTAATGCCGTAAAAATTATAAAAAGTGCATGAATTCGCGTAATTGTGTATTCGCTGATTTCGATTCAAAGGAACATTTTCTCGGAGTTTAAATATTTTAATGAAATAAATTCATTCGGCATACACATACTACTTTTGTTATGATATTTCCAATAGATTTGGACACATTTTATTCTCAAAAGCGCTGCACATGTTACGCTATTCCAGATAAAATTTGTGACAAAAAGCTTTTAGAAGACGTTATTACTTTTAGACTCGTATCTAATGAAAATCACATGATATTCATTTCATTAAATTTTGTTTATTAAAAATGAACAAAAGCCGTTCATGAACAATTCAGTCATTGACCTCATTTTCTCAAAAAAAAAAAGTTACCTGGCCATTTATAAAATCTTATTGCGTTTTCTAGGTCGCCAGAAAATGTTCAAAGGATTTGCAGAGCATATTCAGTGTTTACGATGATAGAGCATTTTTGAAGAGCAAGTTTATGGGAAACCTCAAATATATGAAAGAGTATTTTTAAATTGAAAGGCATTTTCTGACTTCTTTAATTCAATTCTTTGACCTGGTTATTTGCTTTAAAACACCGATGTTGTAAATTCCATTATATCGTATTTATTCATAGAAATTTACCTGTTTGTGATTTTCAAATGAAGTGTTAAGGGCTACTATAATGCATCACGTGTTTCATCCATTTTATCTGCATCCAACATATTTGTTTTTGTAACACACCAAAAATAATTAACGCAACTATTAATACAGGTTCTTAGGCATTCTAGGAAAGTAAACGCGACCTTACTTTCAAATGAAGGGTCTATATCTGGTCCCCCTGTAGGGGAGCCATTGTAATGCATTCATCTAGTGTCCTCCATGTCAAAGGTTCCGGTTCCCAACTGCGCCAACGAAACGAACGCTTACCATTTAAATTCTCGCTGTGGTCCCAGAGCTGGTTTTTTTAGCTCGCCAGACGTTGGAGTTCCTCATCTCGCAAGACGTTCGAGTTCCGCATCTCGTAAGATGTTCGAGTTCCTCATCTCGCAAGATGTTCGAGTCTCTCATCGCGCAAGATGTTCGAGTTCCTCATCACGCAAGACGTTCGAGTTCCTCATCACGCAAGACGTTCGAGTTCCTCATCTCGCAAGACGTTCGAGTTCCTCATCTCGCAAGATGTTTGAGTTCCTTGGAGAAGAATAGGTTGGCTGCAATACGTTGACGAAGTGGTACCGCATTCGCCTATGTGTCATTAACAAGAGTTGGATTCCAAATGTGGACCTCAAGATGTTTTCTGTCCACAAAAGTTCGAAGTTTGGTTCCCCGGAAGCAAAGATTCGGTTTCTTCGGAAATTTTGAGCTCCCGTCGAAGCATTACTTTCAATCTATTTTTGCCGTAAAGGCACAACATGCTTTGTTAGCTTTTACAAATTTCCACGTTTACTATTAACTCGGTGTTTGCTTTCTATGTGACTTCGCTGTCTTCATTATTTATGTTAAGGTATTATTACCCTCCGCAGGGATAACACAATTGCCAAATATGGTCAACACAAGAAAGCCTCCGGGGCGAGAATTTTGTGAGTTTTCGTGGGGGAATTTATTATACTATAATTTTTGCCACCCACGTATTAATTACAGCTCAAACTAGAGCTTGTGTAATTTTGGAGAAAAAGAGACGCTTTCCCCATCCTGGATTCGAACCATTCATTATTTATGTTCAAACACCTACTCCTAGAATTGCTGATCTTTGATTTACTTCTTTTTATTTGAACTACAGATTGCCTTGCTGATTTGAAATGGCGTAATATTTGTATAATTGGTTTAAAGTATTTATAGTTATTTTTTACAAGGGTGTATCCGATTTGTCAGACCATTTTTTGGACGTTTCCCTCATCACCATATTGTATTCCGATACTTGCAGTACTATTGTTCTTCATTTAATTGGTTAGTTTTGGTTATTTTCAATAATTCATTGTGAAAATTTTCCAATTGTATATATATATTATTGAAATATAAATAAAATGACCAAATAACCCTTCCAAGTAGTACACTATTTCAGGGCTTATTCTATTCTTTCCCATCCACGTTTTCAATTATACGCCGAACTTAGTAGCATGATCTCTTAAGCTCATTATAAAGGATGGGGAAAGGAAAACCAGGTAAGAAAAACGAACAAGCTCACCATTTCGATCCTTGGGGCTCATGTGACTGAAGTCAACATGTTAGATGTTTAACTTGCTGCGTTTCATTTCTGGATTTGTGCGCAGAGTCCTCTAAACTCGGCTATTAAAAGTGAATTGATTTTGGGGACGAGTTTTCGGTTTTTGCTTCTTTCGACGAGACGGAGTTCTCGTATTTCATTCAAATGAAGGTGGCGACAAGATTCCTAAAATTTAAATTCTACTTTCAAACATGGAGCAGAAAAGAAGTGGCTTTAGGACATCTAGTTTTCATTTATATGTAATGGAATATCTATTGTATAGCAATTAAAAAGCATTTTATAAAAGTAGATATAATAATGGAGGAATTGACCAAACTGAAACTTCTTAAGAACAAAGACGGGTGCGGATGGATAATTTAAACACAATTATGTTTCGTATAAGCAAAACATTGGACCACAATGTAAGTCTGCTGGCGCAGGTTCAAAAACCGAAACGTTCAATATAAGGCTTTCTTTGTTTATATGCAAATAAACTAAGAAAGCCTTTAAAAAGCACAAAGAATAAACAAGTAATATTAATAATGTTTATAAAAAGAAATTGTTCAGTCATTTGTTTTTAGATTATATGCCAGTACGCTATTCTTGGAAATTGCATTCCGATCTCATTTTTATTATGATAATAATTTTCCGGGAAAACAGGAAGTGATTTTAGCAGTCTAAAACAAAATCAAAATTGGATAAATGTGGCCTTTAACATTTCGTTGATGAAAATAATAGTCCTAACAAAAAATAATTTAAAATATTAAAGGAAACTATTATTTAACTTTCTACTACATTTAATCAGAAATGTTGCTTGAAAAAAAACATACTCCTGTTTTATTAAAAAGCGTTTTTTTTTATTAAATTCAAACTTACAAAAGCGGAGAATGAAAATTTAAAATGTACATTGTTTGTACGAATTGTTACGCAATGTGTTTTTATAATCTTGCCCTTTCCCCACATCTTGAAAGCCTGGATTTATTTATCTGTGCATGCATTACATTTATATGTTTGTCTATATTTGTAAGAGTAGGTGTTATATTAGATAGATTTCATATTATATACAAATATGATCTACGTTAAATACCTACGTACAAAATAATTAAACATAAATTTCATTTTGAACAAAGTGTTTGAAGAGTCATATACTGTTTTAAGCATTAATCGAAAACAGCTATTTAAAGAATGAGACCGTTTCAGTTCTACGAAATAAATCTCCATGTGTATTTCATGTAACAGAAACGCCATGTACGTTACATATCAATTGCAGAGGTGAAATATAGAAAGTAAATAGAAATATTTGAAATGAGAAAAATAAATGCGAGAATGAGAATATTTATGTACATTTTTTAAAGCGCTTTTGAAAATCCTAATTTTCGTTACAGTATTTGCAAGTCATACACATATATTTTAAAATATCAAAGATATCAAAATGAAAAACATAAAATCTATGCCTGAATATAATCATTTAAATGGCTTAGTTGTAAAATTAGGTATTTTCATACATAAATTAGTTTTTTTTTTCGCACATAAATTATTTAGAGATCTAAATGATAATATATATATTTACAATGTCGGTTTCAAAAGCTGCTACGTATAAATTTTAAATTTATCTTATAAGAATAAATTGTTTTTAGGTTTTTTAATATTTGTTTTAATTTCTTTTAGTTTTCGGGAAAAGATTTGTTTATTTATGGCCACTGATCACTTTCCTTTTACCTTTCTCGCTCTCCCCCTCCTTATTTCGTTTTTTTTCCCTCTTTTTTTGGAAATACACTGATACTAAACGATTTGGTTTGCTATTATTTTTTCCAAATCCCAAAGAGAGTTCTGCCGGAAAGCATTTCTTTTTGTAAATAAAATATTTACGGATCAGAAGACATTAAATTAATAGCATTTGTAAGGAACAGAATGCAAATTCTTTAATTCCTACCATATATTTTTGTTTAACTTTAGAAAAATAAAGAAAAGCAGAAGAAAAATTTGCTAAAGAAAGCTTGAAAGAAAGAACAAATGACTCCCGAAGGAGAAAATTAATTTATAGAAACGGAAATAATTTACTAATTAATAATGCGCGGATTATTGTAGATCACATTTTATTTCTTTTAATAAATTCGTAATTTTAAATATTCGTTTCCTTCAATTCAGAAATTTATTTGAAGGTAAAATCGTCAGAGTTTATTTTTCCGCTCACACGCTCATTTATATTAACGTGTTTCGACCCATACATATCCAGAAAATACAATGATCATATCCAAAGTCTAGCCAACTTTAAGGTGTGAGGATATGATTTCACATCGGCGTTTGAAGGAAAGATCATTTTTGAATAATATTAGTAGCTTGGATTAGAATTTAACAATCGTTAAGCCCTGGCATCACTTATAGGTTGCCGCAAGAACTATTCTTGGAAATTATCAATTTAGTTTCACAAACATTTTTCACGAATAACTATTTTATATTGGAGATATCCTAAAGAGGATAACAGTTGTGAATATCTCAAAAAATCAGAACCTGAAGGCCTGAATAACACTCATGTAACAAATATAAAGGTCCAAACCGCAAATTTTTATAAAAACAATAATAATATTTTATTCAACCTCAAGAATACATAGTACCAAACAAACATACAGTTGGTGTGTTTATATAAATTATTTAGAGATAGTAGTACACATAATGATGAATTCTTTGTGGTGTTTATGTTGAAAAATGGAAGAGAGTAAAAGGCATTACCTGTTTTCGGGACCAGTGGAGTAACTATAGAATTTGGGTCCCAATGCAACCGCCGGTAGAGGGCCCCATCCCATACCAGGATCCTCTGACCATGCTATCTAAGGAGCCTCGATTCCCAAAGCTTCCCCTCACAAGGCCAAGGGCCCAGATGCAACTGCATTGGTTGCATTGGCATGGCTACATCACTGTTCAGGACTCTCATCCACAGAACATGAAACATGGTGGTATCCATGAAAGATCGGAATTTTCCAGATATCAAAATCTTTCAACATGTTATTAAGAACCATCCCAAATTGATTAAATAATGTTGACCTGAAGAAACGACAATATGCTGCAGAATTTAATTAGTCTTTTGATTGATGACTAAGCGAAATATAATTTTATATTTGTGACAATATGCTAAATTGTATACGTAAGTGTAATAATACAATTTATGCCATAATTAATTATTAATACTTATGTTGATTTAATGCATAGACGTACAAATTTTTTGGAAAAAAGTCATTAACGAATAAATTTGATGGGCCTGGACTCACGTCTTATAAAAGGAATTTTTATGGCAGGGACCTCATGAAGGTTGACAAGCAAGCGTTCATATGATGGGACAACAAGATTTCAACCAAACTGTCAATGCGATTAAGTTTAATTCCCCACTGTCTCACGATTTCTGCGTAGAATCTTACTTTTGTATTATAATATACGGAAAAAGGATATATTTCTGGCACTGAATTCGAACTAACAACTTCTGGCTTACCCTCTCGGCATCGTGACCATCAGTTCTGGTTTAAAACGTGAAAAAGCGTATAATCATTAATTCTACAAAATTAATGAATATTGTTTTTGTTTCTGGACAATCATAATATATCCGGGCATCCGCACACCAAGGCATTTAAGGCATCTTAATAGCGATACGTTCACGGTAAGTAGTTGTCTCTACATATCTTTTAAAGTTGAATGACCTTTTAAAAATAACACTCTCGTCAACCAAATTAATTAACATAACCGAGTATGCAAATTATGCATCAATCGTAGTATGATATCCTCGTTAATTCAAATTTTTTGATAAAAATTAACACTTCGCTGTTCAAAATTTTGATTATATTATTTTTCACGACATGCATGGTTAAAATTTAAAGTAAACTATTGCTGACTTAGTTCAATTACTAAAGCGTTGTACTTTTATGATAAGATGCACAGCTTCATAATCAATTATATCAAAGTTTTAAATTATAAGATTCACCAGTTCGTTTAAAGAGTGAATAGCTGTTAATGAAGAGACTATTAAATGTTTCGTTAATTGAAAATCTGCCCCAAAGTAAAGTATCGCCATTTATTTGTAAATTATAAATCGGATTTAATGGAAATTAATTGCAAACAAGGTATTTATCTTCCATTAAAAATATTTCAATGGGGCTGAACAGAAATTGTTCATTATATACGTCGACAATAAGACAGTATCTCTTTTTTCGTCTTCTGTGTTCTTGTCTGCTGAATTATGAATTCTTCACTGCTTCGCAGTACATGCACAATCTAGTTCAGTGAAGACAAAGAAAAAAAAGGTGAGATTCTATTCTGTACAAATAAAATCCGGACAAGAAAAGGGTGGGAATTTAAAGAGACAATCGACACAAGGGCGGAGCATAACCCGCAGAAAATTTCAAGGAAGAGCCACCATGCTGACAAAATGCAGTTAGAGGAGGCGTCTGCAAAAAGACGAAAATTCAATTACAAGATTGGGTTTTTTATTTAAGCCTTTTTTTTCCTTTGTTCCGGTAAGAAGGGAAAAAAAACATTAATTTTTTTCCTTCCGGAGGACAGAAACAATTTAAATCGAGAAGATTCTTTACGTTGATTATCAAATTTATGTGAGCATCAAACTAACTTTCTACTTTCAACGTAGGTTTTAAAGGTGAATTTATTCACAGAATATTTTTCTATTCTTATGTTATTTTTATGTTTGGTTATATTTTCTTAATGCATATGTATTATGTATTCATAATTTTATACGTAATGATATAAGCGAATTTTATGTCCATTGATTTGGTTTAATCTGGTTAATATACAAGATAATATTTCAAATTTTATTTTTCACATGCGAAATAATTCATTTTACATTCCCCGTCATATTGTGCTTTTATTTTCTACTTTTTGCCCCAAAATTATGAGAAGTGTTTGATAATTTAATTTTATAACTTTTGGCGAAAAATTTAATTTTTAATTTATTTTTTCCGAAAGTTCTTTCAACTCGCCAGATTATTTGATTTATCTCCGATTGAAGTCGTTGCCGCTACTTCATTTCTAATATTTTTTGTCGATTTTAGCAAGAGGTTAAATTCCTTCTATGTGATAATTGTCACCGATTCATTTGCCTTTGAACGATTTTCCATTTATTCCTTTATTACAGCAATTCAGACAAAGGAAAACGTCAGCATGCTCGATCAGCATGCTTATCTTTAATATAAAAGTAATATAAAAACAACAGATCACTCAAAAATAAATTCTAATTCGATACTTGTTCTTGTAAACGTAGAAACAGTAAGTAAATAAAATAGTTTATTTAATCTATAATACACGAAGCCCATATATGAATTAAAAACAATATTTGATTTTGTTACAGTAAAATAATGTAAGAGTATTTTGTTTTTACTTCATAGGATTGCAAGAGAAGATAGTAGAAAGCGTAGATTGTTGCGATATTTTCTTCCAGACATAAAATTAGATATATGAAGGATATCAGTCATTTCGTTTTAGAAGTACAAATTGCAGTAATTGAAAGATTTGACACATCAGTAGTCGCGGTCCACAGGGAAAGAAGACGAAACGTAAATATCGATTTCATTCAGAAATCTGTGTGTTGTTCACCTCAGTTTCTCGCTTGATATATTCCAACTACAAATTTCTTATATTATCATGTTTTTGAATTCTTTATGCCTTCTGATGTTATTGACGGCTTGGTGTTATGGTAATATAAATGTGTTATACCAGCAATTGTGCACATTGTATAGGTAATATTGTTACCTGTGTAATGTGCATAATATTTGTTGCAGCATATTACTTATATAGTTAAGTATATATTGCGGATCTAAACACGTTTATACTTTAACTATTTCCTTCTACGCTATTCCTTCTTTCACGTTATTTTTTTTTCGAAGTTCTGTTCAAAATTGAAAACATATGAAACCTATTCGGTTTTCTGTTTGATGTGCACCAAATGTTATGTATGTCATCCCAGCATGGCAAATATAGTTTTCTGTTAAAAAGATCGGTTTTCCGATCTCATCAAAATGTTTGTTTGCTTTAGAAAGATATCTTATTTCTTTGAAAAGGTTCAAAGTTTATGTTAGGAACCGGTAAAATCAACTAAAACTTTTAGCATTCCGAACTGGAATAGAACTTACAAAATAACATCAAAGAAACCTCATATCTACTAATATCTTTCAGATCACGTACTCGGGGGCATTTCACACATTAACTCATTTCTTCATATCAATGTAGATATATTTTCATGGACCAAGCTTACAAACCTACTGCATAGAGAGAAAACCTGCAGGGCCAAGCAACATTTTAACTTATTTGCGTTTGTTTCAGCATGTCTTCGATGAAAGACGTATTCTAGGCTTGGGAACAAGGGAACTCTTATAAAGAAAAATACTCCAAATCTCATAATTCGACGTATTAGGGGAAAACGGGTATATACGTCCACCTCACAATAACGTTCCTTAAATATATTAATAATCGACACAACGAAGTCTACAATAAATACCTATATCAAAACACAAGAAAAATGTTTTTCTTTTCTGAAGAGTTTTTAATTTTTAGAAAAACCCTCCTTCTTATCAACAATTTAAATTTTCTCAATAATAATAATAATAATAATAATAATAATGAATTCCATTGCTCATATTATTTATATTATTAGATTAAACTTTTTCCTAACTATTTAATTATGAGCATAATCACGTTTATCACCACTGTATATTTAAGTTTTCTTGCTAATGGTTATTCTTGTATAGAAACAGAAACATCGAAAAAGCTAGAAAATTATATAAAACTGTATTCCCCTCCATCGACCAGTGTATTTCTTGTATAAAATGTAAAGGATTTTTATTATATACGAAATCATCCGAAATATTAAAAGCGATGAAAGACCATTTGCAATAAACATCTATTTCCAAAACTTTGTTTTGTCTCTTTGCCAATCCCCAAATTCGAAATGACATAATTATGAAAAACGGATGCAATTTAAAGGAAATCAAAAAGCAAAATTTAAGTTAATTCGATGACAAAATATTTTAAAAATTACCTCATTATTATTAATATCGCATTTTATAAAACCTTTTATCCTTACTTATTAATTTATATCGCAATCAAAAATCACAACATCCCTTCTATTAAATTTTAATGTCCTTAAAATATCAAGTTTATTATTTAAAGCGTGTTTATTTGTTTTTCTTAATTAAGTGAACTTAAAAAATAGTAATTACACAATTAATACACTGTCTTTAATTTAGTTTACTCGGGTCTAGCAATGTCATGAATATTTACAAATTTCCTTTTCTTTCCTTTCCTGTTTATATAGGCAACTAAATTTATTTGTGTATGAGTTTTTCCGGTAAAAGGACGCATAGGTCATTTCCGAGCAATTAAATAACTGTAGCATAAAAGCAATTTTGTTGCGCAAATAGAATTTCAGGAACAGGTAATCAAATGTCAAGATAAAGCGTTTCAAAACGGTTTATTGAATGCCAAATCAAAAGATTCCTTTAGCCTGTTATTAGTTCCTCTTTTCTGCGTTTTTTTCTGTCAAATGTAATATTTCCCAAACATTCCCTTCGGTTGTTTTACTCTAACGCCTCGGAATGGGGTGCCAACTCACTTCGCAAATTCAGTAAAGATATTACTGATCACATGGGCGCCAAAGGCATGAAACTGTTGGGGGGGGGACAATTCATCAGTAGGAGGCATTTTGTGAGAAATTGGAGGGAGACATGGAACTCTAATACTAACATTGAGGGGGGACGGGTCTCCCCCGCTAACGGCGCCCTTGGCTGATCGACATCTTCTATAAAACAGATGGACCATTAAGTGATAATTGAAGATCTCGTGGTTTCCTCGGTCTTCAGATTTGAAAATTTCTTTTAGATCTTTGATACCTCCTTCTTCATCTTTTTCTTGGTCTTCGGATTTAATACCCCCTTATTTATCTTTTCTCGTCTTCGGATTTGACACCTTCTTCTGAATCTTTGACATTTTCTTCAGATTTGACATTTTCTTCAGATTTGACATTTTCTTCAGATTTGACATCTTCTTCTGAATCTTTGACATCTTCTTCTGAATCTTTGACATCTTCTTCGGATTTGACACCTTCTTCTGAATCTTTGTCATCTTCTTCGGATTTAACACCTACTTCATCTATTTCTTGGTCTTTGGATCTGACACCTTCTTCTGAATCTTTCACACCTCCTTCGGATTTGACGCCTTCTTCTTCATATTCTTCTCGGTCTTCGATTCTCAGGTTAGTTAGTTATTCGAATTTTAATTAAATAATGATAGCAAAGGTAATGTTTAGATAATGGTTTCTTGTTGTGGAGGTATTTACAGATTCAAGTTCGGGCCCGGATATAAGGAATGAGGCACCCTGGGCACAACGATTTTTGGCGCCCCCTCCATTGGCGTAACTAATGCCCTAGAAAATTTCTTCTAAGCTTTGAAGTATACGGCTCAGTCCACCCTAGAAAATATATCGCCCCACCTTGAAAAATGTTAGGCACTAGACTTATAGGAGGGGGCAAGAGCGGATACAGAATAAAATTTCAGGAAGGACGAAAAGCTCGAAAATTTCACTTAAAAATTTAGTTTTTAAGATTCTTTGTTGAAAATAATTATTTTAATGTACATTAATTATTATCAGAGAACTGCCTGGGCAAAGTGGGGGCAGGAGTTGTTTCACGTAATTTTTGAGAATTTCAGATTTAGAAAATAATGGTGGAGGGCGCCTTCTCGGGGAGAGCTGATCGACGGAATTTTACGGTAAATAAATTGCAATTAAAAAAAAATGTGCTCTGCATTTTACGCCCTGGGCAAGTGCCCAGCGTGCCCCTTTACAAATATGTCACTGTTGAAGTTTATCAGTCAGGCTCTTTAACATTGTAAGAACTGTCAGAATACCATTCCAAATGAGGTAAGTTTCATCTGTCCAGATATATTGCATTGTACAGTCACGGCTGTTATTATTACTCGCCTACATTTAGCCATATCCGGTAACGAAGGTCATGTCAAACTTTTGCTGGCGTGACAAAGAAATTCGACACAAAATAGTCATTTTGCATTGTCTTTCGAACGTTTAAAGTGCCATCTATTGGTGAGTTTTTAATTAGCTTTTTTTCCTTTCAAAAAAAAAAAAAATATATATATATATATGTGTGCAAACCACAATTCAAAGCGATGATTTTTCCTTTTCTATTTTTAGTTTTTAGAGAAATTTGGGTCAGCTGTACATATTTAATTCGATTTAAGGTAGACAGAAAATGAGACACACTTAAAATTCTCGAATGATCTACCTTAAAAATAAATCTAGATGCAGATTCTTCATTTGTTTTAACGTTCAATTCAATAATAAAAGATATATAGTTATACACAAAGACAGTAAGACAAGTAAAAAGATATTTTTCGGAAGGCATGATGAAATGTAGTTGGATTCTTTCGTCTAAAAGTAAACTCCTAAACAAATACGCTCATTATCGCATTAATACTTTCACTGGAATAAACCTGATCAATTTACTTTTTGTTTGCTAAAAGATCAGAATGCGAAACATGAAAATACTCTGTCACCTTTGACAATAAAAACGTTATAAGAAGAGTTTAATAATTTAGTTTTATAACATTTAGCGAAAAATTTAATTTTGCCACTTATTTTAGCCCAGAGTTCTTTCAATTCGCCAGATTATTTGATTTATCTCCAATTGAAGTCTCTGCCGCTACTTCATTTCTAATATTTTTTGTCGATTTTAGCAAGACCTCGAATTCCTTCTATGTGATAATTGTCACCATTTCATTTGCCTTTGACCGATTTTCCATTTATTTCTGCAACTCGGATAAAGGAAAGCGTTTATTCAAATTTTCTCCCCTTTACCTGGTGTTTAGAAAATTTTCAATTCAAAGTATATACTTCTATTCATTGTATCAGCCTCTAAATTATAGATATATTATGAAGTTTTTAATCATTTCTAATATGAAAATATTTATGTATTTTTTATTACTGAACAAACCGAGAAAAAGTAGCGAACATAAAGAAATTAAACTTTTTGACTATTGAGTGCTATGTCCGAAAAATTATTGGAATGCGTGTATATCAGTATCTTTCCTTATTCTCGCTACTTCTGTCCCTCTCTACCTTTTCGAGTTTTTTATACATTTCTGTATCGACGATTAGATCGGAATTTTAGCTTCAATTCAAATAAGATCACTGCTTTCCTCTTTCCAAATTCTCAACTATCCAATTGCTTTTGCTGCTTTATCCCATGTTACGTTTCCATTACAATACCCAACTTGAAATCCTGATTTCTTAAGCTTACAAAAATAGGGATGAGAGCAAGCAGGCAAAGGAGGAATAGTAGAGGATCGTCCTTTTTGAGTTTTGAGACTCCTCCGATTGAACTTCAAACTACGTGAGGAGAGTTAAGATGATGCCCTTTTTTCAGTTAAGCTTGCTCTAAATCCGACCATTAAAAGCGAATTGATTCCTGGGATGAGTGGTCGGATTTTGTTTTCCGCCGTGGGACTTTGATTTTGAGTTTGATTCAAACGGAGGTTGTGACAAGATTCCAAATTTTTAAATCCAATGTGTTTGGCTTCGAACAGAATTGAAAGGATTTCCGTTTCTCATTTTCGGACGTCAGAAAATGGAACGATAAGGAAAAATGTTTAAAACATTATCCACTATGCTGATACGCTAATATTTATATACAGAGCAGTTATAATTAAAATTTCCATATTCAGAGTCTTCTGTCGTTGTAACCAATTAGAGAAATGTCACTAAAATTCGAATATATAAAAATTAAAGCTAAGGAGAAGGATTACGTGAAAAATTAATTCTAAATTCTGCTGATATGGAAAAACAGGACAATGTTCAATAGGAAATAAGTGTAAAAATATTCAAATGAGTAAAAAAAAAGGAATTTGAAATAATCATGTAAATAATCTTAATTTTTTAAAGAGACTTTTTTAAAAAAGCAAACCTTTCATTAATTTGTCCAGCTTTTTAATTTGTGTTGCAAAATATCAGACGTTAGATGTTTTATCTCAAAGGCTTTGCTACAATGCCGGTGTTGTGAGCATGTAATGTTTTTTCCCTAGGCAAAGCTTTTCAAATTTTCTTATTCTTTGAAATACGAGAGATAAGTACACCTATAAATGTACTTTTATTCTACGTAATTTTTTACGAAAGAGGAAAATTATAGCTCCTGAGAAAACTTTAACGTTTCATAAATTTAAAAATATTGCATCGAAAATATTATTAATGCAAAAAGTTAAAATTGCTTCTACATGTTTCACGATATGTTATGTGCGTGATGTTATACTTGACTTCATGAATGATGTCACACATGACGTCATCTGTGATTAAAATTATTATGGTGACGTAACATTGCGCCGTACAAATAAAGAGAAGAAATGTATAAATTTTAGGCTTAGTAAATTTAATAACGAACGACGTTAATTGACGAACCTTGGCCTGTCCTATATATATAGATATATATAAGAAGCTGTTCTAGCAGTTTAAAACAAAATTGGAGATAAATGTGGCCTTTAACATTACGTTGATGAAGATATTGGGCCAAAAACAGAATAATTTAAAATGGAAAAGGAAACTATTACTTATCTTTCTTATATATTTAATCAGAAAAGTTGTTTTAAAGAAAGCATACTCCTGTTTAATTAAATAGGTCTCTTTTTATTAAATTTAAACTTATAAAAGTGAATAATGAAAATTTAAAAAATACATGCTTGAGCGAATTGTAAGGCAATGTGTTTTATAATCTTGCTGTTTTTCCACATCTTGCAAGCCTGAAATTTTTATGTGTGAATGCATTACATTTGTATGTGTGTTCATATTTATGCGAGCAGGTGTTATACGTATTCAACTTGACGTTATAACACAGATTTCATTTTCTATACAAATATGAAATCTACCTAAAACACCTACGCACAAAATAATTAAATATAAATTTCGTTTTGAACAAAGTATTTGAAGTGTTAGATTCTGTTTTAAGCATTAACTGAAAACAGCTATTTAAAGGAGTAAGTCCGTTTCAGTTCTACAAAATAATTCTTCATATAAGTTTCATGTAATATAAACGCCGTAAACCTTAAATATCAATGGTAGGCATAAAATGAAGGAAATAAATATAAGAAATATTTGAAATGAGAAAAATAACAATTAAGAATGTTAAAGAATGTGTATATGTATGTATATTCTGTAAAGTTCTCGTGAAAATTATTGGTTTTCGCTTCAACATTTATAAATCACAAACAGAAAATATTAAAATATCAACGAGATCTAATAAGAATAAAAAATATATACCTAAAAATGATCATTTAAATGGCTTGGATGTAAAATACACAAATTAGATTTTTGCATACATAAATTTTTTTTTCGTACATAAATTTTTGAAGGATCTGAATGACAATAATATCTTTACAATGTCGGTTTCAAAAGCTGCTACCTATAAATTTTATTCCCATCTTATAAGAATAAATTATTTTTAGATTTTTTAATATTTTTTTTAATTTCTTTTAGTTTCGAGAAAAAGATTTGTTTATTTACGGTCACTAATCACTTTCCTTTTCCCTTTCTCGCTCTCTCGCGCTTTTTTTTATTTTTTTGAAGCTATAGTGACACTAAACGATTTTGTTTGCTATTATTTGTTTCTAAATCACAAAGAGAGCTCGCCGAAAAGCATTTCTTTTTTTTTTTAAATAAAATATTTACGGATCAACGGACATTAAATTAATAGCATTTGTGAGAAATAAAATGCAAATTCTTTATTTACTACCATCTATTTTTGTTGAACTTTCGAAAAATAAAGAAAAGCAGAAAAAAATTTTGTAAAGAAATTTTGAAAGAAAGAACAAATGACTCTCAAGGGAGAAAGTATATTTAAAGAGGTGGGAATAATTTACTAATTAATAATACGCCGATTATTTTAGACCATGTTTTATTTTTTTTTTAAAATTTGTAATTTAAATCTTGATTTTCTTCAATGAAGAAATTTATTGGAAGGTGAAATCGTTAGTATTTAATTTTCCGCTCACACGCTCATGTATATTAACGTCTTTTACCCCATAGGAATCTATAAAAGAAATTGACCATATTCCAAGCTGGATTCAAACTAGGAAACTTTAATGTTAAAAGATACAATTTCACGTCTGCATATGAAGATAAGATTATTTTTTGATAATATTAATACCTTGTATCAGTGTTTCACAATCTTTGGGCCCTGGCATCACTTACAAGGGGACGTGAGATCTATTCTTGGAATATATCAATTTAGTTTTATAATCATTTTTCATGAATAACTATTTTATAATGGAAATATCCCGAGGAGAATAATAGTTGTGAATGCCTCGGCAAAATCAGATCCCGAAAGCCTAAGTGACATCCGTATAGCAAATGTCAAGAACCAAGCCGCATATTTAAAAAATATAATAATATTTTATTGGCCACAAGCATGCATAGCCTTCAAAGAAACACAAAGTTCGTGTGGCTATATAAATTATTAACATATAGTTATAGACATGAAGATAACTATCTTCTTGCTAATGGTTAAGTTGAAAAATGAAAGAGAATAAAAAAACCTTACCTGGCTTCGGGACTCTCGTCTACAGAACATGAAACATGGTGGTATCCATGGAAGATTAGAATTTTTCAGATATTAAAATTTTTCAACGTGTCAGTACAGATCATCATCCCAAATTAATTAAATGATGTTGATCTGAAGAAACTACAACATGCCGAAGGATTTCATTATTTGTCTATTGATGGAAGACTAACCTCTGTATAGTTTTTAATTTGGGACCATACGCTAAGTCATCTACGTAAGTGTAAATTACAATTTATGTCATAATTTGTCATTAATACATATATAAAATTTAATTTATGAACTTGAACATGCTTTGAAATGTTCATCAACGAATAAATCTGATGGGCTCAGACTCATGTCTTATAAAAGGAATTTATATGGCCGGGACTTTGACAAAGTTTGAAAAGTACGCGTTCATATGAAGGTGTAATGAGACATTAACTAAACAATCATTGCTGTTGAGTTTAGTTCTCCACCGTTTCAAGATTTCTGTTAGAACCTTACTTTTGAATTATAATATACGGCAAAAGAACACCTTTCTTACACTCAGACTAAATTCGAACTGACGACTTCTGGATTCCTCTCTCTCGACAACTTGACCATTGGCTCTGGTATAAAATATGAGAAAGCGAATTGTCATTGATTCTACAAAATTATTCAATATTGATTTTTTTTTCTGTACAATCATAATACTTCTGGGAATTTTATACGAAGGAATTTAAGATCTATTGATAGCGATAGGTTCACAGAATATACTTGTCTTCATATATCTTTTGAAGTTGAATGACCTTTTAAAAATAGCACTCTCGTCAAGCAAATTAATTAAATTAACCGAGTATGCAAACAATGCATGATTCGCCGTATGGTATACTCGTTGATAGATATTTTTTGATGGAAATTAATATTTAGCTAATACGATATATGTACAAAGCAACGTAAAGCGGGTAAAATTTAAAAATAAAATACCTGCTTTAGGTTGTTTTGTACATATATATCGTATAACTTCATCCAGCGGTGGTATTCTCTCTTTAATTATCTCTAATATTTCGCTATTCAAAATTTCGATTATATTATTTTTCGCGACATGGCTACAATTTACAGTAATTTATTGTAAACTTAGAGCAATTATCAAAGCTTTCTACTTTTATAATAAGATGCAAAGCTGTATAATCAATTATATCAATGGTCTAAAATATAAAATTCAACAGTTAATTCAAAGATTAAAGAGCCTATTTGATATTTCATTCCTTGGAAATTTGGGTCAAACAGTATTGCAATTTGTTTGTAAATTAGAAATCAGATTTAATAAAAACTAATTGGAAAAAAGCATTTATCTGCCATGAAGAATGTTCCAATGGGGCTGGACAGAAATTATTTATCATATGCATCTACAACCAAACAGAATCTTTCCTTTCGCCTTCTATTTTTTGTGCCCTGAATTACAAATTCTTCACTGCTTCGCAGTACACACACAATCTTGTTCTGTGAAGACAAAGGAAAAAAAGGTGAGATTCTATTCTGTATAAATAAAATCCGAACAAGAAAAGCATGGGAATTCAAAGAGACAATCGACAAAAGGGCCGGAGCATAACCCGCCAAAAATTTCGAGGAAGAGCCGCCATGTTGACAAAATGTAGTTAGAAGAGGTGTCAGTAAAAAGACGAAAATTCAATTACAGGACTGGCTTTTTTTATTTAAGCCTTTTTTTCTTCGTTCAGTTAAGAAGTAAAAAAAAATGTTATTTTTTACCTTCCAGGGGACAGAAGCAATTTAAATCGAAAAGATTCTTAACATTGATTATCACATTCAAATTCATTTTATATAAATCGAACACTACGCAGATTAAATCAAACAACAATGTCAATCAATCAACGTTTATTGGCGTAGTGATACCATCGGCGTTGGTATCACTACGCCAATAAACGTTGATTGATTGACATTGTTGTTTGATATTCAAATTCTATTCACATAAAAATAACTTTCTACTTACAACATATTTTTGGAAGGTACATTTATTTATAGAATTTTTTGTAATTTTTATTTTCTTAATATACCCTATACGTATTATATATTCATAATTTTATACATAACGATATAAGAGAATTTTATATCTATTGACTTTTTAATATATACGTTGATTAATATACAAGACAATAATTAATAATTAAGACAATAATTAAACTAATAAAAATTTTTCGCATGTGTATTAAGATTCTCAGCCTGTTAAATCGTATGATTTTTAATAGGGACCCGTTACGATGGATTGTAGTTATTTGCATTTTTGTTTCTTGAATTGCAGTGTTATTGTATACATATGTATTTTCTAAGTGAAATGGAAAGTTGCTACAACCATTGTGACAAATAAATAAAAATTATTATTTGTGGTTGTTGTTGTTAAAATAATTCCATTTTACATTCGTCCTCATGTTGTGCTTTTAATTTTTGCCCTAAAGAACTCGATCCGTAGACTTATCTTTTGCATAAAAGTAATATAAAAACCACAGAATATACAAAAATGACTTCTAATTCCATACTTTTTCTTATAAACGTAAAAAGCAATAAGTAAATGAAATGTTTTATTTAATCTATGATACACGCAGCACAGATATGATTTAGAAAGAATATTTGAAATGGCTATGTTTAAATAATGTAACAGTATACCGTTTCTACTGAATAGGTTTGAAACAAGAGATAGTAGAGAGTGTAGATTGTTGCGATACTCACTTCCAGAGGTAAAATTGGAAATATTAAGATGCTCAGTCATTTTGCTTAAGAAGTAATAATTGCGTAGAGAACTGCTTTTTAATATTTTAATTTTTACTACGTTCGCTTTTTTTATTATTACTTTTGAGTAAACTTGTTTCGAAAATATTTACAATAATGCGTTTTGATAAAACAAATAACTATCGACAATTCAATTCAAACAGAGACCTTGATTTGTAAAACTGACAAATCTCACGCGTGAAATGGTTGTTTATTTTAATTAAATATAGAAAAATGCGTGGAATTTTCTTTTTTACACTAAATATATCATCTTTTCAGAACAAATACATTATTTATGTCTCCTTAGTTATCCGAAAAACATTCATACACAGATCACTAAGTTTCACATATTCCAACAGCAAGGCCGGATCCAAAGAAAAGGTACACTTCAGCACGCTTCAAAACAGCTAAAATGTGTTTGGGGTTCGCACCAATATTGAGAAGCGCATTTTGAAAGTTGAAAGAGAATGTGGAAGAAAGAAAAAGTTATGTTTCAAGTACTTACAAGCAGCATTCACTTTATAATTCTTTAACATATATTACAGCAAAATTTCATCTCTACGGCTGTGAATGTGCGAAACATTTGCAATAATGTTTTCTACATTTAAAGGAGTATCGCTATGCATCTCTACATGCAGGCAACGCTTGTCCTACAAGAAAGTTTTCGAAAATTTTTGTCTGAAGCCAAGCTGTCAAATTTCGTGAAGCTGAAAAATGATCAGTCAGCTGTTGCTACAGTGATTGATAAAGTAGTCAAAATTTTCACTAATTGATAATTAGAAAATGGCAGAAGTTGTAATAAATTTTGCGTTACCCTTGGTGCACCACGCGGAAGCCTATTACATTACGCCCGCTTAGAAGAACCATTAAGGAATTTGGGAATTAAACATGGAGAATGAACGTCTTTTAGAAGATTGACCAAGTCTAGAACCAATTAATTTATTTATTGAACATAATCTTTTTCTACTGGCAATCTGTTTTTTTTCCTGTTCGCGAGAACTGTAGACTTGCCTAAGTTTAAAAATCTCAAATTTCTCTTCAAGTATGACTTTAATCAAGCTTCTACGCAGTTTTTGAATCCTGATAGTATTTGTCATTCCTACAACATTTTTTTTTTAATTCCGAGATTTTATCAACAAAATATAGAACAAAAATTTACAAGCCAGGAGGAAATCCTCTGGCCTCGCTACGTAATAAGTGATGAGGGGAAAGACGGTCTTCCGTGATAGTTCCGTATTACAAAAATCCATGCCTCGCAAAGCTAGTCAGGCTCAAGTAACCCGTACCGCATACAAAATGACCGTTTGTTTACATTTTTCAAACCCAAATATTTACTACCAAATTTCGTGAAAAACAAGTCTTTTTACGATATTTTCGTTTTCTTCTTTTTTTTTTTCTTTCAGCGGTTGGAAAGTTCCGCCACAGATTTATCAATTAATAGTAAACACTACGAGGGAAAACAATTCTGTTTAATCTAAACTCACCCCACTCCGGTAACGAAGTTTCAGCAGCTAGGGTATTGTAATTTCAAAATCCTTACCAGTTCGTAAAAACTCGATCATTTTCAATAAACTTGGCATGAAAACAACACCAATGTTTCACTAGGTCACCAGAACCACATCGACGGAAACATCTATCGATCTTTTCAATAAAATATGATCAAAACTGAGGAGGTCAGAGTATTGCGACCATTCACTCGCCACTCACTAATAGAAAATCCAACCGCATTTATGGCTGTAGGTCCATATTGAAAGATTTGAAGAACAAGATCAGCCTACAATGGGTCCCTGCACATATTGGGTTTGAAGGAAACAAAATTGCTGATCAGCTGACCAAGAAAGGCACATATATCTGGCAGAGACCACAAGGGACCATGACATTTCACTCATCGAAACCACGTCACTATTTTAGTAGATGCAACGATCTGGAGATTTCACACAAAGCTTTAAATAAACCCCGGGGCGTACTTTTCCATCCGAAATCAATTATTCCGGATACTCACAGAACTGCTGCCGTGGCAAAATTTGGCATGTTAATTGGACATGACTGTCTACAGGCATAATTGCTGAGCTTTGGCCTGGCTGAAAACTCTGATTGCAAGCTTTTCAACAGCAACCACACAATGACATCGTATCATCTTAAAGTGTGCAGCTCATTAAAAACTTCTCAAGGTATTGTTAGCAAATATTGGAAAGCTCGAAGTTGAATGACTAAATAGTCAAACGCCTGGAATTTGTAATAATTAAAAATTTGCTACTTGTTACTGCAGAGAGAAGAGTCTTTGCTTTGGATGCAGTGTTAGTTTCTGTCTTCCTAATGTTCCTAAAATTTCCTTGTGTTTCTAATTCCAGTCTTGTCACTCCTTCAAGCAGGTCACAATCAATTGAGCTCCCGTTCGCCGATAACCCCACTTGTTAATCAGCGGAAAATGGCCCCCCTCTTGTGCGGTACTCGGTCAACGCCTCGAAACGGTGGAAAACCGATTAGTTTGCCTTCAACGAATAGAATCAAAACTTGGGCAAATCGAAAACCAACTCGAAAAGCTAAAAGAGCTGTAAGAAGTAACACAAAGTCTCAACTTCATGAATAACAAGTTTGAAGAGATGAGGGAATTGTGTCTTGACCTGAAAAGGGAAAACTCTCGTCTTTCCGCAGAAAACGATGCTCTGAAAGACAAAGTAACGGATGTGAAATACGCCTTGGATGAAATCGGCAGCTATAATAGGAGAAACAATACTGAAATCCGTAAAATTCCTGAGAGCAAAGGTGAATCCACGGCCTTGATCCTGAAAAAGATTGGTAAAGTTCTAAACATCGAACTAAATACTTCCAATATGGAAGCATCTCATCGAGTCCTCTCTTCTCAAAAATTCAAGCCCATTATAGCTCGATTTGTAAATCGCCGCACTAAAGAAACCATTATCGCCACAGCCAGGAAAAAAAGAATTACATCGAAGGACCAGGGATTTTCTGGAGAAGTGCAGCCAATATTCATAAGTGAACAATTAACGCAAAGACGGAAACAGCTATTCGGAGCCGCCCTCGAAGCAAAACGTACACATGGCTGGAAACACCTGTGGACTTCCAATGGAAAAACCCTCAGCCGATACACGGACGGAAGTACCATTCTCCAAATAACGTGCCGTAATCTTAAACATTTCAACATTGTCGACCAGCCTTCGGACCCATCTATCCGGCGTCAATGATCCGTGTGGGGTGCTTCCGGATTTAAAAGATGGCTTTCTTGTTTTTACCTTTATCGCGCGCTTCTTTTCTCCTTCCTTCGCTATGGCTTCTCGGTTTCTTTCTCCCTTATCTATTAATTGTCACTATCACTGTGCGGGCGATTTGCAAAGCATATTAGCTAATTGCAGGGACGACCTAAGCGTCCTGCACATCAATATCCGTAGTCTCCTTAAAAACTTAGATCTAATATCGGAGTTGCTCATGACTTCAAAAATTCCTTTCAAAATTATTGCATTAACCGAAACCAGAACTCTTTCTCAAATCGACGCTAAATCCATTTCAGTCAGGCATAATTCAAACGGGAATCTCAGATCATTTTCCGGTATTTATTAAAATATCGAATTTATTACCAAGATGTACTACTGATCGTAAAACCCCGAGAATTTCCTACAACCTAGAAAAAGTTTCCTCACTACTCAACAATGCAAACTGGCTTGACGCGATGTACAACAGTTTCGATCCCAACGAGGCTTACAATATTCTTACAAAAGGGGTAACTGGGGCTTTAAAAAATTCCGAATATTTAACTAATAAGTCTTATAAACGCACTCCAAGAAAGCCTTGGATCACAGGAGGTATCCTGAAATCCATCATCAATAGGGATCGGCTTCATGCTAAATACAGGAACAGTCCTTTTGACCCCCTTTTAAAATCAAAATATGTTTCTTATCGAAATTTGTTAACTACAATCCTGAGAGTAGCCAAAAGGAACTACTTTGATGCGAAGTTTAAAATCTCACTCGGAGACAACAAATCTACGTGGAAAACAATTTACGAGGCCCTAAACCGCAAAAAATCAAATAATCTCCTCCCCACCAAAATCAATGCCTTTGGCACTGAGCTCACCACAACTAATAAAATAGCCAACGCCTTCAACTAACTTTTTGCAAACGATCCCCCCCTCCCAACAGTAGTTCCACCCCCCACCCACACAGAAGTTTTTTAACCCCTCCCCCCGGCCGGGTCTTCTTTCTTCCTTAAACTAGTGAGCAGAAACGAGGTCAAGCGTTCTATTAATGCTCTTAGTTCCAAGTCCACAGGTCTCGATAATATCCCGCCGCATATTGTTAAAGCCAACCCAGATTTCTTTGCAAATGCTATTGCGCATTTAATCAATATCAGCTTCAATAAGGGTATTTTCCCCTCGAAGCTTAAGATGGCTAAAATTATTCCTATATTTAAAAAAGGCGACCCATCTGACATTCAGAATTATCATCCTATTTCTATCCTTCCAGTTATTAGCAAAATTTTTGAAAAGGCTTTACACAGTAGACTTGAATCATATTTCGAAAGTAAAAACTTACTTTACAAACATCAATTCGGCTTTCGAAAACATAGGTCAACAACTACCGCCCTCCTTAATATCAAAGAGATGATTTCTGACGAAATAGACAAAAGCAATTTTGTAATAGGAATGCAAAGAGATCTCCAAAGAGCGTTTGAAAATGTTAAGCATGACATTTTACTGACGAAATTAGAACGGTATGGTATTCGGGGTACACCTCTAAAATTACTGAACAGCTACCTTTCTGATAGGCAACAGCAAGTTTTCATAGGTAAAACTCCCTCAACTCGCAAAACTATTTGCGTTGGTGTATCTCAAGGAAGCTGTTTAGCTCCGCTATTCTTCCTTCTTTACATCAACGATTTGCCCCAAGCTGTCCTGAATAGTCAGCTGTTTCTTTATGCTGACGACGCGACACTTCTGGTATCGGGAAAAAATATCGAAGAAACAGTGCAAAAAGTCAACCAAGATTTAGATAACATTTCACGTTGGCTTTACGTTAACAAACTAGAGCTAAACATTGCAAAATCTAACTACGTTATCTTCCATTCCCGGCAAAAAATATTACCTAACAGTTCTCCTATTACTTTCCGCAACTCCATCCTTCAGGAAACGAAATCAGCCAAACTTCTTGGAGTAATTTTCGATTCAAATTTAACCTGGAAAGAACACATTAACGATCTCACCAATTCTCTTAGCAGTCTCCTGGGAATATTTTTGAGATTCAGACATGTCGTTCCTCAATATATCCTAATGATTCTTTACTATTCTTTATTTTATTCAAAACTTACCTACTGTCTTGAGGTCTGGGGAATCACATATTTTACTTCCCTTAGGCAATTGATAGGAACGCAAAAAAAAAAGCTTATGCGAATAGTTAACTTTGCAGGCTTCCATGAACACGCTGGCCAATTTTTTAAATTATGGCGCATTCTTCCTTTCACTCTCTTAGTAAAATATAAACTTGCACTCCTTATGTACAAAGTCACAAAAGGTGACCTAGTTTTACCTTTCTCCATCTCACAGACGACACATGATTACAATACACGTCACCAGGACGATATCAGGCTACCGCGGACTCGCACAAACTATAAAACACACAGTGTCTCCGTTACGGGTTCTAAAATCTGGAATTCAATTCCTCAAGAATTTAAATCTCTCTTTTCTCACCCTTAAAGCCAAAATCTTTGATTGGTACTTAAATCAAGTATGCTCTGCCTGCTACTTCTGCCTTCCCACTCTTTCCTTTTAGTTTTCAGTTCTTCCCCCTCCTCTGCTCTCCCTGCTCTTCCTTTTCCATTTTTCTTTTGTCTGCCTTTCCTTATAAATGTCCTTTAAAACTGCACCCGCAACGGTCAACTCAAAATTCATTTACATTTTTCTACTATTTTTGTTTCTCCTACTTCTTCTCTCGGCCTTGGCTACAAGGAAAAACATTCTTACCCTGCAGCCTACATAGATTTCATCTTTGGACTTCAACCTTCACTTGTAACATCTTCGAGTCAAGACTCTGCTCATAAACTCTGTAAATGTGATACACCTGCGAATGTAAATCTCTTAATAACAATGCGGATTTGTACGCGCGAATCGATATCGTTATTGTTTCTTGTTGAATACGAGAAATCCCTTGCTTTGTCTTCCGGAAAGAGAGCCCCGTTACTAGCATCGCTACTGCTCTCTTTCCATTTCCCAAGCAAATCGTTTGTATGGTCTCCTGATGTACATAATAATAAGGAATAAAGTATTACTTACTTACCCCTTGCCTTACTTACTTACAACAACTGCCCGCAGGCGACTGATACCGGTCTCGTTTCCAAGCTCAGATCCCCCACCAACTTCTCCGCCCGAAGCTCCGTCCCGTCAGCCAGCGTTGCCAACTACAAAAAATCATTCCGGGAACTTCTGGGACAAACCTTGTATATTTGCACTAAATCTGTATTATCTTTATTATCAAGTTATTAAAGTTAGTAATTAAGTTGTTAGAGTTATAATACGGTTAATTACATATTAACATATATATAAAATTATTCTGACTATAAAAGAAGCCTATTGTAGAATTTCCTACTTCCAAGCCAATACCATCAAAAAAACGCAAAAATATGGAACATTCAAGGTTGTTGAGGAGGCAGAAGATATTAACCGAATTCAGCCAAATTTTACCACAATACTATGCAGCGTATAAGACAACTTTTCCGCGGTATTGGATTTTAAAATAAAAAAAATTAAAAATTCACTTGTTTCACTCCACCCTAGCATACAGGTTGAATAAATTTATTTCTTATTCTCGTTGCGAAATTTTTTGGTTTTATTATATATAATTGAACAAAGTGTTGTTAAAAAGTAAACGTTTGAAAAAGGCTTGTGGGAGGGGGGTTGTGATTCAATGGCATATCGATCGAGTTATCCATATTTCAATGTCAGAAATCGTGAACAAAGGAAATTAGCTCTTCCCCCCAGTTATAAATATCATTTGTTGAGTCAAAATAACGTGGTGAATTGAAATCGATTGTTTTAATAAACATGCCTGTTATTGCACATTACAAAAATTTATGCTTTGTCCCAGCTAATATAACTCTTGTTTATTTGAAAGCATCTTTCGGAAATTAAGCCATGAAAATATTATTTTCCATTTGATAACACTCATAATGTTTGCTTCAAACCATTTCCGTAATTTATAATAAAAAATGGTACTTTCACACTATTTCAATATACAGAAAAATGAACTCAAGATTGCTTACTTCAACCAGGGCAATGCTGTTGTCTGCCGAACGGACAAAATTTCTCTCGCTTCTGAGGTTTTGTTTCCTGTTGTTAAAAAAGGAAATGAAATCGACGGAATGCCTAAAGACAACAGTGAATGCAAAAGAGAATTTCAACATTTTCCACATCATATTGGCGGTAGAAAATTGAACTCCTTTTCTGGAAAAAATAGAACGTTGTAATAACATCATCGTTGGATTCCTGCAATATGTTCTATTTTTTCAGATCTTCAAAATAAAATGGAAAAAGGAGCATTTTCTTTCCGATTCAAAAAGATAACACAATATTTAGTGTGCTTTTGGGAAAAAAGTGTTTAGGCGGCCATTGCTAACATCCCATGTTTTTGGAATTTCTCGATCTGGTAGTTCAGGACCGAATTTTGAGTTTCGGCAAACTTGTTCCGGCTTAAAGAATAATTCAAGAACGTAGAATTGGCATAAAAAAGTTTAAGCTAACAGAAGTAATACTTTAAATAAAGTTCGACAAACATTTTTCTATTGGGATGGGAAACGGAATATTCAACGGAATAAATCGGTTTATTTATGTAAAAGTTAATTAAAATATGCAGGAATTTAAATTTTGTTTCAAAATGTGCTTTCTTATCATTTATTATTTTTTAGATCAGAATCTGGATATTTATTTAAATTTTGTCTTAAGTCACATCGTCAAGTTCCTTTTTCTGGAAAGAAAAACACCCGCTAATATTCATATGCGCTAAATTAATGTCTGTTGAGAGAGTAGCAGGCAAAAGCTATAAAAGTTTTATAAGTAAAAAAATATTTAAAAAAAAAACTAATAGTGTCTTTTAAATAACTTTTAAGCAAGATAATTAGTAAAGCTATTGGGAAGACAAGAAAGTAACACAGATGAAAATGTAATATTTAAATTTTTACGACTGCTTAAATAGCTCATAGCTATTTTCACGAGAACGGCAGTTCATGCAATACAACGTGAGATGAAAACCATCTGGTTGGCATCGCATGTTGTACTGTATCAGTTGCTGTTCTGATGAAAACAGCTAGTGAAACAGATATAAACGTTTAAATATAATATTTTTAACTATGTTAATTTGTTGTCTTCTCAATCATTTCATTACTGTGCAGCAGGGGCATAGCTAAAATTGTTTGGACCTTTATGCAAAAAATTATTTTAGGCCCCTTATTTTTTAAAATAACTTTTAATTAATTGTATATATAACAAAACGTTGAATCATTTAAGAACAAACATATATTTTATTTATGCTTTTCTATCAATTTCACGAATATCAAAAGCATGAAAATTAATATTATAATACGATACCATTTATTAAATGCAATTCGTCAAATATAAAAAAATTACACTATAACTGATAAGTGTACCACAAAAGAGTTAAAATATAACTTTTCGCGCTTTTACACTTACGAAATCATTAATGATACCTTTTTAAATCCATTTTACTGGCATATTTATGCTCAATATAATCAAGTACAAATATCTGAGAAATCACTTTCTAGGGCACTATATTTTAAAATGAGTAGATTAAAAAAATTGTCTGGTAGATATGTCAGCTGATAAATCTTGTTTAATAAGTGTAATTATGGAAGTAAAACGACTCACTGTGCTGAATATATCACAAAACTTGGTAAAATAACACAATGGGCACAGTTTTTGAACTATATGTTTTAATATAGCTTTAAAACGTTCTCTCGAAGGCTTTTAACACTCTTCGAATAAGCTTACGTAATACTGAACCTGTTGAGACTAAAATAATAATAAACAAAATTTTCAAATACTGTCACGTTATCTAAAGTCACGTACAATTGACTAAAACCAATGAGTTTAATAAAATTATTAAAAATACACTTAAAGAAAAAAAAGTAAACAACCAAACACAAAAAATAATCTAAAATCGAGAAATCTAGTGTAACAATGTGTAGGAAATTAGTCCATGCCGGATGTAATTTTGAGGTAATGGCCAATGCCATTGACCAAATTATACTTGTTTTGGTGAATAATAAAAGCTTCAAAAAAATTAAATCAGCCGGAGTATGGGGTTTAGAGATTATTTTTGCACGATCAAAGTTGAATTTATGGTCATAAGATAAACAATGATCAGCTATGGATGATTTCGAAAATTCTTGCTTTTTGACGTACGCTTCATGTTCTTTAATCCTGAACTTAAGTGCATGATGGGTTTGACCAATATAAGATTTAAAGCAGGAACAAGGGATTTCATAAATTCTCCATAAATTGTGTTTCGGAATGACATCTTTTAGTTTAGATATGCCAATTTTATTGATTGGAGAGAAAGTAACTTTAAAATTAAACTTAGAAAGGATGGAGGCAATTTTTGTACTAACGTTAGGGATGTATGGCAGGCAAATAGTCTGTAAAAAAGGTTATGTGATTGGAAAGAGACAAGTGTCAGGTTTTTTGATAGAAAGTTTTCTAACGGCTCGATCCACAATAATCAGATTAAAATACTGGAAAACGGCGATGTTTCTGATATAATTAAGTTCTATTAATCTGTTTTCTTCAGTGAAACAAATCTTAAAGGCACGAAATATGTACCAGAAGAAAATGCTTATTTTCTGACAAAAAGAGTGCACCGAAGTGAAATGTGGAGGTAAGGGGATAGAGCATAGATTGTGATAAACACTTAAAAAAAAGCGAGAATCAGATTCTGTAATTAAAACATCCAGGAAAGAGAGTTTGTTATCCCCCTCACATTCATGCGAAAATTGAATGTGTTCATTAAAAGAATTAAGATTATCTGTAAAAAGTAATGTCAGTGTTATTATCTTCAAGAATGGAGAAAATATCATCTATATATATCGGATCCAGATTTTAAACCGAATTTGTTCCAAAATTGTTTCCTTTACGTAATGCAAATAGATGTCTGAAAGAATATGCGATAAGGGGTTACCCATAGCGAGACCGTCAGTCTGTTGAAAATAATTATTTTGAAGCGAAAAATACGCCATTGCCCACATTGCCTCCATCCTTTCTAGGTTTAATTTTAAAACTACTTTCTCTCCAACCAATAAAATTGGCATATCTAAATTAAAAGATATCATTCTGGACCATAATTTATGGGGAATTTATGAAATCCTTTTTTCCTGCTATAAATCTTATATTGGTCAAACCCGTCGTGCGCTTAAGTTCAGGATTAAAGAACATGAAGCGTACGTCAAAGAATAAAAAACAAAATCATCCGTAGCTGATCATTGTTGGTCTTATGACCATAAATTCAATTTTGATCATGTAAAAATAATCTTTAAATCCCCTACTCCGGCTGATTTAAATTTTTTCGAAACTTTTATTATTCACCAAAACAATAATAATTTGGTCAATGACATGGCTATTACCACAAAATTACATCCGGCATGGACTAATTTCCTACACATTAAGTTACACTAGATTTCTCCATTTTAGATTATTGTTTGTGTTTGGTTGTTTACTTTTTTATTTAAGTGTATTTTTAATAATTTTATTAAACTCATTTGGTTTTAGTCAATTGTACGTGACTTTAGATAGTGTGACAGTGTTTGAAAATTTTGTTTATTATTAGTTCAGTCTTAATAGTTCCAGTATTATGTAACCTTCTTTGAAGAGGGCTAAAAGCCTTCAAAAAAAGTTTTAAAGCTATATTAAAACATATAGTTCAGAAACTGTGCCAATTTTTTTATTTTACCAAGTTTTGTGAAGTGTAATTATGTTAGAGAATTGAATCGGCAGTTGGTTAGATATGACAGATGAATACCTTTTTTTATGAAATTTTTACATTGACCTACTATATCAACGTTTTACATACAATTTTAATGATATTTTTATCAATAAAATTTCTTTAAGATTTATGTATACATTGAAACAATAGAAAAAAAATCTTGTTTCCTAAATTCATGGTTTTTAAAATTTACATAATTTTTTTAATTTTATTTATTTTTTGAGTTATACACTTATATCTAAATAACGCCCACAATTTTATATGGATTTCTTCACTTATAAAATAATTTGAAGTTTTACATTAATGAGTTTTATTTTGCAAATTTATGAAATTAATTTATAAGTTTACCTCAGGATAAAATAACTTCAATTAAAAGTATTGCCAAATTCTATTCTTCAACATACTTATTAGGTACGTAAATTTTAATAATTTTTCTAGAAAACTAATTTTGAAGACAATTTACAGCAAACTTCTCTAGTTCTAATAACCAAATTTACAAAATTTTAAAAGTATGTTATAATCTATAAATATTTTCTTGTGATGTACAAAGTTGTAAATATTATTTCAAAAATAGTTTCTGATTTGATCATGATTTGATACTTTTCTCTAAAAAATGACATTTTGCATTACTTTTGAAATAGTATTTTCATTCTTAAAACTCCGCTGTAATGTAAGTATTATTCCTGTGCACCACGTTGAGAAGATGAGAATATTTAATTTCTATTTTAAATTATACTAAAATCTAAGTAGAATCAGTCAGAAAATTTGAAATCGGCTATTAATTAATTAATTAGTTAATTGCAAAGTCTTATTTCTTGCATTTTTCTTCTTTTTTTAAATTAAAAATATATATAATGCAAAAAAACGGAATACATTGATAATTTTAAACCAATTTCACTTTCAGTCTATTTTTATGACCAAAAATTTCATTACAGTCGAATCTCGTTAATGCGAACACCCTTAGCATCAATTACTTTTGACACGAAATATATCCCAAATCCCATTAATGAAAGACTTGTTAATAATACGATCCTTTGTGTCCTTTCTGGATAGGGCAAACTATTTTTAACATGAACAGTTTTTTTTTGTCGCCGTGATTATTCGCGTTAACGAAGTTCGATTGCAATTTAATTTTAAACAATTTTCATTTTTCATCCATCTTTCGCTAAAAATTTCATTAATTTGATTTTACACTTCATATTTAATAATAATAATAATAATTTATTAAAACTCAGATGGATACAAACACTTATACTGAGAGTAAAATCGATTAATAAATCAAAATCACAAGATAGAACAAAAGTACATGAAGAATAGTACACAATAAAAATCCTACCTAAAAATCCTAAAAAGGAAAACAATGTAAAAATTGAGACAAGTCAGTCATGTCCAAAGCAGAGATACAAATTCACGGTAGCTAGCACAATACACAAGCTCAGCGAGCAATACATTCCAAATACGTCCAACTTTATATAGAAATAAAAACGGGAATTTGTCCTTACAGTTGGAATAACGACCCTTTAAGGATAGCCCCTTGAAACCCGAGGAGAGGCCATAGCTATCAGAGGTCGGTCGTGATCAGAATATATCATATCGCGGATCAATTTATAGAATAGCTTCAAATCAATTACAAGTCGACGCTATTCGCATAAATGAACTCCACATAGAGCCAAACGGTCGCTATAAGAAAGACCCCTCAATACGGGTAAACGTTTAGTAAATCTTCTAAGAGGAAACTTCATGATCCTAATATTTCTAAGTTTGTAAGGATTCCACACTGGAGATGCAAATTCCAATGAAGGAAGAATATATATGCATTAAAGGTCAAAACTAAAGTAGCGAGATTACACCTGGAAAATACACGTAACAACATATAACATTTATTATTGGCCTTTGAAACGATTCTAGCAGAATGGTCAGAAAAATCATGGCGACCAGATATAGTAATACCTAAATCAATGTAATAACCAACACTGCCCAATAATGAGCCGATATTATATAATATAAGTTTATATTTGATGGACAAAAAGATGTAAGACAGATGATTTTTCAATTGAAATGGCCAACTTGTTTAACTCGCACCATTCCCCCAGTCTATCATAAGCTGATGCAAAGGATTGAACACTTCTATAGAACTTTAAATCATCGGCAAGTAAGTCGGAAGACAATGGTCGCAATATTTGAGGTACAACAGACACCATAACAAGGAAGAGAATGGCATCAAGTGCAGAACCCTGAATGATACCACTTCTAACAGCAACACTCTTTGATACAAAATCAGAAATTTTAACACTAAATGTACGATTTGCCAACAAATCTGCAATAACACGAATTAAGTGGGGTATACACGGAGGGAGGATAACTTTCCAATAAGAATAGAGCGCATAACTCTATCAAAAGCCTTCCCCAAATCAATAAATAACACATCTATAGGAGTAGCATTCTCAATTGCTAAAGTCCAATTGTTAACACAATGTAATAACTGAACCACAGTAGATTTACGGGACAAAAAAACCAAACTGCTCATTGGGAAATGCACCCAAACCCTCTAACACTGGAATAAGAGCTTTTACCAAGCATCTATCGTAAAGTTTGAGCACCACATTACTAATAGAGATAGGTATATAATTACCAGGGCTAGATCTATTACCTTTTTTAGAATATAAGTACAACAACAAAGTTTCTCCATTCGTCAGGTATGGAACCGGCCAAATAAAATTTGGTGAAGAGAACATGCAGACCATGATGAAGAAGAGTACCCATCTGTTAAAAAACACATACAGGCAAGCCATCGATTCCTGGAGATGATCGAGCACGTAATAACCTAATTATGACACCAATAGTAGATGGTGCAAATAAATTGGTTGGATCAGGGTAAATTGTTCCACAAACAGGCGGAACAACAAAATAAGGATCATAGACATAATATTCAGAAAAATCATCAGCAAAAAGAT
>QLNU02015003.1:14645378-14672026 GCA_006491805.2 Dysdera silvatica | reverse complement strand
TGTTGTTGTTAAAATAATTCCATTTTACATTCGTCCTCATGTTGTGCTTTTAATTTTTGCCCTAAAGAACTCGATCCGTAGACTTATCTTTTGCATAAAAGTAATATAAAAACCACAGAATATACAAAAATGACTTCTAATTCCATACTTTTTCTTATAAACGTAAAAAGCAATAAGTAAATGAAATGTTTTATTTAATCTATGATACACGCAGCACAGATATGATTTAGAAAGAATATTTGAAATGGCTATGTTTAAATAATGTAACAGTATACCGTTTCTACTGAATAGGTTTGAAACAAGAGATAGTAGAGAGTGTAGATTGTTGCGATACTCACTTCCAGAGGTAAAATTGGAAATATTAAGATGCTCAGTCATTTTGCTTAAGAAGTAATAATTGCGTAGAGAACTGCTTTTTAATATTTTAATTTTTACTACGTTCGCTTTTTTTATTATTACTTTTGAGTAAACTTGTTTCGAAAATATTTACAATAATGCGTTTTGATAAAACAAATAACTATCGACAATTCAATTCAAACAGAGACCTTGATTTGTAAAACTGACAAATCTCACGCGTGAAATGGTTGTTTATTTTAATTAAATATAGAAAAATGCGTGGAATTTTCTTTTTTACACTAAATATATCATCTTTTCAGAACAAATACATTATTTATGTCTCCTTAGTTATCCGAAAAACATTCATACACAGATCACTAAGTTTCACATATTCCAACAGCAAGGCCGGATCCAAAGAAAAGGTACACTTCAGCACGCTTCAAAACAGCTAAAATGTGTTTGGGGTTCGCACCAATATTGAGAAGCGCATTTTGAAAGTTGAAAGAGAATGTGGAAGAAAGAAAAAGTTATGTTTCAAGTACTTACAAGCAGCATTCACTTTATAATTCTTTAACATATATTACAGCAAAATTTCATCTCTACGGCTGTGAATGTGCGAAACATTTGCAATAATGTTTTCTACATTTAAAGGAGTATCGCTATGCATCTCTACATGCAGGCAACGCTTGTCCTACAAGAAAGTTTTCGAAAATTTTTGTCTGAAGCCAAGCTGTCAAATTTCGTGAAGCTGAAAAATGATCAGTCAGCTGTTGCTACAGTGATTGATAAAGTAGTCAAAATTTTCACTAATTGATAATTAGAAAATGGCAGAAGTTGTAATAAATTTTGCGTTACCCTTGGTGCACCACGCGGAAGCCTATTACATTACGCCCGCTTAGAAGAACCATTAAGGAATTTGGGAATTAAACATGGAGAATGAACGTCTTTTAGAAGATTGACCAAGTCTAGAACCAATTAATTTATTTATTGAACATAATCTTTTTCTACTGGCAATCTGTTTTTTTTCCTGTTCGCGAGAACTGTAGACTTGCCTAAGTTTAAAAATCTCAAATTTCTCTTCAAGTATGACTTTAATCAAGCTTCTACGCAGTTTTTGAATCCTGATAGTATTTGTCATTCCTACAACATTTTTTTTTTAATTCCGAGATTTTATCAACAAAATATAGAACAAAAATTTACAAGCCAGGAGGAAATCCTCTGGCCTCGCTACGTAATAAGTGATGAGGGGAAAGACGGTCTTCCGTGATAGTTCCGTATTACAAAAATCCATGCCTCGCAAAGCTAGTCAGGCTCAAGTAACCCGTACCGCATACAAAATGACCGTTTGTTTACATTTTTCAAACCCAAATATTTACTACCAAATTTCGTGAAAAACAAGTCTTTTTACGATATTTTCGTTTTCTTCTTTTTTTTTTTCTTTCAGCGGTTGGAAAGTTCCGCCACAGATTTATCAATTAATAGTAAACACTACGAGGGAAAACAATTCTGTTTAATCTAAACTCACCCCACTCCGGTAACGAAGTTTCAGCAGCTAGGGTATTGTAATTTCAAAATCCTTACCAGTTCGTAAAAACTCGATCATTTTCAATAAACTTGGCATGAAAACAACACCAATGTTTCACTAGGTCACCAGAACCACATCGACGGAAACATCTATCGATCTTTTCAATAAAATATGATCAAAACTGAGGAGGTCAGAGTATTGCGACCATTCACTCGCCACTCACTAATAGAAAATCCAACCGCATTTATGGCTGTAGGTCCATATTGAAAGATTTGAAGAACAAGATCAGAATGATAAAAAATCTTCAAAATTATCTTTAGAATTTACTATATATTAACACAGGATTATAAAATTTAAAAAATACTTTTCTATTTACTAAAAGTAGTAATTTTAAACTATTTTTGTTTGAATCTAAAATCCCAAAATCAAAATTATTACAGCTCAAGGTGAGGGGTCCGGGCTTCCAAAGCCCCCTATGGATCTGCCAGTGCCCCACAGTGGCCTAACGGATATCTTGAGCCCCCCCCCAATAATTTATTGGGTCCCCTTTTACGAAAATTAGTTTGTCTATGCATATATGAGAAAAATATAGATATAATATCTATATAATAGTGTTTTGTCTTCTATAAGAAAGTAACCGGCGACGCATTCCAATATTTTAAACAGAACACATGTCTATTAGTCACCGTTTCATGAGGTAAAAGCGTGTTGATCGACAACCCATCCCCCAAACAGTCGCCCGGTGGCTGATTGCGCTGGATCAAGGTCCCGCCCGGGGATCACAGCGTCAGCACCTTCGGCGGCCACCATTCCCCACCCCTCCCCTGCAAAAGAGACATACAGACGCAAAGGTATTCTCCTATAACTTCAAAACTCCTCTCCAGATTTTTCAGATGTTGAGTTCAGTTTTAAAGGCAATGAAAACAGCTAAAGTAAATACGCGTAATGAGTTTGCCACAGTTGGAAACCGTTCATTTTATTTTATATTTTACCTAAAGATTAAAAAAGTATTCTTATTGACTGAAAAATATAAAGATATCATTTTTTTTTACTTATAAATTTTAGGGAAAATAAATGACGACAAAAGGGGCCTCCTTTTTCCTGGGGACAATTATTCCTGGGGCCTTATCACTATGCCACTGAGTCCCAAGTAAACTGTTGGACATAGATCTGTCGCGACTACATATTTGATTAATCAATGAGTTTTCCCATCTATTATAAATAAGCAGACCGTCTGATGATTTACTCGTCGTGATTCAGTATTTTAAAGATTTGACGCACTTCTTCATTTATCTCATTCAGAAATATGTGTCTGGTTCAACTTAGTTTCGCCTTTTCTATATTCCAACTATTAATTTCTTCTCTTATCATGTTTTTAAATTCCTTAAACCTTCTTATTTTTTGACTGTTTGGTACTACGGTAAAATAAATGTGTTGTAACAGCAATTGGACACATTAAATAGTAATTAGTTAGTTACCTGCGTAATGGGCATAATAGTTGTTGCAACATGTTGCGTACGTAGCTGTTAAGTATGTATTATAGATCTTAACATGTGTATATTTTAAACATTTCTTTCGTCACTATTTCCCCGTTCGTGATTTTTTGAATTTCTGTACAAAAACGAAAGCGTATGAAACGTATTTGGTTTTCTGTTTGGTGTGCACCAAATGCTACGTGTGTCATCCCATCATGGCAAACATAGTTTTCTGTTAAAAAGATCGATTTTCCGATTTCATCAAAATGTTTGTTTGCTTTACGAAAATGTCGTGTGTCTTTGAAGAGGCTCAAAGTTTATGTTAAGAACTGTCAAGATAAACTAAAATTTTTATCATTTCTAACAGTAAAAAATAGCACCAAACTAACATCATTAACTGTAGAAAATAACATCAAAGAACACTCATACTTACAATATTCTCCAGATGGCATACTTGGGGGAATTTCACACATCAGCTCATTTCTTCTGATCAATGCGGATATAGTTTCGTGGATCAAGCCGCCAAATCTACTGCTCAGAGTGAAAAGCCCCAGAGCCATGCAACATTTTAATTTATTTGCATTTCTTCCAGATTGCCTTCAATGAAAGGCGTATTCCAGGCTTGGGAACAACGGAAATCTTATAAAGGAAAATATTCCAAATCTCATAATTCGACGTTTTATGGAGAAACAAAGGGTGTGTGTATGACTACCTCACAATACATTAACAATCCATGCAACGAAGCCTACAATAAATACCTATATCCAAACACAGGAAAAACGTTCTTCTATTCTAAAGCGTTTTTAATATTTAGAGAAACCCTTTTTCTTAATAACGATTTAAATAGCCTGAAAAAATAATAATAGTATTTATAATACTAAATTTCCTTACTATAATTATTTATATTATTAGATAAAACACTTTCCTAACGATATAATTATGTGTAAAATCATGTTTACCACCATTGCAGATCAAAGTTTTCTTGCTAATGGTTATCCCTGTATAGAAATAGAAATGTCGAAAAATCTAGAAAATTGTATAAAAAAGTATTCTCACCCATTGACCAGCATACTTCTTACATTCAATATAAACGATTTTCTTATATACTAAATCATTTGAAATATTAAAAGATATGAAAAACTATTTGCATTAAACATTTTCTTATAAAACTTCGTTTTGTCTCTTTGCCAATTCCCAAATTCGAAATGAAATAATTATTAAAAATGAACGTAATTTAAAAGAAACCCACAGGCAACATGTAAGTTAACTTCGATGACTAAATATTTCCAAAATTACCTCATTATAGTTATTATTATTATTATTGCATTTTATCAGAACATTCCATCCTTAGTTGTTAATTTATATCGCAATCATAAATCACGACATCAGTTCTATTAAACTTCAACGTTTCTAGAACATTAAATATGTTAATTAAGTGTGTTTACTTGCTTTTATAATTAAGTGAACTTAAAAGCAGTGATTATATAATTAGTACGCTGCCTTTAACTTAGTTTTCTCAGGTCTAGCAACGTCATGAATATTTACAAATTTCCTTTCCTGTTTATTTCAACAACTTAATTTATTTGTGTATGAATTTTTCGGTATAAGGACTCATAGGTTATTCCCGAGCAATTAAATAACTGTAGAATGAAAGTAATTTTGCTGCGTAAAAATAATTTCAGGAGTAGGTAACCAAATCCCAAGATAAAGCATTTCAAAATGATTTATTGAGTACCAAATCAAAAGATTCTTTTAACCTTCCATTAGTTCCTCTTTTCTGCGTTTGTTCTATCAAAGTCAGCATTTCCCAACTATTTCCTTCCGTTGTTTTACTTTAACGCCTCGGAATTCAGTAACAACTTACTTCAAAATTTCAGTAAAGATATTACTGATAGACATCTTTCATAAAAACAGACGTATCAGTAAGCGATACTGTAAGATCTCATGGCCCCTTCAGTCTTCGGACTTGACATCTTTTGAATCTTTAATAACTTCTTCGGATTTGACATTTTCTTCTTCATCTTCTTCGCAGTCTTCGGATATGTTAGATAGTTATTTGAGTTTTAGTGATGCAAGGATGGCAAAAGTAATGGTACGCCAATGGTTTCTTGTTGCAGAGGTATTTATAGCTTTAAGTTTATCAATCAGGCTACAATGGTATCTTTCAATTCTTACAATGTTAAATTGCAAGAATTGAAAGACGCCATTCAGCATGAGAAAGGTTCCATCTGCCTAGACATGACGCATTCTACAGTCGCGGGTGTTATCACTTTCCTGCCATACCGGAGGACCATAACTGAGGACACGAAAGGCAATTGCTGGCGTGACAAATAAATTCGACACAAAAAAGTCATTTTGCATTGTTTTTCAAACGCTTAAAGAGCCATCTGTCGACAAGATTTTATGTAGTTTCCTTTGAAAAAAAATATATAGGCCTATATTGTGCAAACCACAGATTGAACCGATGATTTTTCCTTTTTCGTTTTTAGAGAAATTTGGCTAAGCTGTATATATTTAATTCGATTCAAGGTAAATAGAATATGAGATACATTGGGAATCCTGGAAGGATCTACTTTAAAAATAATTCTGAATGCCGGCTCTTAATTTGCGTTAACGTTTAATTCAATATTAGAAGATATATACTCTAAAAGTAGTTGTGCACCAAAGCACTAAGACAAGTAAAGAAATATTTTGCAGTAGGCATGAAGAAATACAGTCCAATTTTTGCGTCTGAAAGTAAACCTCTAAACGAATACGCTTATTATCGCACAATACTTTCACTGGACTAAATATAATTAATTTACTTTTTGTTTACTAAAATATAAGAAGGCAAAACGTGAAAGCGCTGTGTCATCTATTACAAAAGCGGATTAAAAATGTAAAATGTTATGAGAAACGTTTGATTATTTAGTTTCGTAACTTTTAGCGAAAAACTTAATTTCTCCATTTATTTTAAACCAGAGTTCTTTCAACTCGCCAGTTTATTTGATTTAGCGCCGATTAAATTCAGTGCCGCTATTTTTTTTCTAATGATTTTGTCAATTTGAGCAAGAGGTAAAATCCATTCTATGGCATAATTTTCACCATTTCATTTGCTTTTGAAAGGTTCTCCATTTATTTCTGTATTACAATACCTTGGACAAAGAAAAGCATTTATAAAATTTTTATCCCTTTTACCTGGTGTTTAGAAGAGTTTAAATTCAAATTATATACTTATATTCATAATATTCGCCTCTAAATTATAGATATATTATGCAATTTTAAATACCTTCCATTATGAAAATATTAATGTATTTTTTATTACTGGGAAAACGAGAAGAAATAGGATACATAAAGAAATTATTTTTTGGTTATATTGACTCGTTGGAATGCGTGCATATCAATAGCCTTCCTTATTCGCCCTACTTCTCCCTCTCTCTCTCTTTCTCTCCCTCTCTCTTCCTTTTCGAATTTTTAATAAATTTTTAGATCGCCGTTTTGGCTACAATTCAAATAAGATCACCGTTTTCATCTTTCCAAATTCACAACTATCCAATTTCTTTTCCTGTTTTATCCCATATTACGTTTCCATTACAATGCCCAACTCGAAGTCCTGATCTCTTAAGCTTGCAAAAAAGGGATGAAAGCAAGCAGGAGAGAGGGAAAGAGAACGGGATCGTCCTTCTTGAGTTTTCAGGCTCTTGGGGTTGAACTTCAAACTACGTGAGGAGAGTTAAGATGGTGCTTTTTTCAGTTCAGCTTGCTCTAAATCCGGCTATTAAAAACGAATTGATTCCTGGGATGAGTGGTCGGATTTTGTTTTCTGCGGTGAGACTTTGATTTTGAGTTTGATTCGAATAGAGGTTGTGACAAGATTCCAAATTTTTAAATCCAATGTCTTTGGGTTCGAAAAGAATTGAATTGATTTCTGTTTCTTTTTTTCTGACGTCAGAAAATGGAACAATGGGGAAAATTATTTAATGCATACATACATTATCCACTGTGCCAACACACTAATCTTTGTTCACAAACGATTTGCAATTAAAATTTCCATATTCCAAGTCTTCTGTCGTTGTATCAAATTAGAGAAATGGCATTAAAATTAGAATTAGATAATAATTAAAGCTAGGGAAGGAGGATTCCTTGAACAAATTAATTCCAAATTCTACTGATATGGAAAAATAGGGCGATATTTAAAAGGAAATATGTGCAAAATATTCAAATGAGTCATAAAAAGCCAAAGAATTCGGAATAATCATGTTTCTGTTCTTAATTTTATAAAGATGCTTTTTTACGAAAGAAAATTTATCATTGATTTGTCTAGCCTTTTATTTTGTGTTTCAAAATACCCGCAGTGCAATATTTTTATCACAAAGGCTTTATTACAAAGATGATGTTGTGAGCATGCGAGGCTTTTGCCTTAGGCAAAGCTATTCAAATTTTCCTATTCTTTGACATACGAAAGATAAATACGTCTATAAATATACGTTTATTCTGTGCAATTTTTTACGAAAAGAGGAAAGTTATAGCTCCTGAGAAAATTTTAACACTTCATAAATATAAAAATATTGCCTCAAAAATATTACTAACGCAAAAGGTTAAGATCATTTCTATATGGTTCATGATACGTTATATATATGATGTCGTGATGACGTCATACGTGATTAAAATTATTATGGTGACGTAACATTACGCATGTATAAATTTTTAGGCGTAGTAAATTTAATAACAAATTATGTTAATAGACGGGCTTGACTGTCCTTCATCAGGAATGCAAGTGAAGCAAAACTAAACGGCACTGAAGTGTTGCCGTGTTTACATGTCTGTGTTGCCGATTTGTTTGTGATACCGGATCTATCTGTGGGTGACAAAAGAGAAATTGAAGAAATTGAGAAGATATTTAATACTTAGAGGGCAAAATTTTAAATTTTCCTCGCCTGGTTGAAACTCGGGATCGTCTTGTAGTCATTAACATATGTAATGTATACTTGTTCAGCCCAATTTACTATGTGGAATAAGCAGGACAATGCTATGTCACTTTCATTTTAATAGCATGTTTGCTTGGAGTTTGAAGATGCAGCATGGCACCCAACATAGCTTTATTGTCTTAGTATAGTGGTTTTCAACCTTTTCTTCGAATGCGTTCTTTCAATTGTAAGTCATAATGGTCTTGGGCACCTCCACATAACCTGACTTAACATCTGTGCTTCAGCACTTTTGGTGAAGTACAGAAGTACTGAAATACAGATCTAAAGTGCTGAAGAACAGTTCATGCGATATTAGCATGATCCATACTTCAGCACTTGCGATGTTCGGTATGGGTCTTTTCTGGGTCAAGTCAACCAAAATTCTAGCACTTTTGAACCTCATCCTTGTGGAGTTTTTTCAAATTTGGCTCGTTAGGTGTACTATCAGAGATAGTGAAAAATTCAAATTTTTACAATTTTAGCTTCAGTACTTTTTTAAACTATAGGTCTCTGAAATCCGGAAAGAAGCACGATTTTCTGTTTACGTGCAGTTACAAAAACTATTACTAATCAAGCTAGAAATGAGATAGATGAAATAAAAATAATGTTGTAGATTATAAGCTTTCATATGATATCCAACATGACTGATTTTGGGCAGTTTAGGATTCCAAGGTCGTGTCATGAATATTTTGACCTTGAATTTCGCAAAAAGCGGTGTTTTTAAAATTTTGAAAACATTCACACATAAACTTGCATAGCTTAGCATCATTTCTGGAAAGTTTCATCTTGGGACGGGAATGGAGTCATATTTTGGTCATTTAAAAAAAAAACTATGCCAAGGAAAGACCATCTGCATAAATGGAAATTTTTAATTTTAATACACAATTATTAATTCTGTTGGGAAATAACCACTATCATTATTATAAGTTAAGAACAGTGTTATTATACAGGCAGTGACGTAGCCGGGGAGCGGTTTTCGGGGTTGTAACCCCCATTGCAATGAAATTTTGTATATTTAACATAGGAATATATGAGTTGTAGCTCTGTAACCCCTCCCATTAAGCCTATAATCTCCTAACGCACGTTATGAACTTTCTGCCTACGCCACTATATATGCAACCATGCTAGAATAGTTTAAATTAGTTCACCCAGTAAAAAGAGGTGGAAGAACAGTGTTCAAGAAACCAAGCAATTCCCCTTTATGACTATAAACAGATGGCAGCGATCTGTAAGCAAGACACTGAGATATTACTCAGGTGCAGTTCTGAGTATTTTATGTTGAAGCCTTATAAATTGTTGCATGTAAAGTGACAATTCAACAGCTAGCATTCAGTTTTGCCTTAACTCTCATTAAGTGAACGTACACCGCGCAGTTTGCATTAAATCTTTTACATCATTATTTTCTATGTGTGTAATTGTCAGTTTCCACCATGGCTGAAACGTAAAGTCTAGAATTACCACACTTTTTTGTTGTAACCTTTTTAACAAGGAAGGGCACAAAAATATTTAAAAAAAAAATCTAAGGCCTGTTGCAAAATGAAAATGAATGAATGAAAATGAATGAATGAAAATGAATGAATGTGATTTATGGGACATCGTTGACAAGGATGCGAAAATTGTGGTAGTTGCAGGAAACAAATGAAACTGCAAAAAATTAAAACAGAAGACAGCTCGTAGCAATTAGCATGCCAGGCCCTAGTCAGGCAGATAAAGACTTTGAAGACATAGATATTAGTTTATGTTACCTTAATAAGTCTCTTAGCACCCTTGAAGTGTCACCTATTTTTAAGAAGATATTACATACACCATCATACTTTGATAAAACATCAAGCAAAATAATAAGATGTTTAACATACAGTATTGACAAGAACAAGTAAGGATGTACATGATATTGGGGAAAATAATTCAGATTGTGAAATGCTTAATCAGCTAATAGAAAAGTTTAAAGGAAGAAATCTAAGTGTCAGTGAAAATTTCAAATTTAAAAATTCTGACTCTTTTGAAACCCAGATGTCTCGCTGGCCACACATATTACCTTTGTACAGAAGAAATGGACTTGGCAATAACCACAGCTCTTAAGAATTACCTTGTAGGGGATCGTTGAAGTTAATAAAATAGAAAAAAAGTGGACTGAGGCAGCAACAACTTTTAAAAAAGGTAAAATTTTCCATGAATTCACAAACTAATGTTTATTTGAGGATGTAATTTTCTTAAGATACACCTACCTTGGCCTCATCCATCTGTTCCCTCCTCCCCTCAACTGAGTAAATTTTTTCATCTATTTTAGCATAATATGATAGCATTATTTCTTACTTTTAAAAATAGTTGTTCCTGTTAAAGAAATTAATAATTGTGGATTAAAATTAAAAATTTCCATTTATTCAGATGGTTTACATTGGCATAATTTTTTTTTAAAAATAAACAAAATATGATCTCATCCGCGTTACAAGATGAAACTTTCAGAAATGATGCTAAAATGCGCAAGTTTATGTGTGATTTTTAAAAATTTTTAAATTCAAGATCAAAGAATTCATGTCATTACCTTGAAATCCCAAACTGCCCAAAACTAGTCATGTTGGATAACACATGAAAGTTTATAAAATAATCTATAACAAGGTTTTTATTCATACATCTATCTTATTTTTAGCTTGAATAATAACGGTTTTTGTAACTGAACGTAAGCAGAAAATCATGTTTTTTTCCGGATTTCAGAGGCCTATATTTAAAAAAATACAATAGATAAAAATATAAAAATTTCGATTTTTCCCTATCTCTGGTAGTACATCTAAAGAGACAAATTTGAAAAAAATCCAAGAGGGTGAGGTTTTTCCATTAGATCACTCGACACGGAACGACCCGTGTGCTAATCTGGTATTTATATCACCAAGCACGCTTCAAAGTCAATTATCCCATTAATTAACTTATCAGATAAAATGTTTATGAAAAAGTAAAGCAGTTATATGACATAACTAAAATTTTGTGTAGTATCAAATTGCAGTCTTATTGGCGCTAACAATACCCACGAATGTTATTGGACAATAATTCATATTACAAACTAATTTTGAAATTATGATGCTTGATGTATAAATTTTCTGCTCTTCTAGTTGAAATTTTCATAAAAATTTGACAAAGAAAAATGCATGAAAAAATTCATTATATTTTGAAATGTCCGTTTGGTCGAAAAAATTTACATAAACCTAAATAAAAACTTGTAAATCATTACTATCGAAACATAAATAAACTATAAAATAGAAACATGAATCATTAATAAAATCGAAACATCAATAATTAATAAAACTGTAATATAGATAATTTTAAAAACAAAACGGAAATAATTAATGAAATTAAAACAGTACCGAAAAATCTGAACACCTGCCGAATAACCACTCACTGTAGTGCAGTGGTTTGTTTTAAGAAACGAATATCTCTCAGAAAACTTTAGATTCAGGTGCAGCCTGACCCTTGCTGTCTTCGCGCCGCAAAGCCTTAAAACAAGACAATCAATGCACTGAAATTTGAGTTATTTAAATAAGTTCGTGTATTTAAAACAATCTTAACGTCTTAGAGGATATTCTTTGCTATTTTTTTAATTTGCGTCAGTTAATAATATTAAATTTTGCACTGTCTAATATATTTTGCGATGAGTACGTAGTGGGGTTATACAGTAAAATCTGTCTATAACTATATTTCCCAAGGTCACAGCATATGCAGTGTGTATCTATAATGACAAACTGTTTATAGGTCATCTCTATAAACAGAATTCACTGCATCGATTTCTAAAAAAAAAGTGAATTTAAAATACTTTCTCACTCTAAGCGGATTTTCCTTATTACTGTTCACTGGATGAAGAAAAGTATTTATTAATTTTTTTTTCTTTTACTAAGCCTTCCGAAAAGTTTAAATCCAATTTATATACTTCTAATCATTATATCAATATCTTAAATATATTCATATTATGCAATTTTCCATTCCATTTACGATTATGTAAACATATGAATCAACAAAGAAGACTGTTTAACAGAATAAAATTTGTGAGATGCTTAGTGCCCCACAAGATCTTCCCAAGCTGACTTGAATGGATTAAATTAAATAATAATTAATTATTTAATGACTTGAACATTTATCTTACTACCTTTTATCAATGTTCTTTCAAAATTTTAATAAATTTCTATATCTTCGATTAGCTTAATATTTTGGCTTATTTTAAGGCCATGACAGAACCTTCTTTTCAAATTTTCAACTATTCGATTGTTTTTCCTTCTGTACGTCATCTTATTTTGCAGTGTAACACCGAACTACGAATCCTGATCTCTTAAGCTCGAAATAAAAGAAGAAGAAGAGAGGAAACGAGGAAAGAAAAAGGGGACAGAATCGCCTTTTTGAGTTTTAAAGCTTTTGCGGCTAAATCTAAACTACGTGAAGAGATTTGAGGATGCTACCTTTTCACTTGAGGATTTAGATCCAGTATTCAATAAATCCCACTATTAAAAGCGAATTGAATCCGTAGATAAGTGTTAGCACTTTGATTTCAAGTTCGATTAGAGGGGAGATTGGAATATATTTCAGATTCTTTAAGACCAGTGTTGTAGACGCAGAACAGAATAGATTTTTGAACATGCTTTTGCTATCCGTTTGTTTCCATAAAGCTGAGTATCAGAAACAAAATTCTGACTCACTTATTAGTATGTAGATACTCCTGCTTTATATACGTTTAAAGTTCATTGCTTAAAGCCCTTTTAAATTCATTTTAATTACTTTCTATAAGGGTTTGTTAAGTTAGTCTTATTTAGCAAACATGTTTACACTCATATGCAAATGGTAATGCGCTTTTAAAGGAAATGATATTGAATAATAAACAACTTGTAATTAATAAGCAGAATTTACAAATTGGGTTCAGCATATTTACATCCTCTATCAAATGCCTACAGGCTAAAATCATTTCTATTTTAAAATAGCGTGAAACCATAAATGAAGATAAGAAATTTTGTCAAATTATTACAGAGTATTATTATTATTATTATTATTATATAGGCTATTATTATATTTATTCATTAGGAAACAAGTTTATATCCGTCATAATATTGGTTTATAAAAACTACCTATTCAAACATCGGCATGTCTGTCTCAATATTTTTTAAATTTATACAGGCACAATTTTGTTAGAAAACAATTTATATCTATACGGACTTTTCAGTAACTCCTTCTTTTTACTTTGAAGAATATAAAATATCCCTTATTCAATGTTTTTATCGCGAAGTATTTTTTTTTTATATAAACGGCATCTCGAATAAAACGACGATTTTGCCAGAAGTAAAAGCATTTGAATTTCGTATTGTCTGAGACACGCAAGGGATAAATATATCAAAAAACATACAAGCAGGGGCGAACTGAGTCTTCTTAAAGGGCGCATGCTTTGGATATTTAGAAAAGGCGAGTCCATTTATACATAGGGGACTAAAAAAATTTCCGATTGCCGCCCATGTGGGTGATCCGGACCGGGGGCCGGTGGCCCAGACCGCCCCTTCCCGCAAGTATTCATTATGTGCGATTGCTTATGAATAAAGGTAAAATATTGCTGCTAAACGAACTTGGATATTACGAAGATTTAGGCATACGGTGAAATTCCTCTTAACGGACACCTCTCAGATATGGTGACCCCGTTTTGACGGTCAGATACAAATTCCCCGTCAGAAATGTATTTATAATAATATACAGTGTTGGAAAAAAGTTTAAGGACAAGAGAAAAATTATCAAATGTGAAAAATCAGAGGACGTAACTTTATGCAAATGAGATAAAAACTATGATGAGGTGGAACTGAATATTTCTTGATAGTATTTATTTTAAAAATCTTAAAACTAATTTTAATATACTATTCAGTGATTTTAGATGCTATGCGGCTTGGAAAAAATTATAAGGGCAGCCGGGATTTTTACGTCACAACCTAAATTAGAATATTTTATCTTGTTCTTATCGCAGTATATATTAAGCGTTGCAAATAATTTTATGTAGCTAGTTTCATAGCAACTGCGCTCTTTAAAATGCCAAAGGTAAAGAATTGTTATAGATTGAGCGAGCTCAAATCCTTGGTTTCAAAGCATATCGGAAAGGTGGATGCGAAATTTCGCAAAAAATCAGTAGATCTAAGACTGTTGTATATAATTTCTTGAATGATCCAGGAAACTATGGGAAAAAGAAACGCATAGGTAGGCCAGTTTCCATTACTACTCGTCAAATGAGAGTCATATTTAGGCAAGCCTGTCATAAAAAGCACTCTTCATCTCAAATTAAAAGTAATTTAGGATTATCTTGTTCTAGCTGAATGATACGTAAAGTGTTAATGAGGAATCCAAACATTCGGTACTCAAAAACGAAAGCCCAACTACCTCTTACGAAAAAAACAGAAGCAGCATGGAGTTGAATTTGCTAAAACACATGTGACTTTCGGAGATAAGTGGACAAATGTTGTATTTTCAGATGAAAAAAAGTTTAATTTGGATGGGCTGGACGGATTCTTCTATTACTGGTATGACCTTCGTCAAGAAAAAGATACATTTTCGAAGCGACAGTTCGGTGGTGGCTCCGTGACAGTGTGGGGTGGGTTTCCTTCTGAAAGTGTTATCCCAATTGCATTTTTGGGCCAAGAACGTATTCAGATACTTATTGGGGTATACAGGCCCAAAATTCATTGCCTGCAGCACCACTCATCACCTCTGTAGACAATATTTTCCAACAAGGTAATGCCTCGATCCATATATCTGCTTCAACACAATCATGGTTTGAGGTAAATGACGTAAAATTGCTTGACTGGCCAGCAAAGAGAACCGATCGAAACCCCATGGAAAACCTGTGGTATATATTGGTTCGTGAGGTAAAATGGGCAACAGTTTGACAGGCAAGATCAGTTAATTATAGCAGTCAAACTTGTCTGGCGGAAAATCCCAAACACTGTATTAAATTAATTTTGTGGTTCCATGTCTTCACGAATGATTGAAATCATAGAGAAACGAGGTAATTTTTTAACTTTTTAATTAGTTTTTTGGCCAAAATCCGTTTTGCCCTCATATTTTTTGCCAGGCCATATTAAACTACAATTTATGTAAACAACAGTATATGTGTTATCTTTTCTGTTATTCAACATTAAAATTATGTATTTTGAGTTTTTGTTGTGTATGCTACTTTATTTATTAATTTGCATATAATTCAGTAGATGTATTTCGTGATTTTTTTTGTCCTTAAACTTTTTTCAAGCACTGTATTTTAACCCCCTGCTTAGTTATCACCCTCAGATAAGGACGCGGATATTGTTTTCCTGATTCATTCCATTAGACTACAGCCCACTGTATGGACAAAACACGTTTGGACTTTGGCCTTCACGGTTTTCTGCACAACATTAAACGAAGGATAAAGGGGATAAGAGCAAAGGAGAATTTCCTGTGCTGTTCATAAATTGTGGCAATCGAATCGGTTTCTTTTTTCCCAGATTCTTATGACTAATGTTTAATAAAGATTATGATATTAAGTTTTCGTACAAGGTTATAAACTTAAGTAAAATCGATATTTATGAAAGCTTATAGTTATTTATTTTAATCCGTTTAAAGCATTCAATAAGTGATTTCTGCATGTATTTCGTAAGAAGATTAAAATCTCCTTGAAAAAGCTTACATGATTCGAATGATTTGGCAATTTTTACAAAAAAATGAAAAAATAATCTAGACAAAACAGCGATAATTAATTATTTAAAAGGTGAATACAATAGGCTCGTCTGTCTGTCTGTCCGTGCATCCATCCATCCATCCATCCATCTATTAATCAAAATCAATCAATCAATTAGTCATAATTGTGACTATCTGTAGATTTTTACATTTAAAATATTTGCTTCGTATATTGCACCTATACTATTAATTTAAACAATACTGTATTCTCGCTTTAATAGCAAGTTTGCTTTTTGCATTGAATAGGCAACGTTGGGTAGCTGACTTCGCGTTAATGGTTTAGTTCGACGTTTGACACAAGATGCTCCTGCTGTGGCGAAGTGGTAAAGCGTTCACCTAATGCTCGGTCAATCCGGATTCGACTTCGGACGATGCACAAATAGAATGCACGCTCTTACTGGATAATTGCATACAGTAGTCCGAAAGATGATTCGCTACCTATCGAGAAGTTCGGATTGCTTGGACAAATGTCTCTTAAATTCCCTGTAGTGGCGTATTTGTGACAAATACAGTTATTTATCGTACCATTCACCCGGTTTTGATTCCAACGGTATTATAAAACACTAGACCTTTTTCTTGTCTACCGTAGTCTGCGGTTTGATATCCTCACAAACAATGATTCGAATTCCTTGAGAAACTGCAGGTTCCGCTGCAGCATGACCTATGTTAATTATGATGCAATGTATATTATTTCATGAATTAGCAAATTATCATGAAATGAGCATAATTCATTGAATTAGCAAATAACCATGTAATGAGCATGGTTTCATAAATTAGCAAATTATCATGAAATAAGCATGATGTCTTGAACTAGAAAATTATCATATAGTAACCATGATTTCATGAATTAGAAAATTATCATGAAATAAGCATGATTTCATGAATTAGAAAATTTCATGCAATAAGCATTATTCATTATGAGGTAGTCGTTGATTTGACACAACACTAATTATCATCTTCAAATCCTGAATCATTTACTCATTCATTGAATCGTGCTAATTGCATGATAATTTGCTAATTCGTGAAACCATACTCATTGCATCATAATTTGCCAATTCACTAAATTATTCTCATAATTGGCGGACAAGTTCATTCATTAATTCGTTCTGTACACTATTTAGTACGCCTGTAATTATTCCATTATGCATTGATGTACACTATGTAAATAAATTACAAACTCACCGGTAAAACATAAATAACTTATGATTGCAATAAGCGTTTGATATAAATTTATGCAAATAATATACCAATGGTGATTACATACATATACCACTTAAAACTTTTGAAAAATGGTGAAAAAATTTTTAGTAAGAAAAAATTATCGTTTACAAACTGTAAAGAATATATAAACTCAATTTGCAAATTCACGAACTGCGAGCCTGTTAACTAATTTGCACATGTGTAGTTTTATACACATCATATGATACATGTAGGCTATCATATGGATCCAATGTTGTGATGAAAATTGCGTTTTGTGAGTATGCATTGAGGAAAAGAACTAATTGGGAAGGACGTCGGAAAACATATTTGCTGCATGGCAAGGGACAGTCAACAAGAGGAATAGCCCGTAAAATAGAACGCTCACAAACTGCTGTCCAAACTGTCATCGAAAAAGGTGATGATTATGGAAACAAAAAAAGTCAGGCCATCAAAACTCCTATCCCAGGACCGCAGGCACGTTCAAGTTCTTGCCTCTCGTGAGCAGGTGTCTACTTGTGAAATTGCATGTGTGCTATCAACACCTGTATCCCACCAAACTGTGTGAAAAGTTTAAATGTAAATTTGAACGTAAAGTTCAGGAAAATAAAAGCAAACCGAAACTTACTACTAGTCATAAGTTAAGTCGACTCGATTTGTGTAAAAACCTGTGAAATGGTATCATGAGTGAAATGAAATAATGTTTTCTGATGAAAAACCTTTCTGTTTGGATGGCTCCGATGGATATTCGTCACATTGGCATAATCTACGCACTCAGCCAAAGGTAAGGCTGAGTAGAGAGCAAGGAGGCGGTGGAGTGAGTGATGGTGCGGGTAGCATTCGAAGTAGGACTCAAAGCAGACATCATTTCCCTTCAGAACTCTAAAAAAGATCAAGAATTAATGTATGGTCACTTAATCCAATTTGGGCCCCTTTCAGACACTCCGAATTGGAAGTGCCAACTGGACAATGCCAATGTACATGCATTAATGTCCACCAAGGGGTGGTTTGAACGAGAAAAGGTTGATGTCATTCCATGGCCCTCGCGTTCTCCAGACCTGAATCCAGTTGAAAATGTGTGGGGTTTTATGGCAAAGGCTGCATATTGGCGCAACAAGCAATATTATCGTGTGAATGATCTCCAAATAGCAATTCTTGGGGGCAAGTGGGAGCTCACACCGCGGAGTGATGCTGCAGTTACTAATTTCAGGGGCTGCTGAGCGACGTTTTTGTTGATGCAACTTTGTTATGAACACCTTAGATATGCAGCCGAATTTTTTAGCGAATGTCCTTTGAACGGACGAGTTAAAATTCACCGGCGCCTGGGTGTTAAATAAACACAACGACCATTACTGGGCGCCAGAAAATTCTTCATGGAGACAACCAGTCCGACCGCAGGTGCGGTATTTTGGACAAAAAACTCATTGGACCTGTGTCAGACACGTTAATGGGACATCGCTGCATCATGCAGCTGCTACATGGCGTACTCTCGGAGCTTTTGGATGATGTTCCATTGAGTGAGCGGAGAACCATGTGGTTCCAACATGACGGCGCTCCTCCTCACCATCTAACAGAAGTACAACTATTATTGTCCCAAACCTTCCGCCAACGGAGAATGTGAACGTGATTTATACACTAAATTCTTGAAACACAACACTCATCCAAAAAATAAATATATTCACAAAACACGGAATATTAAAACAGATTATGCAGTGAGAACTAATTTTGAAAAATTCAGCCATGACACTATCACGGTACTCAATACTGACTGAATTAGGTGAGCTTGTGGTGGATCACTATAAAGGAAGGAATGTTTCTGCAAAATGGATCCTTTGCTAGGCGATGAAAGACAGCTGCTGAATTATTCGTTGATTACTGGTAAAGATGTGGTCATCGTAGATTAACGTTGTATTTTTGCAAAGGTGGTTTGATAAGGACAGCAAGGTTAATCGATCGTTGAGACGGGCGCTTTGTTGAGGCTTTGTCCGTTGTGAAAAGTGATGAGGGCCATGTTGGCGTAGCATCCAAAAGAATCGCTTTCTGTTCTAAGATTTCCACTGAATTTGATATGCTGATTGAACGATCAGCTCCGTTGTTTAATACACTCCAGATGAATATCAAGGTTGCAGATTAAAGACCGAGGTGGATCAGCAGTGAAGAAATCTTTTGACCCTAATGTCGAGCGAGGTCAATCATCTTTTCTTTGTGTCGGTGGTCAGAAAATGGCGATAACAGCTTGGCCATGTAAGATGAGAATCAGAAGGTTAATTTCAAAGTCCGGGTCACCAATAAGGAAAATATAAAGAGGTTTTGATAATGTTGAAGCGTTATTCTTAGGATATAGATGAAGATTAACTGACTGATCGATGACCTTGTATCCAGGACTCCAAACAGAATTACAAGGACGATGACTGACGGCTCTCGCAAAACAGCACTGAATAATAAATGGATACGTTAAGAAATAATTTATTTTTAAGCTGAACATAATCACTGGCCAGGATTGTATTGTAATAAAACTGATTACAATGATGCCAATAATTTACTGCGGTTGGCGGCTCAATCATGCCGGACAGCCGGCTGGCCTACACGTCTAACTAACGCAAGAGAACGGGTTCTGTAAGTAAGCGCGTGAATACTAGGACGCCAGGTACAAGAGAGAGAGCTGTGGGGCATGAAATCCGAGAAACCTGTTCCTTCCGGGTATTTCCTGAGAAATTATTTGCAGGAGATTAATCTGTTTGTAGTTATTTAATAATTTGTGAATGGGGGAACAGCCCCAAGGTCATTGGCTATGGTTGTAGTGTGAGTTGGCTGCACTGTCACCGGACCTTACCCCATTGGACTTCTTCTTTTAGGGCTATCTCAAAAGACAGGTCTATCACACCTAACCGACGACTGTGGACAATGTCGGCAGTCGCATTACCAATGCCTGTACAAGCGTCACGTCTGCAATGCTACTGAATGTGCAAGAAGAAATGCTCTATAGGATACAAACGCGTATTGTGGCCGACGGTGGCCACACGTAATGAGCACACATAATGACATACAGTAATACGCTGTTCACATTTGCCGAACCAAATACCCACATATTAGCGTTTGACGTGTTCTATTCCCGCAATTCATGTATCATTTCGTACTGCATCAGTGATACGAGACAACTTTGTAATTAACTTTTTTTTTTCCGTTTCTTGAATAGTTTTCGAGATAGCAGATCTACGTTCTGAATTTTTCCGCTAGGTATGTAATGTCAACTGATGATGTTAGAATGGCAAATGTAAATGTAAAAATGGCATGAAAATAAAATTTACATTTGTACGCTGCACGCAGTCTCACCTTGTAGCGCATAATCACTTCACTACTTATATAGTACGTACATACGCACATCATGTCCATACACCCATCTTCTCCCCCGTCTGATAGTTATCAGCGTGTATAATGACTTTACTAAACCACATTAAAAACCGTGTGTGTGCAATGAAAGTATCGCCCCTACCCAAAGCTTCCCCTCTATGCATAGCTGTACGACAGGGACGTCCTGTACCCCTTAAACTTCCTAAATCACGATTTTTGCCCTACTAAAGTGGTGAAAAAAATCGTTTCTTACTAACTAACTGATGTTTAACACTTTATAATTGACGTTTTTTGCGTATCTTGAACAGTTTTCGAGATAGCAACTCTGAGTTCTGAATTTTTCCGCTAGAGGCGCTGCACGCAGTCTCATCTTGTAACGCATAGTCACTTTACTATACCTACACATCACGTTCATACATATAACTCTCTCCGTTCGACAGTTATCTGCGTGTATAAGGACTTTACTAACCACCTTGTATACAAAATATTTCATCGCAATGGGGGGGTTATGAACCCATCAACGACCTCTGTGTACGGCACTGCACGGCAACTAATACAAGCAGTTTAAAAATAAGCTACTTTCGTACTATTCGTATAGTATTTAAATTTAAATATAAATCATTTATGTTTGAAAATTCTGGAGGAGAATCTTGTATAACAAGCTAATGCTTTCGTTACGTCGTAAAAAAACAATTAATAAATAATACGCAAAATATAGTATACGTAATATAATAGGTAATACGTAAAATAATCAAAAATGTTGAAAGCGATGGACATTTGGCACGTAGGATAGCTTGCAAGCAATGTAGTGGCGTTGGCTGCGTACGAAATGCCAGCGTAAAGGCATAAACGCTGTCAGAATACAGCATCAAGTCCAACTGAATGAGAATGTTCAATTATCCTTTTCTCAAACTACAATGAAAATTATAGGTTATTGGGCGTGTTTATTTATTGTCCCTTAATGTCTCGACTGCAAAGCTAGTACTGGACGATGTTGAACTTACCATGCGTGAAACATTAAGTTACACCAAAAACATAAACTACTATCGTGGCTTTCCGAAATCATATAACGCATAGCTTTAGAATGCTATGGAAGTCTTTATGTTAAGTTGATGCATAATATTTAACTAAAATAATGTAGCAAAGCTAAAAAGGCAAACTTAAGACTTTGTAAGCAGAAAATAAACTTTTAATTTAAACTCAAAACTGAACACATTTTTAAAGAAAGCTATTTGCAACATATAACAAATTCAAAATCAAATACGCGAGAAGCTTAGAACGAAATAAAGATAAGAAGACCTCGGTGTTTTCATTCTAAGTAACTATTTTCACCAGTCGATTTCCCAAGTATAAAAGTCTGCGCATGCATCTCATTAGACATGTAGCGAGAATCACAACTTCACTGAGAGAGAGTTCGCGCGGGAAAACATTCTCCGCGCGAGTCTCTCGAGTTTCGCGAGTCGCGGGAAAACATTCTCTCGCGGATCTATTCTCCTCCATTTCTAATCTAATCATTGTATCAGTAACGTATCATCATCGTCCTCGTATGTAATTCATATATAAACTTACCATATGCAAATTTAAATATGTATCTCAGGTTGAATAAATTATTATTATTATTTTTTTGTGTGCGTTCTCGCACTTGGCGGATTAAGCTTAAGACGGGCGGTGCCAAGTTCTCAAGTCTACCTTCAGTGTGAAAATATTTTTGTATGTTTCATTCTGGTGCCAGGTTTAAAAATTTTCTGACTGTTCGGCAGGTGTTTAGTGTTGTTGCTTTTTGCATCTGAATATATGTGTTGGGTCAATTTCAAGTGTCTCCAAGTTCTTTTGGAGTGTGGTTGGTATTATACCTGTTGCTGATAAGACAAGAGGGATAACGTTTACCTTATCCATGTACCACATGTCTTTAATTTCCTACCTTAAGTCTTGGTATTTAGTCATTTTTGTGGTGTATGTGTTCTGAATGTTATTTGTGTTGGGTATTGCTATGTCTGTGATGTATGTCATTTTGTTGGTTTTGTCAATTAGGATTATGTCTGGTCTGTCGTGTGGTGTTGTCTTGTCTGTTATGATAGCCCTATCCCAGTACAATTTGCGTGTTTTGTTCTCTAGTATTGTTTCTGGTTCGTATTTGTAGTAAGGGCTTTTGTTGCTCACAAAGTTTATTTTGTTAGCAAGCTTTTGGCGAATTAGTTTTGCCACTTGGTCATGACGGTATTTGTAGTCTGTTTGAGCCATTATCTTACAACCTGATGTCATGTGTTGTATTGTTTCAAATGTTAAGTTGCATTGTCTGCATTGTTCATTTTCTATATTCTTCTTCAGGATGTATCGCTGGTAGTCTCTTGTTCTTACGACCTGGTCCTGGATTACCATCACGGATCCCTCCGTTCCTGTTTGTAAGTTTCCTTGGGTTTGCTATGCGTTTGAGGCGTTCTTGTCAATGTGGGGATGTTGAAGATCATTATAGTGTCTGCCATGAAGTGCTTTGCCTGCCTGTTCCTTCAGTTTCTTATCGCTGTGTATAAGATTATATTTCTTTGAGGGAATGAGACTTATTGGTGTGTGGGAGGTACCTGTATCTATTACTGCTTGCATGAGAGGAGACTGAATGCTCTTTTCAAAGAAGTACTGCCCCACGTTATGGATTTGCTTCTCATGGAGATCTTTCAGGTCGATTTGTCCTCGTCCTCCATCTCCTCTTGAGATAGTTTGTCTTTCAACTTCTGTTGACGGATGTAGTTACCTGTATGGTTCTCATTACCTGTTGTAGATCCTCTAGTTCTATGTTTGACCATTTGATGATTCCAAAAGGAGTATGTTAGTACTGGGAATGCAAAGAAGTTAATTGCTTGTGTGATGTTCTTTCTATTCAGCTTGATCTTCAATATTGTTTTTAGCCTGTCCTTGTACATTTGTGTGAGCTTTGTCCTGACTAGTTTATGTTCTTGTCTTTGGGCCTGCATTATTCCTAGATATTTATATGTTTCATGTTCTTGAATGGTTTCCATTATTATTATTATTATTGTGACTTAACATCCATATAATGTCAAAAAATATTATAAGTATATCGTACATTCTTAAATAGATTAACAAAATGTAATGTAATTATTTGCTTACCTCTTAACTTTTTATTAAAAAATTCTCTTTCAAATTAGGTATTTCAATTTTGTTTATTGTTCTTAATAAAGCGTGAAAAAATAATAATTCACAAACTAGACCGATAGCCCTGTTAGGGCAAACCCATAATAATAATTAATAATTCATAAATTAGGCTGTTGTTCTGAATTGTGAATTTGTTAGAGCGTTAGGCAGATTACTGCCTTCCTAAACAATAAAGCGTCAATGAGAACAAAGGCGGAAGAGAAATCAATACCGATGTTCAATAAAAAACCTTAAACTTTATTAACAAAAAATCTTAAAAAGTCTTTAAAGTGATAAACCGTAAATGAGCCTAATGCATTCACCTTTTAAATAATTATCGCTGTCCTTCTAAATTCGCTTTTAATTTTTTGCAAAAGAGTTGCCAAATTGCTCGAATCATGTAAGCTTTTTCAAAGAGATGTTAATCTTCTTACGAAATGAAACCAGAGATGGCTTTTTAAACCCTTTAAACGGTGTAAAAATAAATAACCCTAATTTTCGGATATCGATTTTGCTTAATTTTATAGCTTTGTACGAAAACTATATATGGTTTTGGGCCAAAGGGAATCTAATCAGCATCTTACTAACTTTTATGGGTCTTGCAGTGAAACAATCATTATGCCCGGCTCGATTCCAAGCAGGCAGAAAAAGAAAGAAGAAAAAAACAAAAAAAAAAGAAACCCAGCCACTCTACTGACTATCTATGTTCTCATTGTGTTCCGGATGTTAGATTCTTAGATTTTAAGGGCTTTAGACTCCCCAAATATAGGCCCTCTGTCCTAAGTTTGCCCAGTGCCTATTATTCCATGAACTCTAATGATATTGTAAAACGCACACTATCTTTTTAGTTTCCGTAGTCCCGGTTATGGTTCCCATGGACAACAGGGATTTAGTTTCCTCGGAAAAACGGACGTCCCGGGACAGTATAACTCTTGAGGCCCTTACACAGCAAAACATAAACGAAGATTAACTTTTATTGTAGCTCCATTATTATGCAGAATATATTATTATTGTAGCTCCACCATTGGCGGATCCAGCGAGTTGCGGAGGGGGTAATCGCCCCACCCCCTTGTCAGGGTTGAGTAGGAAAAAAATAAAGACGATGAAGAATATTTTATGTGTTGTTTGTTACGAATGTAATAAACAAAAGTCTTACACTGGCGCCGGAAGTCTCCAAGTCTTCGAGAAATGCAATCCAGACTTATTTTTTTCAAGAATGTACAAGCTTCGTACCCTTTAAACTACGTTTTCAGTGCTTGTTGCTTCAGCATAACGTAGTTTTTTATCCTTGAAGCGCCGTCAAACTTGGCTTCGAACGCGGATGACAGAAGAGAGACTTTTAATACACACCCATAGAGACATTATATTGATGTAAATAAAGTAATTGACAAATTTTCAAAGAAACCAAGATGGCTCGACTTTGCACTATAAACTTCAAGTTTTTTAAAAAGTTGCTTGTTATAAAAAAAGTGAAATAATTACAATGTTTTTATAGTTTAAATTTAAACTTGTTCTATTAATTACATTGTAAATTATCGTTTTGGTTATTGTATATGTCTCCTTTACTAGCTTATCCTTCTGTCATACTTGACTATAATCTACCCTAAACCATATAGTTTAATTAAAGGAAAGCCCAACTCTACTTCATTGTCATAAATTAAATATTTTGGTGAGTATAAAGGAATACTAGTAATATAACAACATTTACCTAAACTATTTAACAGTCCAAAACTAAAAATTTTCCCGGTGAAGGCTATCCAAACTACCCCACCCGTAATGGCATACTGGATCCACCCTTGTATAGCTCTAGGTATAATCCATATTTATTTTTTCTCCTTCGCCCACGATTCGTTATTAGTTCCACATTGATATCTGGAAGTTTTAACAGCCAGCTTACAGCCGTATATTCTCCACAGGGTCACTCTACAGGCGACGAATATCACCCCACAATACGAAACCGAACCACCAAATTAATTACTTGCCTATCGAACCCAAACCTAGTGAGTTAGCAGATGCTAATCGTAACCACTGGGTCTATAGGTAGTGATGGTTTTAATCCAAGTGCAGCAGGAGTGTTGCTTCATTTCTACTTTTATTCATAATATTTGAATATCAGCTTAATCAAACCAATATTGAAAATCACACAGTACCAGCGTTGTCTACTACACTTTCACGTAAGTTTTGTATTAAAGTGGGGTGGAGAAAAGTATCTTTTTTTTGAAGAAAATATGAGCAAATACAACATAGAAGATTATATGATTTACGACAAAATATGTTTGTGAGAGGGGTTTGAATTGATAAGAGAGTTTCCCGTTTCAGCTGACGTAAATTTGAGAAAAATTCACATGCCTAGACCAATGAACGGTAAGCTGGAGATGGGCGATGAGGGGACGTAGTCAGGAAGTGGAAAATTTTAATTTGTGGGAAGGAGAGTTTTTATTGGAAGGAGAGTTTTATTGAATAGTGAACCATTTCATCTTAGGTTTGTCCATTAATCGTAATATGATTTGAGTACTAATTATTCCATTCGTCCTTTCGCACAATCCATTCGCTTGCGGATGACACGAAGACATGGATGAGGGCGCAATTTCATTTTGATTAGCAAATTTCTTGAACTTTTTCGATCGAAAGTTCGTTCCGTTGTCAACAATTAATTTCTTCGGAGTACTCGACTCGTTAACCGCCACTCGTAGTGTATCAATTGCTGCTTTAGCTGTGTTTTTTGTTGTGGCTTTTGCCCAAACGTATCGGATGTGATGATCGACCACTAGTTGTATGTATTTAGCCGACGTTGCGTTTGAATCTGATCCAATTACGATTGTATCCATTGCCCAGATCAAACTTGGATGTTCTGTCGTTTCAATTAGTTGTAATTGACCGTGGGTCAGATGATTCGTTTGTTTCGTACATTGACATACGTCACAAGTACGAACGTAGTCTTGAACAAACTGTTGCCAC
>QLNU02015003.1:14605803-14645278 GCA_006491805.2 Dysdera silvatica | reverse complement strand
GAATATGACTTTTTTTTTCTCTCTTTACCCATGACGATCTCTTAGAAATTAAAATTGAAATAATCGAATGGAAAATGTGTTAATTTTAGATTCATGCTGATGCATAGGCGTCATATGGGGACAGAGGCCTCAGTTCTCTCCTAAGCATCGTATAGAAATTTTACTTGCCAGGTTTTGCTATGAGCTTACTTTCAAAAGTTTTACAGTCACATTTTAAAATGAGACACTTTATAGCTCATTACTAATTGATACTAACACTAATTGATACTGGCCCTAACTAATTAATGTAAATGGGGCAGTGCCTGCACTGCCTTTTAAACCAAATCAAATCGACGTCCAAGAAGCGAACATTCGAAAAGCGAGACTAGCGTGATATTAAAGTACAAGAAAATTGTCTCATTATTCCGATGAAGTGGTAATATTAGATGATAAGTCCCTTGAAGGGAGTAAATCTTTTTCTTAGCCCTCTAAAAGTACACGTATCTGCGCCACTCTATTTATATATCAGGTTTTACCATACCTAAGAATTCAAAACAACGTCTAAAGAGTTATAGTATTCAATTATTCTAAATTGTAAAGTGAAATTGCAAAAAACAGTGCAAGTGGTAAATAAGAAAATTAAATATAAGGACTTGCCTTACTTCGAAATAATTCGCATTTGAAACTTTTCTCAAGAGGGTTGCGAGGAAAACATAAGCCTCAAGACATATCATGTTTTTTGCTTAAAAAGAAAAGCACAATAATTTGTATACTCTCATTTTCTTTTCTTCTCACATATATTATGAAGTTTAAAAAAAATTACGTTTTTCATTTCAAATTTAAATATGTATCTGCAGTGAATAAAAAGTAAGTTGCATAAAATCATATTCTATACTTTTCGTAATATTTATATTTTCGCCGTATTTCTTATAATTTAGTTTAGTATATACCCATAGTAAAATAAATTTAACTCATTATCTTTTCTTGTTAGTAAATAAGGAAAGCACGTTAAATTTTTTAAAATAGTTTTGGTAAGTTAATAAGGCAGTGTGCATATTTACATTATTTAGAGATTTTAGTAAAAAATTTTGTTGGATGGGTATTCTATTTGAATATTTTACAGCATTTGTGGGCATAAATAAACAATATTTGATTTACATTTCCCCCACCCCCCAAGAAAAACATTGGACTTATTTGGGAAGAGATTTTCGTAAGACATTTTCTTAAACTTTGGGAAAGGAATATACACTAAATATGTTAATTTTATATGCTAGCCAATAAGGCTTTTACAACAATTTGAACTATCTTTCATTATTTTTTGGGCACTGATTCAAGCTTTGAAGGTAAAAATTAGACAGTCTTATTTTTATGTTTTTGTCATTTTGTCCTATTTCAATCAAATATAATAACTAAAATTATTTCTTAGATGATGAATTACAGAGAAAGAATATCTAATGGCTGCAGCTTCAAGGTAAAGAATTTAGCAGAAAACTACGAGATTATGAGTTCGTATCCCACAAGGGGTCGACAAACCTAAATTCACCATCTAATTACAACCACATCATCGACTAAGATGAGTATTTTACTTTAATAAATGAACTTAATTGTTTTAAATTATATTATGTAATTAAAACATATGAATGTTCAATAGACACATTAATTACTATTAGTTGGGTAACTTCAATTTAGTACTTAACTTTGCAAGGGGTATGTTATTTTTTGTGGTTAGTACACCGTTTGCCGAAGGGAAGATACTGTGTGAATGACGTCTGTATATAGATTCGTCAAAACTCATCTCAAACTGTCTTTTTGCAAAAACGAGTTAAAAAAAACCCTTTCTTCCAGTGCAACGCACTGTCAGAATGAAAGAACTTTATGAAAACAGGAAAAATACGCTCACAATTTTAAACCGTAACTTGGTTAAGTGGAAAAGATGTGGCGACTTAAAAGTGATATCTCTGCTTTTATGGCCTGAAATCGACTGAAATATTTTCCTACTATTTTGATTCTGAGATAGTGAGGCTGCAGAAGAGCACTACGAAGCAAAAAACTGGTTCAAAAGAGATGTTTCCATTTCTGGAAAAGTGTAATGTGGAATATAAATCTCTCATTGTAATAAATATTTTAGTTTCAGTTTTTTATTGGTTTGCTCTTTTATCTTTATTAATAAAAACCGAGTAAACAGGAGAATTTGTTAAAATTGTTCCCCCCTCCTTTTAGTCGGCTCTTCATTTGGTAAATTTGCATAATTATTGTACTCTACGAGGGAAGGAGCATATGCGTGCGGTAGCTAGGGGAGACGATTCAAGCCAGTTGGCTGAACATGTCTTCAGGGAGGGTCACGAACCAGATTGGCATTCGATGAAAATATTACATCAGAATGTGACGAATCTGGGGAGTAGACTTTTTCTGGAATCATGGGAAACCTACGGTTTGAGGAGTCGTGCAATAAACATCGCAAAACCTCTACCAGAACCTTACAGGATTTTTGCAAAACCTCGAGTTGGGGGTGTTCATCTGACATCGTCGGGTGCGGGGGATTTCCCGGCGAGGGTTTCCCCAGCTGGAACTCACCAGATGACGTCAGATGGGGATTCCCAACATGCGGGTATATAAGCTTAGGACTTTCACGAACTCTTCATTCTGCCTTCACTTGACAAAGGGAGCAGTTGGCTCCCGAAACGTCGTGTTTTTAAACCTTACGCCAGTGTCAAAATAACTGTTTGTTATAATTACTTTAAATACAATTTATATATATATATATGCATTATACCGGCTAAGTAAGTTAGAGATGCCCAGTTTCATGAGTGCCGCCTGATGGATTGTAAAAACAATCTAAGCTATGTACTGAAGCTATTAGATTAAAGGGGACGAGTGGTGTTGAGTGAGGGAAGAATTAGTAAAAAATAATCCACCGTTTGGGGCTTTCATTTAGTTAAATTTTTTGTTTTTTTATTTACATAATATAATTTAATTTTCCTAGAAACTCCATTTCGCTCAAGAAAGTAAAATTGACTCGCACGGAAATATGATGTAATGCCAATTCCCCTTCTTGTTCAATACCATATTTATTATTACTCTCATTTTTCCTATTTCGCTGACTTCCTTTATTTGTCTTCTAAGAAATTCAGCTCACTGCTTTTAATCGCTTAAATTTTAAATAATTTTTTTTAGTCCAATAATACTAGGCGTGAAGCTTTTACATCTCGACTACAATCAGCTTGTAGATCGTATGCTGTGTGCATCTGTTCGGTATAAACAGGTTTAAACATGTAAAAATAAAGGTATATGTATTGTTTATCAGAGCTCTTTTCAACCTTTGTATTTTAAAGCATGTAGTCATGTGAAAAAAGAGAGAGTGAGGAGGTAAAGTTAAATAAACGGATCAAAATTTTATGTTGTTTAATATTTCAAATACAGTACAACTTGCCTGAAGTGACCACCTTTGGGACTGGACTGTGATTGTGTCCGTAGATTAGTAGTCACTTTACATGACAGACCTTGGTATGGGCGTGAGCAAGTCTTTACATCTACCTTCTTATAAAACTTGGTCACTTCATTCAGGTGGTTAATTTACATAGGTGGTTAGTTTGCATAGGTAGTTAATTTACATAGGTGGTTAATTTGCATAGGTAGTTAATTTACGTAGGTGATTAATTTACATAGGTGGTTACTTTACCAGGTTCCACTGTAACGTTTTCATTGAAAAATATTTTACTTGTTTTTCTTTGCGGACTTAACTTTTATGGTTGTTTAATAAATTGTCGTTACCTGCGATTACAATTGCCTTTTGGATGCAATGCCAATAATGTGGCTATATTCTTTTCCCCCATTTCCATCTATCTGATGTCCTAATTCTGTCTTATTCCATAAAACCTCCCAGTGGAAGGCAAAACTTAATAGCCCAATCCCTTAAGTTTGAAAAAAATGTGAGGAAAAACGAAACCAGGACAGGAAAAGGAAGATGGGATCATCCTTTTGAGTTTTAAGACTTGTTTCAGGACTTTCAGCAACGTAAGGAGGTTTACGAGGCTGCGTTTTTCATTTCAGGATTTTGGATGCGGCATCTTCTAAATCCGACTATTAAAAGAGGAATGATTTCGGGGATGAGAGATCGGTTTTTGCTTCTTGTGGCGAGACTTCGATTTCGACTTCGATTCAAACCATGATTGTGAATAAGTTCGATCCACTTTCAGAGATCGAATTTTAAATCCGATTTTTTGAACACAGAACGGAATAGAAATGCTCCTTCAATAGCCATGTTGGCCATCTTAACTAGAGGGGGCTTTTGTAAAATGGGTTCATGATATAGATTTATAAAAAATATTTTTCAATGTTTCCCAAATACATATAATTAATGAAATACTAATTAATGTACCAAATAATTAATATTTTCCTGTAAATTTCTATGTATATTTAAATCCTGTATGCATACTTCATAGTTTTGTGTGACTTCTTTCCAATTTTAAATGTACATATGAAGAATAAATACAGTAAAATAACTGTGAAAGAATAAATACAGTAAAGAATTGATTGATTGATTGACAAAATATTTTGTAATGGAGTAAAAATTTTTTTTATGAATTTAAAGTGCGTTTTTCGTAATATATGCATAATATAATGTCATATTATGTACATAATGTAATTTACCGTATTGTACACGATATACTACATTATAATGTGCACATAATGAAATACGTGTATGTTTATTATGAACATCATAATATTCAACCATTGTCTATCCACTGCTGGATGAAGGTCTCTCCAAATGCTTTCCACACAAGTCTATCCTGAGCAATTCGCTTCCACGTCACCCCAACCTCTTTTCTTATTTCATCCACCCATCTAGTTTGAGGACGTTTTCTAGGTCTTCGGTGGTCTCTTGGAATCCAGTTCAGAATTTCTGTTGTCCATCGTTGATCAGTTCTTCTTGCAATATGCCCAGCCCATCGCCATTTCAGCCCTTTTACTTTAACAATGATGTCCTCTACTCTAGTTTGCTCTCTCACCCAAGTGTTTCTTTTTCGATCTCTCCTAGTTATTCCAAGCATGCACCTCTCCATGCTCCTTTGCGTTGTCTGTAACTTTCGTATTGCTCCAACTGTTAGACTCCATGTCTCTGATCCATAAGAGAGGACTGGCAATACACACTGGTTGAAGACCTTTCTTTTTAGACACAAAGGCAATTTCCCCTTCAGGATAAAACTGTTTCTTCCAAATGCACTCCAGCCAAGTTTAATATGTTTGTTGAGTTCTTTCATAATGCTGCCATCCATTGAAAGGCGACCATATGAATCAGCGTATTATAGTTCAATTGTGTCAACGTATATTTCTTTTTCTCTATGAAATTATTCTACGATATTTTTTATTTTATACGTTATAATATAAATATATTTATAAATATGTGCATATTATAATGTAGTACAATATGCAATATTATAATGTAGTACAATATGCAAATATTATAATACGTCATAATATATAGATAACATAATATATCACAATATACACATAATGTGTAATAACATTCACATAACATAGTAGGTTAATTATAGGTTAAAGTACATTCAATATATATTCTCATTAAAATTTTCTAAGAATTATTTAATATTGTTATGTGGAGGAAATACACCAAAGGAAACAAAATGAGTTGTTTAAATCTATAGAATTAGTTTTCCTGTAGATTTGAGGGAAAAAAACATTAACACAGTATAGCATTTAATTAAAACATGCAAGTACTTTTACATATTAATTCACGTTCTTTAGTATTTTTATGGAAATTAGAGATAACCTTACAAATAAAGTACACAATGAAATATTAAAATTTTGGAAAAAAGTAGTTTTCTCGAAAAAGAGAAAAGCAATAATTATGAAATAAAGCAATCGTAATTTTGTGCTCTTTAAAATATATTTGAGATTTCAAAAAAGCTGACATTAATAGTATTTGATTTGAAATTTTTAGTTGATAAGTTTGCACTTTAATCTTGTATAAATGCATTTAAATTAGGTTTACTTCAAGTACGATTACTTTACATTATATTTTTATTAGGTTAAATTATCCCCTTATTTATTCCAGTCGCTCAATTTCCACTTCTCACGTTCTTCTTCATGCCACTCTCTTCATCTTTAATATTTTTCTTACGTTTAAATTTTATTTTTACTTCAATTAAATAACTTTTCTTCGTCATTTACCACTATTTAGAGAACTACTTATGGCCGAATTTTCTGCATACATACGAGTATTTACATATTTAAAAGTATTAAACTAATAGCATTTTATCGACATACAACACACTTCTTTAATTTTTGTAGTACTATTTAATGATTGTATTGTATTCAATATTTACACGTCGTGCTATTTAATATATCTATCATATGCAATATTTGCACGTTGTAATATTTAATACATGTATTGTGTAATATTTACATACAGTCTTATTCAATACATCTATTTTATAATATTTCCGCATTATACTATTTAATACATGTATTTATAATACTTACGTGTTGTACCTGTATTGCAGATTATTAATATGTAGAAACTATTTAATATATGTATTATTCTAAATGAGGCTTTATTTCTTTTACAAAAGTTTTCATCTTAAATTCGAAGCCTCCGGTTTTAAGGTGAAGATTGGCGGGAAGTTTGAATCGATAAAAAGTATTTTTTTCGTGGAATTACGTCTCTATAGATGCTCATGCACATTAAAGAGTTTTTTACTTATAAGAGATTTGCAGAATTTAAAATTTGTAGCATCCTTGTTTGATTTTTTAAGAAGAAACCGCAAAGAAAATGGACATAGAAACAACTTCGATGGCGAAACCCGAGAAATTGATTACATTTCGGTAAATGAAAATTCGATTATCAAAGACTCTACTGTGATGAACGAATACAATAATGCAAAATACACAGGAAGTGATCATCGAATGATGAAATGCGAAATACGTTGAAGTACAAAACTCGAAGGTTCGAAGACCATTGCCAAGCAAGTATATAAGAGGGTGAACACAAAGAAGCTAAAAGATAATACTGATGCATTCAAGCTGAAATTATATATGGAAGGACTTATTGAAGAAGTTGATATCTCAGAAGCAAATGAAAACATTGTTAAGACAATAATTGAAACTGCTGGGGAAATTGGTGGTATATCAAACAAACGGCCCAATAGCAAATTATCCAAGAACACGAATTAGTCCATGAAAAGGTGAAGAAGAATAAAAGTGAAAAAATAAAACACAACTTTCAAGATTGAATATGTAGAACATTGTAAAACTTCAGGCGAAATCATAAAGGAAGATATACTGAATTCAACGTTAATTTGATAAAGACGACTATGAAAACCACGTTTTAGTATTGTTAAAATATGTTTATCTGTTGGAATACCACCTCTCTCTCCTTCTCTTCGATCCAACCTTTATATTAATGTACTAAAAAATTATCACATCTTTCCAATGTTTATCCTTCGTAATCGCGGTCCTGACCTTCCACGAATGCTTCATTCATTTCAGATTATTTTTTGTCCTAATTCAGAAAGCACGCCACATTCATTTTCTTTCTAACCATTCCTTTCATTAAATTCACTTCATGCTGTTCGTACAAAAATCAATATCTGAACTTGCTTTTATCATTTGAGATAGCGATCTGAACATCTCTAAGAAAAATGGCATGAAACCGAATCCTTTTATAAAAACAAAATATATCTATCATCAATTGCAATAATTACTTACAAAATTTGAGTAAGAAATAAGCAATCAACTAATGGTTTTTGTAATTTGCGCAAGAGGTAGCTGAAGTAGAAATGTTCGATTGGTCTTATTATATAGCTCATATAATTATATCTCCAGAAACTGTATGTACAATATCTTAATGGTCCTGAAATTTTCAACAATACCGCATATCGGGACTACTTAAGCCACTATGCTGGGTAAATTTCGGACACTGATTCTGGCAACACTGTTTTGAGTTTGATTGTTAACTTTCATGCCATCAATTCCATATTTTGACGAAGCTTTGGGCCACATATTTTAATAGTGTGTATGTTTTAAAATTAAGTTTATAAACCTTTATTTATATTTAGGATAATTTCGTCATAAATTTATACGGTCCATAACTTTAATCGCCAAAATCACATTTTTAAGTTAAATTCACTAAAATCATTTTTAAACATAACCTCAAACAATACTCTTAACGTTGTTATACTTCCTAGATTATATTTCCATTTTGTTTTGTTCTTTTCCTATATTTTTAAATTCGTTGTTGCTCCCTGTACGGAGTAACAAAGGCCACCAAACAGAAGTGGCTTTTGCTGCCCTCATCTAGGATGGGGATGACGTCTCTTTTTCTCCTAAACAAAAACAGCTCTAATTTGAGCTTGTTTCTATGTAGGTGTCGAAAATTATTGAGTAAAAATAAATCCCCCCCACGAAAACTCACAAAAACTCGCCCCGGAGGCTTTGTGTGTTGACAATTATTTGGCAATTGTGTAATCCCTGAGAAGGGTAATAATATCTTACATCCTTATATACAGCTAAAGATAGAGTTGTTTCTGCCCTCTTTCATCTAGCAGTCAAGACACACCAGGCTCAACAAAGGGACCCGGTTCGAATCCATGATGAGGACGGCGTCTCTTTTTCTCCAAAAACAAAAAAGCTCTAGCTTGAGCCATGTTTACGTGGGTGGCAAAAATTTTTGTATAAAGCCATTATAATGGGTAAATTTTGGACACCGATTTTGGCAACACGTGTTAAATTAAGCATCTTGAACTCTTTTTAATGATATTAAACCTATGACACACATTAAAATGTAAAAAAAAAAACTTCTTACGCTTTTGTTTTTAATAATAAATATCTTGAACAGTACACGTACATTTATTTTAGCCCTTTATATGGATTTTGATACCCCATCACCAACTAACCTAAACGAAACATTGAATTCTCACTGCTGGCTTTAGTTACCCCATATTGAGAGGTAACTTAAGCCACCATGTTCATTTGTTTCGTTTTTAACATACATGTTGTAGAAGACTTTCATACATGTGAACATAGAGTGTAACTGTAGACCCAAGTTTTACAATAATTAATTAATCTCTAAAGTAAATGCTGTTGAATTGGCAAGTGGCTTAAGTAACCCCTATACAGTGCACATACCCATTTATAGCACGCTACATTTGGCAGAGTCCAGTTTACGGACACACACACCATATGCCGCAAAAAACGGAGAAATTTAAATTCAGTTTCAGGTTCGGGAAAACGTTTCTTTTTATTTAAATAATTCAGTGGATCAACTAGGAAAAGAGATAAGCAGGCTTCAAATACGTCTCATGTCTGAATAATTTTAGTACATCTGTTTCTTCTGGCGATAATGCTTTATGCATAGCCAGAAGATACCCCAAATTTTGGAGGAGAGAAAAGCGATTCGTGTATGGTAAATAATGCAGCGTCTGCCGCACAATAGATAGGCAGTCTCCTTTCACAAGTCTCTATTTTACCTCAAAACTTTGAACAACTGTAGTTCAAACTAAATTCCTGTTATATGTAGTATATTTGCATATATTATTTAAGGATACCGGATTTTAAAATATGGGAAAGGGCAATAAAAGAAAATTTTATTGTAAAGCATAGATAACATTATTCTCTATTTGAAGCTCAGGTTAAAGCTCATATTCCCAAGAGAATTTGTGTTTTGCTATTCAGGAGAATGAACGCATATTTTCTAGATATTTCAAAACCAGTTAAAAGAATACATAATAATATGAATAAATCTAAAAATAATTAACGATACGATTAACTATACGGTTAATTATACGTTTGGTTATGTATGATTTATGTATTTATACAAGAAATCGGTCTACATCGATATTTTCTAACCGATATCTACATATATCGATTGTGTTACCATGTTCAACCTTGTCTAAAAAGATATTTTCTTCTGATCCATTAAATATCAATAGTTAAATATAACATAATTAAATAGACAGATTCTACTTTAATTATGTACAGTCTCCTTCCAATAGTTCTGTAACCTTTGTAACCAGCTTATTTGGGTAAGAAATCTAAAAATAAACCTTTAACTGCGCGATTAGTGTGATCACAAAATTTATAAAAAATCAAGTGGAGAATATGAATAGTCGTTAAGGTAAAGACTTTAAAATTTTTGTTTCTACTGTCCTCACAAATGTATTAATAACATCGATTAATACTGAAATATTTCATTTTGATGATGTATTTCCATATTTGGTTGGAGATTTTCAGTATTTTTTGAAAATTAATGAGCATTCCGTGTATTTTAATAAACATATATTAATATATGATATATATTAATGTATAAAATAATAAATTAATATGTAATTAGCTATAAAGCGTAATCCTGCCCGAAACAGAAACGAGAAATTGCCTGTTAGAAAGAATAACAAGATGCAAGGGAGGAATTGCTGATGAAAGCAATGTAACTAATAAATTAATTTGGTTTACCCATCGGCATTAAGATAAAAACCGATTGGGATGCGGGAAATTGCCACTAGGCACAGACATAAAGTATACTGAGAGCATTCGATGTACTTATTTGTAATCCTGATTGATAACACAAAAAACGGGCTGTGCTAAAGCCACTTCATTGACACAGGGTACAGTTCTGAAATTTAAATGTCTCCAACAAGAGCGGAATTAATCAAACTGTATCGCTGAAATATTAAGGAATATATATATACTGGTTTCGGTCGTCTCATGCAAGTTGCGATTTAAGGTGCCAATCCATTTAGATATTCAAATTTAGGTACAATGAGTATATTTGTTAAATTTATATTTTTATGCATGATTGCAGCAAGTATTAAATTATAAAATAAAGAAAAACATTCTTTAATAAGAGCAGGCTTTTTATTTCAGACAAAACAATGCCAACATTTCTTACGTACAGTCGCTTCACTGCATAGATTAAACTAAATATTTTGGTTTCAAATACATCAGATTTCCACCCTTCAATTATATTTTTCCCTGATCTATTTCATTATTTGATGATGAGGTTATACGCATTTGTTTAGAAAACAATCATTTATGGTAAAGTATAAATTATATTAATACTGATGGTAATAAATATATGCATAATTCATGAAACTAACGTTTGCAAAGTTTTCATTATGAAAAATATATTTATAATAACGGATAACTTATTACTGAAGTATTTTACTCATAGACAATATTGCACATGGATTATTGGATGTATATAGTTCCATTCTATTTCATTATGAAACCTTCAAAAATTTCTAAAACGATTTGTCACGCATGTGGCGCTTCCGTCGCTGGTACGGATTTAGTTGAAGCTGTATTACTCTATATCGATGGTTAGGAAATGTGAGTAATTGTACCAGTAATCTGGCAACAGTGAAATGTTGTTACTTTTAATCACTGAAGGTATAAAAGAGTACGCAGTTCATTTTACATTCTCTCTCTCTTTCTTACTCTTGCTTTTTTACATAAATATTTTGCTTAGATGTCACCCTAGCGTTAACTATTATTTCATTTTTAAAAGTTCGCTGTTAACGCCTTTTTGATATCTCGCGGTACGGACAATTTCGCTACTCAGTTTATCGTCAAATGGATATAACCAGACTAATCCTGAATGTTTGAGCAATGTTGTTTCTTGCTGAATAATTGTTACGTGTGTACATCCTGGCTAGCAAAGCATTGTTTTGCCACGTTATTAAAGTTAATGTTGTTTTCGTTGGACTGATGTCTCTTCAATAGCGTAATCACCTACCGACTACTTGGATGGATTGCTACCAATATCAAACCGACGCTTTTCTTAATATGACTGTGAGTATTGTGTATCTGCAGAGAGTTCGATGACCACCGCACGATGGTGATTCTGTTTTGATACTGCCATAATGTTGCATCTGCCATTCAGCTATAAGCACTTAGACTGGTGACTAATCTAGACTTTACGTGAATTTTATCCTCTTTTTCTGGCTAGTACGATCCCAGGAAAGGTTCTTATGAACCATAAGACCCTGAAGAGTCTAACTTACTCGTAGAGAATGGTTCCAGTACAGCAATCTTAAATTTCTTAAGAGGATAACTTGACCAATCACAACTCTTGACCCATGAAACAAAATCCTGTTGGATATTCGCCAAGATTCTTCTAGTACAAAGGACATTTTCAAACAAATCTTCACTCCTTCATACACTATCTAATTATCCGATAGCCAGTACAGAGTTCATTCCTCTACCTTCTTGCATTTATGACTTCAATCCCAAGCCGTATTTTACACCTAGAATATTTCTAGACGTGGATAATTTACCCAACATCTTGCTGTAGTAGTGAAAGTAAAAGTTGTAATAATCGTAGCGCAACAAATATGTTGTGTATAAAATGCTTAATAAATAAATTAAAATTTTATAGAAAGACTTCGTATAGAAACATCTGTTTTCGTAGCCTAGTGCTTCAAAGAGCTTTATGAGGGAAAAATGCTTGATTTACGAATTAGTCAATGATGCCTTAACATTAAGTATTTAAAATTTCTCACCTGTGGAGTAATATTTTTTTCAGACCCGGCAGAAAGCAAATTTATTTCAAATTTAACTAGTTGGTCTTTATTCTTTTTATATAATTAGAAATAGAGTGACATTATGTAAGCTACATGAACTGATATATTAGTGGCATTTATTAAACTCATGACATTTACTACATGCACAGAAATCCACTGCAAATAATTTTTCTCCATTGATTGTTATTTTAACTATTCTAGTTCAGAAGGTAAGCATCGTGGTGTAAAATTCATAGCATCAACTAATTGCAATCAAATTAGCTAAGATGTGAAATTCATAGCATTTTAGTAGGACGATGTTTATAATGTTTGATATTATTACCCTTCACAGGGATAACACAATTGCCAAATAATGGTCAACACAGAAAAGCCTCCGGGGAGAGATTTTTGTGAGTTTTTCGTGGGGGAATTTATTATACAATAATTTTTGCCACCCACGTACATATAGCTCAAACTAGAGCTTGTGTAATTTTGGAGAAAAAGAGACGCTTTCCCCATCCTGGATTCGAACCAGGGTCCCTCCGTTTAGCCCGGAGTGTCTTGGACCGCTAGACGAATGAGGACAGGAAACAACGCTCTTTTTCTCCGTATGTAAAGGTGTTAAGGTATTATTACCCTTCACAGGGATAACACAATTGCCAAATATGGTCAAAACCGAAAAGCCTTCGGGATGAGATTTTTGTGAGTTTTCACAAAACCTCACAAAAATCTCGCCCCGGAGGCTTTTCTGTGTTGACCATATTTGGCAATTGTGTTATCCCTGTGAAGGGTAATAATACCTTAACATCTTTATATACGGAGAAAGAGAGCGTTGTTTCCTGTCCTCATTCGTCTAGCGGTCCAAGACACTCCGGGCTAAACGGAGGGACCCTGGTTCGAATCCAGGATGGGGAAAGCGTCTCTTTTTCTCCAAAACGAATAAAGCTCTAGTTTGAGCTACATATACGTGGGTGGCAAAAATTATTGTATAACGATGTTTGTAGCTAGGTTTATGAAGTTACTTTTAATTATTCCGGATTCCAAGAAACACAACTGTTTATAAATGTATTTCTTCTGCGTTCACTTTAATCTGTTCCCTCTTAGAGTATCAACAGTCTTGGAACAAAGTTATAGAGTAAACAGGCACAAATAAGAATATGTAATACCTGAAGAATCATAATTAAATAAGCTTCATTCTTAACAGATTTCAGTGTCACTTTCAATGAACGTCACCCGTGTCTCGAAATGCAATTTCACATGTAAATGACGCCTTTGGATATCTACCGTGACCTTTGATCATACTTCTTCTTTCTTCTGTGTACTAAAAGGGCAGAGGTCATGCATGCCGGAACTTAAGCGTTTTCGAGGAATCTGAATATTTGAGATCAAGGGATGCAAACTCCGGGCTCTGATGATCAGGAAAACGGGACGCCCGTTACGATGTCAGCGGTATTGGAACCCTGGCTAATGGCACAACAGATGCGTGGGCTAATGCTACTACGACTTATTTAAGCTGTCAGTGGACCTACATTTTCCTGAAGAACCCCAACCTCTTAAAGCCTAGAGAACCCATCTAGAAATTACAACGAGCAGTTAAAGGCACAATAGATGAATGCATTACTACTATTACTAAGACTTAAATGTTAGTTGAGCAGTGGACCTGAAGTCTTTTCCTGAAAAGACTGAACTTTTAAAACCTAAGAAATCCATACAGGGAGTACAGTGAGCAGTTAAGGACACGAAGGAATAATGCGTTACTAATATATATTACGACTTAGATGAGCAGTGGATCTATATTTTCCTGAGAAATCCGAACCACTTAAAGCCCAGGAAACCTACACGGGGATTACAGTGAGCAGTTAAAGACACGACAGAAGAATACCTGTTACTACTCCTACGACGTAGTGGAGCAGTGGACCCATATTTTCCTGAGGAACCCGAACTTTTAAAGCCTAGGAAACCCATCCGGGGATTACAGTACGCAATTAAAGATACGGCGGGAGAATGCGTTCCTATTACTATGAGTTAGTTAAGCAGTGGACATATATTTTCATGAGGAAACAGATCCTCTTAAAGCCAGAAATCCCATACAGGGAGTAGAGTGAGCAGTTAAAGACAAGACAGATAAATGCGTTACTACTACTACGATTTAATTGAGCAGTGGACCTATATTTTCTTGAGGCACCCGAACCTCTTAAATCTTAGGAAACCCATACTTGGATGATGGATTAAAGTGAGCAGTTAAAGACACGCCATAAGAATGCGTTACTAGTTCTATGAATTAGTTGAGCAGTGGACCTGCATTTTGCTGAAGAACCCGAACCTCTTTAAGCCTAAGAAAACTAACTAATACTAAGTGAGCAGTTAGTCGGTACGCGTTTTTTTCTTTCACCGTTAGTCGATGAATTTGGATCACCGATATTGTAGGCCGTTGACCATATATTGCATACATTATCCCTACCATGGAAAATCCAGAATCATATACGGAGTAAATCCGCTTATTCGAAAATCAGTGCAGGACAATATTGACAAAGAATTAGACAAGTGAGTTTGGTTTCAAAATTATCCAAACATTTTTTGCTAAATAAAGCCCTGTGGTCAAAGTATCGAACGAAACATATCATTAACATCATGGTAATATCTACTATAAAATAATACATATACCTCATTTCCATAACAATCGTAAGCCAAACCATTTTAATAAGGACGTTTCCAAACTATCCCTTTTACCTGGCCATCTATTTTAAGTATAATACTTTCTTACATACGGCAATAACTTTTCAATTTCTTTTTCATTTCGCTGTCTCTGGTTTTGATGCTCTCAACGACGTTTTCTGTGCCTAGTGTTGACTGAATAACATACTCCTTTTGCGATTTTTAAAATGTATTTTAACCGCAAAAAAATACGTTGGTATCAATATACTGTCATCATTTCTATTACTAATCACGTTGGTATCAGTCGATATGTACCATTGACTGAGAAAACATTTCAGGGGAAGGTTCGCGCAGACGAAAAGTAACCTCAAGTTTTTGAGTATTTGTACTTAATAATTTTGTCACAGTCCTCAACTCGAAAATTTTTAAAATGTAAAATGCGCTGTGCAAGTTGAAAACAACTGCATGTTTAATCTAGAAGGCTGAAAGAATAGCACACGAACTACAAACCCTATCTTATCTTCTACTTCCAACCCATATTTTAATAAATTTTTTAATTCTCGTTTTCATACTGAACATTTTAAAGAAGTTAAATTAAACATTTTCCTTGTCAAATTCAACAGATATCACTAACGAATAAAAGTATTAAAATATATTTCTTTACAACAGTTTCGCGCAAGTTTATATGGTTTTCTATTTCGTGTTTCATCTTAAATTTTATTGAATAAATTTGATCGCATTCGAGATCAATATTCCTTCAGGTAGGTAATTCTGACAATAATACAATTTTGAAGTATTTAAGGTAATTCTAAGCAGACGAAATGAGCTGATATTTATATTTCCAGAGTTTATTAAAGCTGAAAGTTTTACGGTGGTCGTTGGCTTAATGGATAACGTTTATTTAATAAATAAATTTATTTAATAAATTGTTTTGCCTTGTCCTGGACAAATTTTCCATCTTTAGCTTCAACAAGTGATTACTTTTATATGAAAAGTATCTCATTAAGATTATATTCCCTCATAGTTTAGAAGCATCCTGTCTATTAACTTAAAAGGAGCATTTGAAATTTTTGAATTACCTGTTCCAAAAGTAGTTTTAAACAAACTAAGTAAATGAATAAAATTTTAAATATATTCTAAAATAATCTGTTTTAAAAGCAATTTTAAATACTCTTCTTTCGCTTCACTGTTTTATTTAATATTAAAACAAACATACAAAAGTTAATTCTACATACTGAAAATAAGGTTATTAAAGGAATTATTTTTTAAAAGTAGAAATATATAAACTAAAACCATCGAAATTTAGGAGCTCGAGAGAAATGAAAATCTTAGATAAATAAGAATCTTACGGCCTTAATACTATAGTCAGTAAAAGCGTAATTAAATTACTTTTTAGGTTCCAGAAAATAAATGAAACAGCGAAACCGAGAAAAACCGTGTCGGCCTCAACTAGAACTGATTAAAAAATATTATGAAAAACGTTTGATAATTTAGTTTTGTAACTTCTCGCGAAAACTCAATTTTTCAGCTTATTTGAACAGCAGTTTCAACTCGCCCGTTTATTTGATTTATCTTTGATTAAATTTCGTGCCATTATTTCAAATCTAATATTTCTTGACGGTTTCAGAAGAAGATAAATTTTTTCTAGTGCAATCATTATTCTCACTTCATATTCCATTCAGCGGTTCTCCTTTTTTTTCTTTATTTCTCCAAACCAGTCAAATGGAAGGATTTATCAAATTTTTTACACAACTTCTATATTTATTTCATTTTCCCGGTAAGTTTGCAATTATACAGTACATTTCCGTGTAACGCAAGTTCCTACAACCCGAATTCTTATAACGCAACTATAACGAATTCACATTTCTATAACGTAACTATAACAAACGTATATTCTTATAAGTAAGGTACTGAAGCTTCTGTTTCATACAAAGATATTCCTTGTACAACGCTCTGTAAAATTAAATGCAGTAATTCCTGGCATTTAAAAATTAAAATTGTTATTTAAGCGTGTCATTGTTATCTCCATCGCTGCTGATTTCATCTGCTGTGTGTTGGGCAAGCTTGAAGACAATTCATAGCAACACGTGCCGTGTGCGGCCGGGCATTGTCTTGTTGAAACGTAAGTCCAGGGTGTCGCAAAAGGAACGGTAACACAACCGGTCGTAGAATGTCGTCTACGTACCGCTGTGCTGTAAGTGTGCCAGAAATGACCACCAAAGGGGTCCGGCTATCAAAGGAGATGGCACCCCCTGACCATAACGCCCTGTTGTGGGCATGTGTGGCGTGCGATAGTAAGGGCAGGATCCCCACGCTGCCCTGGACGTCTCCAGACACGTCTGCGGTTGTCGTCAGGACACAGTTGGAAACGGGACTCGTCACTAAAGACTATACGTCCCCAGTCAGCGCAGTTCCAAGTTGATCGAGCCCGGCACCACTGTAATCGGACTTGACGGTGTAAAGGCGTGAGAGGTAAGCGGCGTAACGGTCGGCGCGAGCGTAAATTCCGCTCTCTCAGTCGTCTGCAGAGGGTCATGTTGGACACATGTGTGCGGGCCACACGTTGGATAGTTGATAACGACGAATCCGGTGCTGTGACAGCTGCTCTGACAATCGCTCTGTCTTCCCGTTCTGTTGTGGCCCTAGGTCGACCGCTGCCGTCCCGACGCTGACATCTGCCGTTGTTGACCCACTCTTGCCAGCACCGTCCAATCGCCGCATCGCTTCGACCCACATGTCCAGCGATTCTTCGATTCGTCCAACCAGCCTCTTTCAATCCGATAGCACGACCTCTTTCAAACTCTGACATATGCTCGTAATGAGCACGAATCTTTCGGCGAGGCATTGTTACAGTCGACGTAAGATATCCGCAGTCAAAATGCAACAGAAATTTTGACCACATATTGAGAATCGCTCCTTATATACACCTGCTGAATGCGCAGTTCCGATGCGCTGGAGTTCCCGCTATTCATTCATTGGACACCAAATTTTAATCATTTGCATGTTCGGTCAAAATGTCTTTGCATACGAAATTTCATTACAATCGGACAACTCTTTCTTGGTGCGTCGATTTTTTTGTTATAGAGTGTATATTCCCCTTCCAACATAGTTTGTGGCACTGGATTTCAACGGAACTTAGAAATGGATTAATATATTTATTGCTGCACAGAAACAGTGCTTGATACAGTGGCGCACCAGAAATATTCCCATAGTGCCCAGTGGTGCAAGGAATTCTTGGTGGAAAAAATGGTCAGGGGCCATATCAGTTACGGTTGTTTTTTATGTTCATTTATCATTATTAAATTACTAATAATTCTACAGTGCAATATACTTAAATAATTAAAAATAGTAGTAGATTTTGTTTATACAATTTTACAATGGCCAGCTTTTGTTTTCCACAAAAGATCACTGTTTTAGTAATAGGTTTAAGAATAACCCTATTCTGCAAAACTTGCTTTTGCTTGCCCTCTGTCCACTACTTGATCTACGGAAGCCTTTTTTCCTTTTGTGACCTTTAAAAACTCATCGGTTTTGTGAACTGAATCCATATGATAGAAAAAGTCTCTATGAATGATGAACTATGTCTCTATGATGGCTGAACTTCTCCAAGGTCTTCTTCCAATTATTAAATTCTTTTGAAACAAGTAGATCTGTGGCTTGTGTCGATCTTAAACCGACTTCATGGGGTGAAAAGAGAACACACAAAATTTGCTATAGGTATTCTACTTTTTAGTATGAACCAGAATGTTATGCTTACTCAGTTAAGATAAGCAGAAATTTCGTCTGTGGTGAGATTTTCCTTGACTTTATACAGCACTTGTGACGGTCGTGGGAAAATTGCAATTTGCATATGGTTCGCAAAGATTTTTTAGCACTGTTATCCTATCTCCATCAGTGAGGTTAGATTTCTTGACATAATTAGAAATATCTGGTTTGTAGGAGATGTGATGTTTTTGCTACGAGTGGCGCAGCAGAGCTGCATAACCTCTGCTTTTTCGGGTAGAAAATATAAAAGAAAAAAGGACAATAAATGTCTAAATTGCTATGTAACAATATCCCATAGTTTCAGGTTATACTATTTGAGGATAGCAGAGGCGCCAGAGCTCAAAAGGATTGGGAAATGTCAACAAGATTAGGGAGGTGGAACAGGTTTTCATCAAAAATAATAGCGTGTATACAAAGCAAAAAACACAAATACAAAATTTCGTAAGCAACCAACAAACAGGGCGTCGTTGCCAAACGCAGGAATATACAAATAATATATGCAGAAAATATGTACTTACACGTAATATTTACAAATATACGAGCGGAGATACCAAAAAAATTAAAACAGACAATAGTCAAATGTACACAGAAATGTGTGTGACATGACATTACTATTTACAAAAGGAAAAGTACGATGCAAAATAGTGAGTGCAGTGTAATATACAAAATATACAATTATTTACAAATTCTATTATATTACAGTGGGAAAACAGCACGAATTATAAAATATTTACACTTGACTAGAAAGAAACTTTGACATGACAGAGATCAATAGTCGAATAGTCAGAGGCACAACAGATGTAGAAAGAGTTGTCATTGTTAGCAAGTCAAGCTGGCGGGACCCCACCAATTACATTGCTCAAAAAGCTAAAAACACTTCTGCGTCCCTTAATAGTCTTCTACATGCCAGAAGTAAGCTTATCATTGATAATAAGTTACTCTTATACAAAACGGTCATTAGACCAATAATCATATATTCCGTTGGAGCCTGGGGATGTGCATTAAACAACACACTCTTGAAACTGGCCCAATTGGAATATAACCTCAGAAGATACACCAGTGCACCCTTGTTCGTGACAAACGAATCAATCTATAGAGATGGTAGAGATAAAACCAATTATGGAATATATTTTAAACCACCATATTAAGACCTTAAAAAAGTCGACATACACGTTAACCCCGTTCGACGTCATTAATCCTTCCAACGAGTCGCTTCCTCTCCATTAGGCCGTGAGCTTACTGACTCTAGGTCTTGCCTCAGAAAACGTTCTTCTGCTGCTTCTACTGGTGCTCAGATCACTATTGTTAGTGTTTCGACGACTTACGTTCAGAGCTGGTATCCAGAAATATCTGGTCAGAATTTCTATTTCAACTGTTTTGGACTACCTTTATCTTCTGGTAAGCATTTAAAGACTGCCCCAACTCACTGCTGTTGCTTTCCTCAACAGCAGTCTCATCAATGTCACAAGAGTTCAGGGAAATGTCGTTGGGATTGTCACTACTCTCGATTTCACTGCATTTAAAAAATAATTTCTGTATCTATTGGCTTAATAATTCTTTGTTTTGTTATCCCATAGCGTTTTGTTTTGTTATCCCATGGCGGGTTCGCCAGTGGATTGATCTTGCCGCCGACGATCATATGTTTGCGTGCTCTGCTCCTCTTGACTTTCTTCCACGGACAATTGTATATCGCTGGAGAGCTGCTAAGAAGCCCTTTCCGATTCTATGCATAATAATTTTCTTGTCATTTGTTTCAATTTTGGCCGACATCGTTAATTTTTTCCATTTTATTTTGTTGTTTTATATTGATTTAGTCATTAAAATTGATTCAATGTAGTGAAGTACACATAAAATGCGTAGGTCTAATCGAGGTCTATCGTTTCAGATCAAAATAAGCCTCTCGGGATCATAAGCTACACTGAGTGGAAATTTCTGCTGAAGCACAAAATGTCTGCTGAAGCACAAAATGTCATTCATTTTCGCGTCTAGCTGCTCTTCTCGCATACTCTCTCGTTGCAGTAACTTCATATTTTATTGCGAACACGACTATATACCCGTTAGGATGAAAGAAAAATCATTCTAGTCTGATTTGTAGTTTCGGAATTATTCAATAGTTTTGGATTTACCATCAAATGTTACATTCATATTTCAGATATGTCACCTAGTATTCGAGTGATTTTAAAGACGTATTCATGTGAAAATGCTTGCATTTACATTTCCTAATTAAAAAAAACCTGTTGGATATTTATTTATCTATCTTATGAAAACATGCTTTACTTAGATTCATGATAGTAGTCTTATTTGCATTTGCGTTGGAGAAAAATTCTTATTTATTTTTATCGGTATTTTTCGTCCTCTCGCAATGCTTCTCCTCACCCTCTCCATTCCCCTCTGTTGCGTTCTCTTACTGTTAAATCTTTATTTAAATCAACTACCTTTTCTTTGTTATCAGAAATTATTTAACATTTTGCCTTGAATTACTTTTATAAATAAAGTATTGTAAATTGAAAGGTATTACATTAATAACGTTTCATCGACATACCACTTAAATTACTTTTTATCTTCCGCTTTTACTTCACACTCGCGGAGCCTAAAAGAAGAACAGGATAATTGAAAGTGACGATCAACAGCTTTCGAACCAGGGCGCAAATTTTCAATTACTGGAGTAACTTTATTATACTACATATAATGCAAGTATAATCTAAAATGAGTTCACACTTATTTTTACAAAATTATCTATTATAAATTTCGGTGTTCGTTTTAAATTTCCTGTTAGGGCTATGTCCATAAAATTTATTTCTGGGTGTCTATACTTTATTAGTTTTTCTTAACCAACGGTGGATCGTATTCCTAAAAGTTAGGAAAAGAAAATGAGGAGATTTTTAGGAAGGTCTTCCACTGGCCTATTTTAATGTCTAAGGCTCACTTTCGATAACATGGCTGTAAAATTAGTGATATAGCCTTGTAAGCTCAATTAGCAGAAACAGCAATGCTATGGCAATCCGAGGCCCGCTAATTTCAGTTCAAACTCCAGAGTAGTTTTTTTCACTGCAACTTGACCACATCGTCTCTAGTTTGGCCAAAATATTGAGCATGAGCGAAGTGAAAGCAATGAAACAATATGAATATGAAAATTGAACGTATATTGTTCATTTTGGATAATATAAGGCTTTGTTAAGTTGTCAATATATTCAACGAGGTGCCATCAAATGTAATATATGATAAAAACACATTTTCAATAAAAAAACATCTCTAGCCAGGAGACCCACTCTTAAACCATTAAAGAGAATGTGTAGAAATTTATCATTAAAATGAAATCTGACATTTACACTAGGATTTGTTTTTCTGCAGCTAGCATCCACTCCTAATGCATGGTAAATTTTATTTTCCTGTGCTGTTGCAAGCTAAAAACTGTATATACAATAAAAATAATCTTGGGACTTACTCGAAGGATTGTTTTATCCGTGCCCGCCAAAATCACTAAGAACACCCCATTGGTAAATTTATATACGTGAAAAGAACCGTGCAGGGATGTCTTCAGACGCTTAGAGCTCAAACAATTTGGACTGTAATTCAAGGACAGTTGATTTATGTTCAGCAAGACCCTTGCAACGTTCTATTTTTCCAGAGTGTCCAAGTGCAAATCTTGCAAGTTTCAGATTTAGTTGTCAATAAAATATCTCGTTCAGAATGAATAAACATATCTTAAAATATAAATCATTTCAAAATGTATTTCACATTTTATATGGCGCTAAGAAATGCGCAAAGGGAGGAATAAGTGCTATTATAGTGATCTTTTCAATTCAATGATGGTGGACAGGTATTTTGACCCCACCCTTATATCATTTCACGCGAACACATAATCACACCGTATCATAGTTAGCCTCCCCTATCATGACTTCTCTCTCTCTCTCTCCCCCCTCATCGTGTGCTCCATTCATTATAGGTTATTTTGTTGTCGTAGTTAGGAAAGCACGTCACACCCATCTTTCATTCAACCGTTTTTCCCCGATTAAGTCAATTTCACATTATCTTTACATTAGAAAATAGCTATATTGATTTTAGTATTTACGAGAAAGGGTCTGTGAATGTCGAATGGCGGGTGCCATGGAAGTCGCATTGATAATGGATGAAATATATTTGCAATAAGCTGTATCAGGCCCGTAGCTAGAAGCTTGATATAGGGGGGCTCTGAAAGTTACAAGGGGGCTTAAAATTCGTAAGGGTGTTTACGTGTTTTATTAATATATTTAATAATACTAAATATATAAGCAGACTAATATATTTAACGTTAATAAATAAATTTCTTAACGTAAATTTTGCATTAAGAAATAAATTTTAGTATACTGTTCTTTCATTTTCCCTATCTTTATTATAAAGTATATGAAGACTCAAACGTATGTAAAAAAACACGTTATATACACAAGATCTACGGTAGAAAGCTATTTTGAATACATTTTTAACGTCAAAGAACAATCATTGTCATGTACAATTTCGTACAAAACAAAAAATTTAAAATAAAATTCTACAATATTTGATTTTTGAGAAAAAAAAAATTTCCGGAGGCTGCCTAAATGTTAAGGGAGGCTTAGCCCCCTATAGCTCCAGCCTGGATACGGCTCTGAGCTGCATTAGTCACTTATAAAATTATTTATGCCAAGTGCGTCAACGGTATATTAATGGATTCACTGATGTATGAGTTGTTATGTATTCACTTGTTATGTATACGTCGTTATGTATTCACTTGTTATGTATACGTCGTTATGTATTCACTTGTTATGTATACGTCGTTATGTATTCACTGATGTATGATTGTCAAGTTAGATCTGTGTAGTCAGCTTTATTGTTGAGTGTATATAATTATATCTACCTTAAAAGATGCAATACCAATTGAGGCTCCAAGTTTCCGATGGTACATATTTTTTTCTCACTGCATTCGAGAAAAATGCATTTTATCAAACATATACACCCCATTAAGTGCACGGCAGAAAAGAAGGAATTTAAATCCAGTTCAGATCAGGGAAAACGCTTCTCCATATTTAAATAATTCAACAGATCACCCAGGAAAAGAGATAAGCAGGCTTCAAATCCGCATCATGTCTGAATAATTTTAGTACATCTGTTTCTTCTAGCGATAATGCTCTATACATAGACAAACGATAGCCCAAAATTCAGAGGAGGAAAGAGGGATACGTGTGTGGTAAATAATGTAGCGTCTGTCGCACCACAGATAAACAGAACCCCCCCCCATTAGTATCTTCTATTTCACAGCGAACTTTGTACAACTACAGTTGGAACGAAAGTTCTGCTACTTAAGACACTCTGGCATATCATATGCAGTATATACAGAATACAGTTTCCGAATTTAAAAATGTAAAAAAAAATACATGAAAAGGTTAAACAGTTATTATGGGATGGAGTCTAAAATATAAATAATATATTGAGCCTGCTTTATCCATATTATCGAAAGAATTTATGTTTTATAGTCGTGAAGAATCAGCTTTTCCTGATTTTCTATGAAACTGTTCATTATTAGATATATTAAAATATGAAAAGTTGATTATTGAAAACTGCAAACAAATATACCATTCACAACGTATTTATCATGTGTAACATTCAGAAAACTGTTGGAAAAATCTCAATGGCATTTCGACAATTAAGGATCTGGTTTTTATCAGAAGATAACAGAATTGTAAACACGAAGTATGTTGCCATTCTTCGGAACTGTTATTTTACGAGTTGCTGCCGTTTATGTTCTGGGATCTGTTCTTGATGCAGTACTAGGGTGGTCCACGCGCGGCTGAAAAATGGCGTGGTTTTGTGATCATTTACTATAGTGGAAGATTTGACTTTGATATGCTAAATTACCAGAAAATCCAGTTTGATGGAGATTTTGGTTGACTTACTAAAGCAGGTTCGTTAAAGATAAATTTTTGGTCGTTTTTATAACAATGGACAGCGATGGAAGATTTTTTTAATTTTAAAAATGAATATCAGAATGAATATAACGATCTTTTCACGCTTATTTGCATGTATATTAAATACTTGGTTTTACATACTAATATTTATATATTTACGTTCATTACATTACATACAAATATTTATAGTTTAACTGAATATATATCACAAAATTGCAAACGTTAGAATATTTCTTAAGGGAAACTGAATGAATATATATGACTAATGGACATTTCGGAGATTAGGGAATAATTTCGTTGAAAAGACTACAGAGTAGAATTCGATTCCACTCTTTCCCTAAGTTTTATAAGATTGATATTGAAATACTTATTTTGAATATGTATCTATATGTTTGTTTGAAGTCTTCCATTAGTTATATTCCAAAAGAATGGAAATATTTCGTACATTATATTAAATTGCACAATTAAATTATGCAATAAATAATTAATTATATAATTATTAATTATGCGGTAATAAATTAATAGAATAAATGAAGTAATTTCATATGTTATCTTAAATTTCATGTTTTATGTATCTTAATAGATTAACTATACAATGTTTTTGATTTGGATTTGAGAACTTTTATCGGTTTATGCATTTTGATTAATTTTAAATACAGCAGGAGGATTGTGCGATGTCCAGGTGGTGGGAGCATGTTACGCATTTGGTCCTTTTTCCCCATCTCCATCTCGCCACATTCCATATAATTGTAATATATTTTGTTATATTGTATATATTATTGTGCGTTTTGCCTACTGAGTAAATAAGTGAATTGTTATTATTATTATTAAATATTTACTTACTTTGCTGGAATACAATGCCTCGTAATTAATGTCCAGCCTGAGCTCGATCCCAGATAGAAACGAAAATTTCCCCCATGAGGAAAAATAATCACCGGCAAGGGAGGACTTAGATACGAAAGTAATGAAACTAATAGATTAATTTGGTTAGCCCATAGGTATCAAAGGGAAGCTAGATTGGATTGTAGGGAAAAAACCGCCAAGAAATTGGCACTAAATACAAGTATAAAGGGTACTGGATAACTATAGCTCACTTATGCGTAACTTTGATTGCTAATGTTGCGAAACCGCCTGAGTAAGATCACTGCAAACACATAGACTTCGTGTTGCAAATATAAAGTGATTGTAAAAGAGAGAAAATAATCAAATATCCTGGATTATGGCAAAACAAACCGCTCAAAATGATATATTCTTTAGATCAGTTACTTCTTATTTGAGATCTAATGACAATTGAAGATATAAAATCTATTAATATATTCAAAGTCAGGTATAATTGGTATATATTTCTATCTGATATTTCTATTTATTCGTACAATAAATTTTAAATTATTAAACAAAGTTAACAGGTGTTTAATAACTTTAAGCCGTGTTCGTTTAGAAAATTGAATGCGAACGTTCCTTTTCCCACACTGTATCTCTTTCAATAGTTTAGTTTTATCGACGTAATGTATCTAGAAATATTTATTCCTTCAACTTCTTAATCTATAGTTCATTATTTTATGATGAAATATTTCGCATTATTTTAAAAAATTATGATTTATAACAACGCATGGAATGCAATACCGTTTATAGGCATGCACGTGCAACGTATGGCAACAATGGTTTCAAGGATGTTCAATTTTTAATAATAACATACCTTCAACTGGTGTGGTTTTGTTTTCCCTAGGATGACTTTATCCCACCACACGGGGAAGATAAAAGTGGTGATAACTCCTATCTGTTTCGACAAAATATTTTAACGAATCCTGATTCCGGTATGTAAAAGTACGGGCTTGAATACGAAATATTTAATTTTGAAGTTTTCAATAATAGAAAATAGCATAACTGCAGTTGTTTTCGGTACTTTTCTGTGAAATTTGCTAGTAATTAAGTTAGAAAAATTTGTTTCTACATTACGTAGAAAGGTGGTAAGTTATATTTTTACCGGATCTGCCAAACTGCATAGGGGATTTAGTGGCTACTTTTCCTGGCCATGAATATGAGGAAAAAATTGTATTCAAGCCTTTTGTGAAGGCTTATTAAATAATTCTTGAGACATGAGACAAAGTCACCCCACAAACCGGGGTGACTTTGTCGTGATAATTTGAGAAACATTTTTTTTACACTTCAAAATTTCCAAAATTTCAAAATATATGTAAAATTGTCTAATAAATATTTTAGAACATGTGAAAAATACATATATTTTTTAAATAGAAATTTCACTAAGTTTCAGGGTTTTAAAGAACAAAATAGGTGAGAAATGTCAAAGTCACCCCTGTTGAGGGTTCTTCTAATATAAGAAAACTTATAACTCACATTACTACTTTGATGGTCAATATTGCAGCTACATTTATTGTGGCAAATCACCTATCAATAAAAGAATTATAAAATTTAAAAAAAATCAGACACCAGGACTGGATTATATTATCTATCCTAGTTCGGGGCAAATTTTCTTTCCTCTGATAGCTATTGTGAACCAAAATATGGTTCCATTTTGAATAACGAGAAAAACGAAAGTCCCACTTACTTTAGTGTTAAATAATTTCTTCACGATGTAAAATACACTAAAGGACAATGGAAGTTGGGCACCAAGAAGGAAACACAGGAGGAATCTGAAGGTTTGTTGATGGACGGATACAAATGAATGATGTACATGATAAAAACAGAGCAGCATAATAATTACAGAGGGAGCTGTGGGACACAGTCCGGTCATCGTCAGTTGCTCGTCGTACCGCCTCGTGCTGTGATACAAGAAGCAATAAGGTTCAGCATGTTGTGGATGAGAAGCCTCATGATCTCTCGCGGCAGACGCATCCAAATCTATTGGACGTTACGTCCCAAATGCCAGAGATTGCGGCAACAAGTCAGCTGGCGTTTTAACTAGTCCTACGCATGTTGACTAGGGGAAAGGTCTGAGGAGCAGGAAGGTCATGGAAATGTTTGGACATGACGTAGGCAGACATGGGCGACTCGAACGATGTGAGGCCGAGCATTATACTGCAGAAATATCGCACCTCGAAACCCAGCCGCAAATGGGGGAAAGAATCTCATCGACGTACCTTTAAGTCGTCAACATTCTAGGTATCACTACAAAAGTGCATCAGCTGCAATCGGTTATGGTTGTCCAAACCACGATGACTGTAGTACAACTGCTGTGTCGCTCGATACTGAGGTTGGGATTGTGGCGTTGTACAATGATTCTCTAAATCCGGACACGATGATGATCAGTCACCAAAACGAAGCGGCACTCATCGCTAAACACGACACGTTGCCAATCTGTGGCATTCCATGCTGCTCTGGCCTGGAACCACTGCAAACGAAGACATCGATGTTCCCGTGTTAACGACAGCACACGTAAGGGAGGCTGGGATCCCAGATTCGCTTCTTTTTTTGGTGTTTAACTATGGTTCATAGGCACACGCGAGCTCCTACTGTACTGGTGGTTGCCTAATCCCTCCACAGTCCGTCCTCCGTAAGGATCTGAGTAGCGTTACGTGAACAATGTTCCCAGCACAATCAGAAGATATAATGGTATAGTCCGAATGATTCACGTGGCGGGCTATTCGGCGCGCTGACCACGCTGCTGTTTTCAGTCCGATGATCAGGTCTCTCTCTCCAGTTCTCTTAGTTTCGTATATCGACGTTTTTCCATCCACCATTCTTTACACTCGGTACTGATGCTTGCGTTGGTAGGAGTTTCTCGGATTGATGGGACGTCGACTATACGCCGGTTTATAAGGCTGTTGGCTGAGGCTTGCGGCGCAACTCACGGGTGTACGATCATACGCAATTGCACCAAACTAAGATCGTTTGCATATCAGCTCGCCTTCTAGCTATTTATATAATTCCGTAGTTGTAGACTGTTTTCTTCTTGGTGCGCAACTTTCATTGTCCGTGAGTGTACCGCTAAAGAGAACACTTTGTTTTTCAAACATGATGCCGTTAGATGTCATTCTACTATTCTCCATGATTATGTAAATAGTCGTCAGAAGCAGAGTCAGAGAGGGATTTTAGGGGGATTAAAAATAGAGTGGGACCTACTTTTAAGTAGAGTTGTAAAAAACCCGGGAATTTTGGACACATTGGAAACTTTGATGGGAAGAAACCAAGATAGCTAGAATAAAAAAGGTAGTCCCGTCCTCATCTTTCTTCCTATTGGTCGATTGTGTCGAATCGACCAATAGGAAGAAAGGCGCGGACGGGACTACCTCCTTTATTCTAGCTATTTTCATTTCTATATTCAAAGTTTCCAATTTGCCCAAAATTCCCGGGTTTTTTACAACTACTTATAACCAGCCCGCATTTTGCGATTTTCCGGATATGATGAGAAAAATGTGGATTTTGTTAGGTACAATGATTAAGCGCAATATAATTTAACCGCTTTTAGAGGATAAATCTTTTGGACCTCGGATTTAACGAGCATTTAAAAAAGGTAAAATAGGAAATTTTTTGTAAAAATTCCGTCGTTATATGCGGTTGGTCGTTATAATCTGCGCTCGTTATAACCGATTTCCACCGCATTTTTATGGATTTGGGAGGGGAAATTTTCCTTAATACTCCTCCCCGGTGGACTCGTCACTGCTGCCGGACGCCTCTTCCTACCTCCGTACCTTATTTCATCATTATTTCAGAAGTAGAGTTCGTATTTCTATTTTATTGTTTGAGGACCTTGATCCCAATCCTTACTGGGAACACAAAACTAGCTATACACTGTTATTGGCATTGCTAGTGTTAAAGCATGGATGGATATAAGCCCATTCTAACGCTATGTACATAGCATTCAGTTGCAAATTCCATTTCACTAGGAGAGGGAAGGAGACGAAATTGGAGGTCTAAATCACCCCTAACCCCCTTAGTTATCTTACCCTATCTTAGTTATACCCTATCTTGCATGACGACATCGTTCATGATGACATCTTGGATGGCGAAATCTTGTATGGTGACATCTTCATGGCGGTCTTGCATGGTGACATCTTCATGACGGTCTTGCATGATGACATCTTCAAGAATATTTCTGATGTGATCATGCAGCATTAGAAAAAATAGCAATAGCACTAGCACAACAAATAATTAGTACAAATCACGTAGTTTTTAATTATTTTTTTGTTATAGCCTTGAGCTTTTTCAAATGACATATATTTAACTTCCGAGAAGATTTCACTTTTGTAAACTAGTGTAGGCTATTCTGCACTAAGTCCTCTTCATACGTTCAAAGTAAGACTCAAAGCAGTGCACAAACTCTATTTTTCTGGAAGATAATAGCCAACACGAGGATCAGTGTTGCTTTAAGTGCTTCATAAACTAGGGTAGGTGAATGTGGATTTGTTCAAAATGGGACAGAAAATGAGGCGAGGAAACAGCTAAATCAAAAAGTAAAATGTGGTTGCTATGATGCGTTTTTCTAAAAGCAGCTGCTCCAATACTACCACAAAAGCTCAAATACGGAGGAAATATATCGTGACTGCAGCACAAAACTGAAAATAATGGTTGCTATTTATATTCGGTGTTTTCTTATATTTTATGCAAAGGCTTTGTATAGAAACATCCTAGTTTTCCTAGGATAGTGCATCTAAAATATCGAAGAGCAAAAGTGCTTGATACGTGAATTTCTCGATGTTGCTTCAACTTCAAGTATTTAAAATTTATCCCCCATCTTCGGAAGCATGAAATTTAATTCTATAGAATTAATAAAAAATCGGAAGGAATTATCAAGCATGAAGGTACTTTGAAAACTAAATAATTTCTCGTTATAATTTCGTGAGTATATGGTGAGTTGTAATATCATCTAAATAGAAAAAGAGGATTTTATTGGTTTATAGTTTTACTTTTTAGGAGTGCACGATGATATCGAAGACATAACAGGACATTTGAAACACCCTATATGCAACTGACACCATTTGTTTGCAACATATCAGTACGATATCAAACCAACATTAAAAATTTTACTTTGCAGTATTGTTACTAACATTTATGATACGCAGTACTACTTTAGTCGTAATTAAAAGTATTAACTTACCCTATATTACTGAAAAACTATATTATAACTAATAGTATCAACAACACTACTCGTTATACATTTCACTACCTTCACTGTAACAACTTCATGTACTTTCAAATCTTTCGGTCGCGACTCAATTCTGTACCATACTATACTCGTATTTATGTTTGGTCGTCTAACTAAGTGGTGAGCAAACTATTTCCATTTCCGACCCCCATTTTTTGTAAAATTTTGTCGCGAGCCCTTGAAAGACAGTGGACCTTTTTATATACAGGGTGTCCCAACACCAGGGTTGCAAACATCTAGGAGGGGTAGGGTACACCTAGACGAACAATATTTGTCATAGAACCTAGGGTCGCAAACCACTCACAGCGCTAGTTCTAAAACCGTCCAGCATGCACAAATATTTACAACCAGTGCGTGAAAAGCGCCAGATAAAACTCTGCTTAGCTGCTCACGTGCATAGATGATTAGGACATCGCATTTTGAACTTCTCATGCACTGGTTGTCACTATTTGTGCATGCTGGACGGTTTTAGAACTCGCGCTGTGAGTGGTTTGCGATCGTAGGTTCTATAACAAATATTGTTCGTCTAGGTATACCCTATCTTTCCTAGATGTTTTTAACCATGGTGCTAAGACACCCTGAATATAATGTAGTTCTATTTTTATAAATAATATTTGGCTATCACATTTCACAATTTTACTGATACCTGATACTCGTTGAAGAAAAGCCTTGCATTTTTTATTGTCAAATACATTTCTTTGAATTTGGCGATCCACAAAAACTTTCTCGCTATCCCTCTGGGGGTCGCGACCCACGACTTGCACACCACTAGTCTAACATATAAGTCTAAATATAAGCAAAATCCAATTAACTAGTTATTTTTGAAATTCGAAATATAAATACGTTTATGATATTCTATCGGAATTATTTTTAATCTTTTCTATTTTGAGTGCCATCTATTCGGTTTCCGTATACGTAACCTTTGAAATTTTAGGCGTCAAGATTATTAATTTTCCCATCTCTTTCTAAATTAGTTATTATACCAGTAAGTTATCAACATCTCCATCCTGGTATACATATACCTGGCCGTACATATGATCACCATATGCATTTTACAATAAGTAAACACATTGAATGAGAATTATTATTATGAAATCACAAAACAGGGAAATAATATCTCAAATTTGTGATGTGCAGGCCAACGCATTAAAGTTTAAACCATAGAAGTTCGGAGCCGAAAATTTAATTTAAATTTCATCAATTGTGTTAATCAGTGGTTTGAAAGAGGCAAGATATCACCTGTCTCATAAATATCTGTTCGCAGTTGTAAGATTATTACTCTTTTCAAAATTAGTATTATGTAAAATATAAATTACGACGTGCGGTAACCACCACCAAAGGGTAATTGATGTCATTAGATGGGATCAGATTAACGTTGTTCAAGATTTATTCAGCGAGTGATTAACTAATTTCCTGTAAGATAATTTTAGGCACTTACATTGGAAATTATCGCAAATACTAAAGAATTGATTTCTAGAGTTTACTTAGGACAGTGGTTCCCAACCTTTTTAAAATCGTAACCCATTTTTACAGTAGCCAAGCAATTCGCGACCCCTTTCTACAGTACCCAAAAAATTTCCGACTCCCCTCTCTGTCCACCGCCTTCAATTCTGCATAAGAGAAGCATTTTTACTAGAGTAAAGAAAACCCATTAAATATAAAATTATATTAATTATATATATATATTATATTAATTTTATATATATACATTATATTAATTTTATACATATGCATTATATTAATTATATACCTATATATTATATTAATTTTATATATATACATTATATTAATTTTATACATATGCATTATATTAATTATATACCTATATATTATATTATATTAATTGCATACAGGGTGTTCCAAAAACATCGAGTCAAAAGTATATAGTCGTGATCCTTGTGCAAAATGGACCATAACGGCCCTTTACATGGGGGGTCGGAGGGTCGGAAATGAATATCCACGGAGTTATGCATACTTTTATTTCGCAGAGGCGGGATCTATAATGACCAATTGCACTTACAAACCATGAAGTTGTCTCCCCCGAAAATTTCAACTCCGGCGCGGGGTTGCTACATTGCCTCGTCAAACAGCTTTCCGGGCGTGTTGGCATTTTTTGTGGTTGCTGAGATTGGCGACTTGATTTTATAATTAGCGCAATTTCATAAAGATTTTAAGGCTCCTACGTAGGGCTGGCAACTTTCCTCAGTGGTGCACTACAAGCATAGGGGACCCCAAACTCCGTGGGAGCCCTTTTGGTTCTAAACAAAGAAGTTTAGTTTGAAAAATAAATATCTCGAGACTCGCAACACCGATTAAAGAAGTTTACATAAGGAGCGTTTCAATTTTTGCTACGAAGGGCAGGGCAGGCAATAGGGGGAAGGGTGAATTGCACAGGGGCCCGTGCGGCCAAGGGCGCCCAGTACTAAAAGGAACAAACCCTCCGCCCAGCATGCGTTAACAAGATCCGTATACGGACGCCTTACCAACTGCGCTACTGGGATACCCCCGCCTGAAGTTTAAAATTACTTTGTGCACTTTCATACAAATCGACACCCTCCCCACCTCTGGGATTCGTACCGGATCCGCCAATGCCCTCCACCTGCCAATCATAAACTTTTATGCTCCAAAAATACTTTCATTTTTTCTCATGATTTATAGCCACAAATTCACGTCTATCCTGCAGGTAAATAATAAATAGCTTGATAATAAAAGTTAGTATCGAAAAATTACCCTTGATCCAGTAACGTACGCAGAAAATTCCTAAGGTAACCCATTTCCTAAGGTAACCATTTCCTAAGGTTTACCCATACGGTAAGGGGGGAGTTGGTTTGAATGGGAGGGTTTACCTCTACATCATATCTTGGGTACCGTAGACCAACGGTCACCAACCTTTCGGACCTCACGGACCACTAAATTCATAATTTTAAATCCCGCGGTCCATTAATATGAATTTTTTTAAAGATAAATACGGGGCTTCTCCTGGTAACCGCATTGCGGCAAGTGAGGGATCTTTCACTAATTATCAGTAATTATCCCAAGTGCATTCTAGGTATAAAAATTTAGAATTAATTTTTTTAACATAAAGTTAGAAATTAGTACTTAAACGTTTAAGCTTTTCTCAAACACTTTTCGTGAATGTAGTGCAATATAAAGGCAAAAATTGTCATTCAGAATATGAGAATTTCTTAAAATATTATTTTTGTTTTATTATTAATAAAACATTAAAAATGCAAATAATATCCAGATTTTTTTCAGAATTCTCTCCACCGGTTGGCGATCGCTGCCGTAGACATATGGTTAATATTCACCCAACTGCGGGAGGTCATGACTTACATCAACCCCCCATTCCGTATGCCTACATCTTGATCGATTCTGAATTATGACTATGGACAATAAAGGTTTGGTTCGAAAATAGTTTGCCAAATATTCGCCATTCTCGCCAAAAATTGGTGACCGCAAAAGATGGGAAATTAAAGGCCAAACTTTCAAATACAATTTTAATTGGCTCGAAATTGTTAACTCCCACATGCCACAGATATACAGCGAATAAGCTATCCTTTTTTTTTATAATACAGCCCAGATGCTGTGTATTGGATAAATACGTCCAGTTTGGGAATGCTTTTTTTTTCATCCGATTATGCTTTGATATTTGTTTATAGTCATAAAACCCTGGATATTCATTTCCGAGACCCATGTAAAGGTCCATTATGGTTCATTTTGCTCAAGGATCACGGCTATATATTTTGATACGGTGTTTTCGGAACACCCTGTACATATTATATTAATTATATATATGAATATAATATATATGTCTATTAATGTATATTATAGATATAAATTTAACAACCATTAGTAGAATATTGCAATGTGTGTAGCCATGTCAACATACAAAGCTTTTGAAATATTTGTCCTGAAATTAATTATAAAATTAATTGCAACTAAATATGGTTGCGGCGACCCCAGGGTGAGAACCACTGACTTAGGGGATTAATGATTATCACTTATAACTTATCTATCAGACGGTGATCACTATATTATTGTCATAAGAGTGGTATTTTGGAATAGACCGAGACTAAAGCCATACAAATATTATTTACTTGTGTTTTGATGGTTTTTTGATCCAAGAACAGCAAAGCCGTCGTATGCTAATAACGAAGGTGAAGACATTCAAATGCTTTGAATAAGAATTTCAATTAAACAAAAAGAATAGTGTGCAAAGTGTATTAAAATAAATGGTGCAAAGCTTGTATTTTATAGAGGAGTAACAACTAAGTTTAAGTTTGTGCCAAAATCCATGGATTTTGAAGCGTTCGAGTCTCCGTCGTTTTGAGAAGCAAACCAAGGAATAGGTGGGACTAAAAACAACTGCAATGGCACCGTTGGATATTAAATACAGACTTCAACCTGCCATGAAAGAAAACAGCTTTACTTAACAAAGAAAGCGTAACAAAGAAAACAGCTTAACGTAGGCCCTGTAGATAACTAAACTCACAATGGCATTAGATACCTTGCAGGAACTGACCACTTTTAATGGCATTCGTTAAAAATACGCTTATGACATGTACATACGAATGCACTACATATACGATTATGCAAAAACTGCATATACGGTCATTCAAACACTACATACATGGGCATGTAAACATCATAAAGCAATTTTAGTTTCTTTCATGCTGTGTTAAAAGTTTTACAATATTTAAACAAACATCGTATTTCCTAAATTTCATTTCAGCAAGCAATTACGAACTGAAATTCGTAACATGAACTCCGAAGTTCTTAACATTATATCCGCCGTTTTGTGAACATCTTTTTCTTCATTTCAAAATTTTATACAAACATCATCAAAAACTGTGTACAAACATAATCAAAAACTATACAATCATCATCAAAAATTTTATATAAACATCATCAAAACTGTATACAAACATCATCAAAATAGTTTACAAACATAATCAAAAACTGTAAAGAAACCACATCAAAAACTGCATGCATCATCAAAAACTGTATACATGCATCATCAAAAATGTATTCAAACACCATCAAAAACTACATACAAACATCAGAAACTATGAAAACATTATGAAGAAGTGTATACAATCATCACGAAAAACAGTATACAAACACCTTGAAAAATTATATACACACCAGTGGTGTAATCTTTAAAAAAGTAGCCTAGCGCTCTTCTAAATCAGGGATGTATCCACGGGGGGTCAGGGAACCCCAAACCAATCAATAGCCCATTTCATTAATCTGATAAGGGCAGAAATTGTTATTACGTATTGGTTGTTAAGCTGGTATTGTAAGGCCCTTACAAATGCCCCTCTGGATCCGACACTGCCTACAGCATATAGCTTCGGGTCATATAAGCATAAAATAATAATGTGATGCAAACGCATGAGCCCAAGCCGAACTAAACCAGGAATGACCTCTGAAGTGAGATAATAAAATAAAGAAAACAATTGAAAAAATAGCCAAAAGTCCTCCTTTTCGCCCTTGTCGCCTTCATTGTGTCAAACAGCATTGTGGTTTTTTATATTTTCTGAAAACAGTTTATGACACGTGTTCCAAGCTGTAATTTCGTTTAAATTCCCACAATTCTTAGTTGATTCCTTCAAAAAAAAAATCTTAACAGAATTCTAGAATCCACATACTTTTAATTTACAACTTGAACATGATTTTTTTATAAGATATATGATTTCCAACCATTTTGCCCTAGTGCGACTAGGCTGTGCTAGCCCTCGACTACACACGTATGCACACGTGTACCACTACACACGTGATGCAAACGTATGTTTGCTTAGCAGTAACGCTGAGTTATCGGTCTCCTCTTTGGTATGCACAGTGCAACCTTGATGTAAATTTACAATATAAGCAGGCAAATAATTAAAATGTATAATAATGAAAAATGTCTACAAAATGTACAACACGTGATGATCGTTATAATTAAAACCATAATTTTTAAAGCGTGTTTTTGTAAGCAACACAATTAATTATACCTACCAGATATCATTAATCATTTGAAGTACGATCAATATATAACCCTCCATCTAATCCTTTTTTACTTTTTTTGGAGTTGTTCTACGTTGAACTTTCGGTCTCATCCTATAGTTAAAGAATTTTAAAATATATAAGCCTCTAAAATTTATCAACATATAAATAATTTTTTGTAAGTAATCGATTCACTGTAATACTCACTTTTACATACACATGTTTTAGAATCATATTGTAGCATATGTTTATTTTTTCTGAAGGTTGCAATGAGTACCTGTTAAAAAAGATGTTAAAAGTCAAAGAAAATACTTGGTTGAACCCCTTTTTATATTATATCATTAACCGTATATTATTTAGGTATGATTATATCAGAAATGTATACTATATGACATGTGAAATAGTTAATAATATTGCATGGACTGTGCCAAGTTCAGATAGTTTTGTAAGACTCATAAACTACACATTTAAACATTTGTACGTTAAACTTTCAAAAACTGAACAATACAGACACATTTCTGCATCAAAGATGCATAGATTATGCAGCATTTAAATATTTCTAGATCACAAAAGTATGAATGAAGGTCCACATTATTTCTTAGATAAAGATTTAATAATGGGTTTAATACTAATTAAGATAAAACGTGCCACTTACTTATTTATAATCACAGACTAGTTAAATAAATTTCATACTGCAGCTCAAAACGAGAAAAAATAAAAAAAGTGCATGATTTGCAAAAAAAACAAAAAAACAAATAGCATAAAAATAACTAAATTTGGTTGTTAGGCATAAGCAGTAGAATTTCCATATACTGAATTTCCGTGTATCGAAATGCTCTACATAGCGAAATTTTGGTGAACCCCGTAATTTAAAATTACAGTTCATTACATAAAAAGACCTTTTTCTAAATGTCGAGGTTTATGCACAGGGTGTCCATAAATTCTTTCTCCAGCGTCTCATGATATACAAACGCTAAAGATTGAGTCATTTTTTTTCTTTCAAAGTTGTAATGTTAGGGTTTGATGTCTTGCACACATGGTCCTCTTCACGTAATCCTATAGAGAAGTTCATGATTTTCTTCTATTTCTACGTAATTAATTGTCTTAATCAATCAAAGATTTTATGGACACCCTATATGTTCAAATTTTTATTGAATCTTAAATTGAGGGTTATTCTTTAAGTTTAACGTACACTCATAGCAACGTTCAACAATATTTAAAACAAAAAATACCGTCTTTCTTAATTTTGATGTGACGACTAACTTATAGTGAATAGAAAGCCATTTCTTTCGTATGTTAATTTCGAAATTGATTTTTCTTTATCGGATTATGAAATGTCATTCAAAATAATGATAATTATTATTATTATAATAATAATTAACGTTTTTATTGATTACTGGGTAATAGTTCATCCTGCATAATTTGTTGGTGGAAGAGGAGTAATTATCTGAAAAGTAAGCTCTCCAAAAAAATAAACAAATAAACATTTTATGGAAGTATCTCCACATATTGAGTGTAAGCTGAATTCCATTATTACATTAAATTTGAATTTTTAATACAGGAATTATACTAATATACGGGCTTTTACGCAAATAAAGAGTTCACATTCATCAAATTATCTAAAATGTTTAATTTATACCATGATTTTCATTTAACGTGGCAGAGTAAAGCTAGAGCCGAATTATGTATTAGACAGTAATTTTATTAACAGATATGAAAATGCAAAATTCCTCTAATCCGGACAACTTCTGGTAAGAGTTAGTTGGCAGGATCTTGATACGCTTTTCTATCCAGAAAAATGAAATTACACACATTTGTCATTAACCAATTTTACTCTATACTTAGTCTTCTGTGAGTTGTAATTAATTCTTCTTCTGTGAGTTGTAATTAATTCTTCTTCTGTGAGTTGTAATTAATTCTTCTTCTGTGAGTTGTAATTAATTATTCTTCTGTGAATTATACTGTAATTAATTAGTCTTCTGTGAGTTATACTGTAATTAATTAGTCTTCTGTGAGTTATACTGTAATTAATTAGTCTTCTGTGAAATATTACTAGGTATACTGTAATTAATTAGTCTTATGGGCAGAGCTTAAATTGGGCGGGAGCCCGGCTCCGGTACTTCTTCATTTTTGGCGATTATTTAAATATTAGCCGGAGCCCCTCTAGGTTCAGGAATTTCCAAAAAGATTATGAAAAAGTAATGTATTTGTGATAAATGTTTTGAATTTTGCTAGTCAGAAAAATGGACATAAACAATTGATATGATTTATCGATTCTTTTGCAGCCATTCGATTTTTTAATCGATTTATCATAATATTAGGGCTCCTGCATTTTTTTTGTTAGAAATTAAGCCTTGCTTCTAGGTACTCTTAGTCTTCTTGTTACTCTGTATTTAATTAGTCTTCTAGGTACTCTTGGTCTACTTGTTACTCTGTATTTAATTAGTCTTCTTGTTACTCTGTACTTAGTCTTATTGTTACTCTGTATTTAATTAGTCTTCTAGGTACTCTTGGTCTACTTGTTGCTCTGGATTTAATTAGTCTTCTAG
>QLNU02015003.1:14585574-14605703 GCA_006491805.2 Dysdera silvatica | reverse complement strand
AATATAACTATAATTTAGTTAAACAATATTCTATATCCTATTGCGCGGCTAATCCGGGTTCGACTCCCAGCAGTGCAAAAAGAACGCTTACTCAGAGATCTCATAAAGATCGCACTGCTCACTGTAGTCCGGGGTTTGGTTCCCTAGGCCTTAAGAGGTTCGGATTCCTCGGAAAACAGTAGGTCCCGGCGCAGCATGACCACTGTAGTCTTTGAGCCGTAAAACCAAAAAACAAACAAACAAACAATATTCTATACCTATATTATAACACAAGTAAGCTTCATAAAATAGGACTGTAAAACATGCTTAGTTTAGAGCCTAATGGCAAACAAATTGATTTTGGAAAAAATTTGACTCGAAAAAATCTGCGGTTTATCTCAGTAGTCCGTAATTGAAAGTCCGGAAACCTGTCCAGAGTGCTTTGTTTACAAATATTCGTCTGCAATCTGGTTTTGCCAAAACCATCAGTGTTATTACGGAAATGAAATGCTGGACTACAGAATTTTTACAAACCAATAAATTTCGTCACGCGTTTTGGATTCTAACGTGAGAATTTGAATCATCATCGGGGAAGGATGGTGCGTTATTTTCCGAGGGCTACGAGGGCCGTCAAGTTGAAGGGCAGAGCGCTTAATAGGTTCGGCAGGGGGTTGCGCCCTTCTATTTCGCTTTAGATGAAACTCTACATGTTAGCACTTTTATTAGCATTTCATGTTAATTATAATGCTATTATGCACATCCGAACTCGTGGCTTTACATGACGGATCAACTAAAATTGAACCGATCTCTTAATGCGACCAACGAATCTGGAGGTACCCTTAAACAGAAAACTTCAGGGATCAAAATGCAAGTCAGTGAACTAAATTTAGATCCAAGTTCCAGTTTTCGCGGACTATTTATTTTAAATACCTAAATTACGTATATCTGTTAATGGGCAATTATAATTCCATATTGCTCTTCCTAAAGAAAATAATGATTTCCCGAAAGGCAGTGTTTAAAACAAACCTTCACTAAAACTATCACTCAATCAATCAGAATTTATTTATGCATAACATCTATAAAAATGAAATACATTGGATACAAGTTAAAAATAAGACTATTTAAAACACTTGCAACCATGGCACTTTGTTTAATTGACGCTCCAAAATATATTCTTTTAATTTGGTTTTAAATTTACTTTTTGATTTGATTTCTTTAATTGTTGGCGGGATATTGTTCCATATGTCTATTCCATAATAATTAATATTATTTTTACATATGTTGGGTATCTAATCCTTCCATTAATATTTTTAAAACCATACTTTCATTTATATTGTATAATCCTATATATATCTTTTATGCCTTTTCAAATACGTCCAGTATATACTTATTTCACGAAGTACGCTTGACAGTAAAAAGGTTGTCTAACTTTTGCTAATATTATAGTAATAGACATAAATGCTTAAAAAAATCAGCTGACGTAGGCAGATAACCAACAAAATTTATGTCTTAAAAATGAAGCAGCCTTACATGGACAAAAAAAAAAAAATTTTATGACCAAAAAAGTGTAAAAGGCCCTCAATATACTATAAACATCAGCTCTCATCAGAATACCGAATGTTAAGCAGTATTAGATGCGCCAGGCCTTCTGTAAGGAAGACTACTATTTTTTACGGAGCAAGGATGACAAAGGTCATGCTGCGTCAGAACCTACAATTTTCCGTAGAACCTAAACCTCTGCTGTGCCAAAGGAACGATTAGCAGAAGAACGGCACATGTTTTACGATGTCATTTTTAGTAGAATCCGAGTTAGTGGCACAGTATACGAATGCGTAATCACTGTGCCACCTTTGGGTGGTGAACCTACGTTTTAGCGAAGAATCTGAACTAGAGAATCGACTTCCCCGAACTATTTTTTGTCACGGTTGGGGGTCAAACCCGGATGAACAACACACTAGCTGAAAGCATTGCTACCGTGCCACTGCCGTTCCGATGAACCCCTGGGAAATAATGAGAATTACGTATATAAAAAGTAACGAAGTGTTTTGTGATTATATCATAGGCGTATGCAGAAAGTTCATATGAGGGTTACTGGCTTATAATTGGAGGGGGGCTAGGTTACAGACCTGCAACCATTGGCGGATCCAAGGGGACGGTGCAGCGATTATCCTCCCTCCTTTAGCTGGGATTATATCATGGAAAAAATGAAAAGAAAATTGTCGGACACTTGGCTAAAAATAGGAATCGGACACCAACCTGCTCCCCGTTCCCCTGAAAGATTTCTGGATCCGCCCTTGGTTATTACTCTATACACTCATATGCATATATGCAAAATCTCATCTCAGTGGTGGGGGGTTGCAACTCCCATCAACCACCCCTGGGTACGCCATTGGATTATACGGTCGCGATACTTCATATATCTTTAAAAACAGTACTAAACCTTTAATGCACTCGAATCGTATATAAAGCTAGGTCCACGTTACTCATCAATAAGTAGGCTACATGTACAAGCCCAGGAGAGCTTTGTTGGATCAGTTCAGAAACCCTCGTTTTTCATACTTAAAAAACAAATTATCCACCTTTTTATATCCAAGGAAGTATCGAATTGGGTATGCAAACAGAAATGAATCCATGTACATCCATGAAAAAGATCGTTCTTTTCCTTAGCAGGCGCATTTTAAGCTTTGCTAAACTTGTGTCATAGATTTTTTTCATTATTTTTCATTCAGGGGGGTCCATTCCACTTTAAAATTTGTTTTATTTATTAAAATTATGATTCAATTTTTAAGTTACATTTATAGGGTACGCCAATATCGCTACTAGCACAACAATATTCATGTAGTTTGACAAATATCGATATAGATGGACTTTATTCGCTCGAGACTTTTATGTGCTCTAAGCTATATACTGTTTCTAATTATATTGCAACTAATAATATTGTTACGAAGAATTGCATAAGATTTGTGAGGTATTATATGATGCCATGATGTGTTTTACGAGAGAAAAAGGAAAAGGGTTTAGTAATTTCCTTTCTGACTTCTAAACCATTTTTCCACAGCTTGACACAATTAACAAATAATTTATGAAATCGAGATAGTATCATTAAATTTGAATAATGGGAGAAATGCGTCCTCCATTAGCAATCTGGATTATGCCGGGCACTTTTACTAGTTACATGGTATAACTATCAACCTTGCTGGCATATTTAATGCGCATTAATGTAATGATTTTCTCTCGGCCGGTCAGCTCCACTTCGTCGCTTTATGGACATGAAGGGATTTGTGTACTGTTTGCAAAGTTGCCGAATTTATAATCTCGTCGCTAAAAGGAAATTCATAACGCGAATGTTATTTCTAACCTATGATAGTGGATATCAATTATGCCTCTGGAGATCTGAATAGTAAATGAGCAGGCGATGAAGTCCTTAGTCTTTGGGTCGACGCTTCGTTAATGGCCCCATCCTCGATTGTCCTAATCAATAGCCGCCCACCCACCTCCGTTCCAGTTCACAAGTAAATTATTCCTGGAAATTTCCTGCCCGAAAATTCCCGGGGGACCATCCCGGCCCGGAAATTAATTTTCTCTCTCCCTCGAATCCTCGTCCCCGGAACATCACGACGATGAGTTTATTCTAATTGGCCCCCATTTGCATAAACGGTCGTGGGCTAATTTATGCTCATTTTGTCACAAGCTGTTAATTAAGTCGGATAACTAAATGACGTAACATCATTAATGAGTTATGGACTGGCGTTTGGGTCATTACTCGGGCTTCGAAAGGGGTTGCTGGGGGCGTCAGAGAGAGGCGTCGAGATGGTACGTGGATTAGGTGAGCGAATGGCAGACAGAGCTTTTCACATAACAGTCTTGTTCCTTCCTCCATTGCCCTTCGTTCTCCATTAAAGAACTGTCCTCCTATTAGCGAACGGTCGCCATTAATCCGCATAACGGATAAAGGATTAAAAGATTTAAAATGCCATTAATGCTTTCATGAGCCTTATTCTGATCGTTTTTTTCACCTAATGTATTTCTCATATAATGTAGTAACTTATTCTTGATAAGGCAATTATTATAATGCATTTATAATCGTGCAAATAACGCAGACTTATAAATGACATAAAAGTACACGTAATGGTGAAGTTCGTGCTAACCCATCTGGCAGACCTTTCCCGAAATTCTAAGCCTAAGTGTCAAATTTTAACTCTAAGTATAAAATTCTATGTGTGTCAAATTTTAACCGTAAATATAAAATTCTAAGCATAAGTGTCAAATTTTAACCGTAAATATAAAATTCTAAGCGTAAGTGTCAAATTTTAACCGTAAATATAAAATTCTAAAAGTAAGTGCCAAATTTTAAGTATAAGTATAGTTCGTTCGCGGAAAATTGGTGGCCAGGTTTCGTTACTTTAAGGGAGATAACGTCACAGATAGGTTGTTTCATTGCAGTAGAGGATAGAGAGTCTTCCATAACTCGTTTTTCGTGCACGAAAAACGAACTAAATCGTTATATCCCCAATGAAGTAAAGGAATGGCATTTGGGTTTCTTTGGTAGAAATGGCGCAGAATTTAGAAAGGATCAGTTGGAAGATTTGGAGGGAAAAACTATTAAGAATGAATGAACCTAGAAAGCCGATAATTAAATTTAGAAAAGGTTCTTGCAACAGGCGATATTTGAGTTTTTCAAAATGGCCAAATGGGAATTTGTTAATAGGAGCCAATGAGAACTCGGGAAATGGGAACCAATGGGCGAAGAGTAGTGAGGAGGTATATTTGTTAACTGTGAAGCGGATTGAATAAGAAGCCAGGTTGGATTTTGGCTCTTAAAATTAATAAAAAAAAATAATTTTATTTACCACAGAAGGTACATTATTCATGCAATTTGTAAAAAATTAGGCAAGGAAAATAATTTTAATTAGCCCTAACCTGCATGTATATTTCATATATATATACAGTAGGACCAGTACATAAGGATAAGCTTGGGACCTACGAAAATGTTTACTATATCCGGCCCTCACTATATCCGTTTTGGAATTTAAAATTTCAGACATCGCTGGTGAAGTCCTTATAGATAACATATGTGAATAAAATATGCATACAATAATAGTCGACTTGGAATTCGTTTAAATTTAACGAAAAACATATGTCTGGTATACATTGTTGTATTACACAGCATCAAGGAGATAATCACTATCCTCTTGATCTGGACTTCTTGGTTTAGTTCAAGTCTCACCCAGAAACCTGAGAACTGTCCATATATCTTCTTAATATATAGGCGGTGCCCAGTAAGGCAGTTTTTTGTAGGTCTGTTGTCGTTATGTCAGTAATGTCCAGTTTTTCTAGGAAGTTCTTTAAATTAGGTGTGATGGTTTCCAGTGTACCTATCACAGTTGAAAAAGATAGTTACTGTTATTATTATTGCTAACGGGATGAGGTATTCACATATCCGCTTACAGTTCTCAAACTGTAGTTGATTAATAACATTTCGCGCTTAGGCAAGACCGATTGTTTATACATTGTACAAATTATTGAGTGCTTTGGGACATCTTTCTGCCCATTCTTAATGGAGCACAAATAATTCTCATGAATTTTTGTGCGATAAGTACTTTGTTTTCTTTCAGATACAAGCTACTCGGCCACATTTCATCGTTCAATTCAAAGCGTGTGAAAGTCTTGTTCACTCAAAGCGATTAAATTGTGTTTCATTTTAATATCATACGAAACAAAATACATAATTTTCTCGCAAAATCCGGAAACTGTTTAAATGCAGAATCGTTGTAAGTTGGTACGACTGTACATGCACGCCTTTAAAAATTTAACTCCTGAAATCAGATCAGGCTATTTGAGTGCCGGAAATAAAATTACCTCCTGTTTATTGAAGACGGAAATCTTAATATTTTAAGGCAAGGCTAATCACGGAATCTAATAATAAGATCGGGCGTATTTTTTCCGGAGTAATCACAAGCTGCATGCAATAATGAAATTAAAGAGCCAAATGGAGTCATCAAACCTCAGTAACGGCTTCGCGGAAATTTTCTTACTTTTATGGGGTTTCCCACGAAGCCTGTCCAGCAGAGCACAGTGCAAGCGTTTTGTGCAAATGTGCTCAAGGGGGACAAATAGGACATTGTTCTTGTAAAGAAAATGGTCTCCAGTATGATATTAAATGGAAATTCGATATAATTAGTAAAGCGGCACAAAGGGCGATGGTTTTTAACAATCGATCCAAAAGCAACGAAAATAAATGTGTGTTATTAAAAGTTGAAATAGACCTTGGCGACATAACAACTATTATTAAAAGTTATTATGGACCTTGGCAAGATTCGCTGTTTTAGAGTGTCGAACTGTAAGCGAAAGTAAATTACGTCTGAAATTTAGACTCCCAGTTCACAAAATGTTATATGTGGGCTTTGTTATATGGATATAAGGTAGTGGTGTTGCAAGTTAAAATTCATGGGGGGCTCAAGTTGCTATGGAAAGGGGGTCAAACGCCTTTAAAGATGATTTTGTGATCCGGCCTATGAGAAAATAAAGTGTTTTGATATCCAGTTGGGGCTCCAGCTCCCTCAACCCACCCCTTTCATCGCCACTGATGTAAGGACCAGGGGTGTGTCGAAACGCTTAATGAAGAAACAGCTGAACGACTCTGTTTGTGATTTGTGGAGAAATCGTTCATTCATTCTTTTAGTGAATGATATACCACACATATATTGAAGACTACAGACTGTATATGATAGAAAATATAGCACAACTATAGTGAATACTATGCAATAGAAAATATAGCACAACTATAGAGAATACTAGGCAATAGAAAATATAGCACAACTATAGTGAATACTATACAATAGAAAATATAGCACGACTATAGTGAAGACTATACAAGAGAAAAGAATACCAGGAACAAAAGCAAAGCTTCTGGAAGTTGAAATTTGTGAAGGATGATGGAACGAAGTGGGGATTAATAAAATATCCAGTTAAGAAGCCGTGAGCAAATCCAAATTACAAAATATCATCATTATAATAGTAGGTAGTTAACATATTGTAGAGAAGAGAAAATCATAAAATACCACAATTAATACTGGGAAGGGCAGGATTTAGGGTACGATGCGCCCTGTGCACAACGATGTTTGGAGCCCCCTTTATTGGCGTAATTAGGGGCTAACCCCTAGAAAATTTCTTCTAAGTGTGGAGGTATACGGTTTAGCCTCCCCCCCCCAGAAAATAGGTTAGCCGCCTAGACTTCGAAGCTAGTTACGCCCATAACCCCGGTGCTTACAGAAATAAATAAAACTCTGTCCTTCCGCCCCCTCAAATTCGACGAAAAATCGCAGACGATAGGGAAGGGGCGACATTTATGGTTAGCCTACCTTATATGCATTATTATAAGATATAATAATGATATTTTTATAAATAAATTTTTTTATTTGACGATGGATTTTTTTGGATATTGAAGGGAGGGGGTAAGGATGGACGCAGAACAAAATTTCAGGGAGGGCGCAAAGCTTGAAAATTCACTTGTAAGTTTAGTTTAAAGTATTTGTTACTTGAAAATAATAATTTTTAATGTAAACTTATTATTTTCAGGAGGACGCACGCCCTCTGTCTGAATCTGGCCTTGCGAGTAGGAGTTGTTTCACGCAATTTTTCAGAATTTCAGATTTAGAAAAAAGGTGGAGGGCTCCTTCTCGGGGAAAGCTGATCGACGGAATTTTACGGTAAATAATTTGCAATTAAAAAAAAAAAATCCGCAGCCTCTTGCGCCCTGGGCAAGTGCCCAACTTGCCCATTTATAAATCCGGCACTGATATTGGCGGGATACATCCTGAGCAGGAGACACAGAGGCAAAAACAGAGATGGGTGGATAAGTTAAACTGAATGGAACTAAGTGTAGGTAAAATTATTCGTCAAGTGTAGATAGCACCCAAGTTGGACGACAACCTCTGAAACGGAGAAAGTGCTTGGAGAAGAAGAAAGGGAAATGTATGCGGCGAAAATTCGAAATTTCAATGCACTACCAACTGAATTATCACATAAGATAATTTTATGAATTGACTACAGTCAGATCTCGTATAACGTTCCTTTGAATAAGGCTGTTTCATCAAAGAGAGGTTTGAAAATTACAGCATATCTATTTCGAATAAAAATTCATTCCAAACAACATTTAAATTTATGTTTCCTTAACTGACACAGATATCGTATAAATACTCAAGTAATATGCTAGAAAGTTTCATAAACGGTCTTTTAATATTTTAATATAATATTTTGAATAAACCCTGGATATCTTCCTGGTATATTTTAAAATTTCATTTCCCTTCTGGAATGTTCTTCCCACGCTGAAATGAAACTCGTCAATGATAAAACACATTTGTGCGCAAAATAATTATAATAATAATTAAAGAGTAATGCCGTTGTTATTGACAAGGCAAAATTTATATACAATTGAAAAAAAATATATAATTCCGTACTTCGATAGACGCATGCTCGAATTTGCACGAATATTTATAACCATTTGGAATTCATTTTAATTTGCAAAATTCCTTCAGATATTTGGTTACAGGGACCAAATTAGACATAAAAGCATTAGTAGACAAATCTAAAGATAGCCCAGAATCACACATTTATAACTGGGCTTCCCATTGTTTAAAAATGAGCACTTTCTAGAATTTGCCGCTAAGTACTTTACAGGATTTAAAGTGAGGGAGTTTCTGAGGAATTATAACCACTTACAGTGACAGCTAGAGTACACTTTAGCTGTAACTAACCTTGGTCGTTATTCTTCATAAATGCCAGACGCAAACAAGATTTCTTACTTCGAGTAAATTCTTTGTATGAAATAGTTCTATTCTATCTTTGGGCAACGAATCTTCGAAATAGTACCGCGAAAGACTTCATTCACTTATAGTTCAGTAAATTAAGGTCAAAAAAGACTTCTGCCTGGAAAGTTTTGTAGAAGTTTTTTCTCGATCTTTATGTTTTATGGGGCGCTGAATACGAATTTCAAGTTTGCCACCTCGTAACTCTCCTGTTTAAAAAGTTATAAGCGAAAAACTATGAAGAAAATGTGTTTCTTTCGGTTTTTCCCCTTTGTATTTGATAGAGAGTTAAAATGTTTTGAAAAAATTATTACACCAAATTATATTAGAGATTTCCCTTTACTTTTTTAAGTAATTTTTTTCTAATGTGAATACAGTAAAACGTCTCTAAGACCACCATCGTCGGTGCTGTGAAAAAAAGATCGCTCAGAGAGGTGATCGCTAATTGGAGGTAAATTTAGTATTGGGTCTATAGGGTAAAGAAATCCGTTTCCCGAAAAAAGTGGTTATTACGGAATGTGGTCGCTGAATAGAAGTGGTTGGTAGGAGACGTTTTACTGCAGTCTTGGCGGGAGTAAATGAATTTTAAGAGATAGATTGAATTCTGGCATCAGAGGGCGAAAACGCGATCTGATCACTACGTATCCATTTTAATCACCAATTTGAAGCTTTTGAGTTATTTATAGTTGCATTTAGAGTATATTAACATTTGCATTACCCATTTTTACAGTTTTTGTTTTTATTCTAAATAGAAAAAGTAGAGATACTATGAAGTACTATGAATTCATTTTAATTACCAATTTGAAGCTCTTGAGTTAACTTTGTAGTCCCATCTCGACTACGTTAATATCTATTTTTACCAAGTTTCACACTTTTTATAGCACTAACAAAATAAAATGAAATCAGGAGGCTAGGAAAGATATGAAAACACAAACACTTTGAAGTAGACAAGAACACTAATTTTTATTTATCTAGTAATGTAAGTTACTTTAAGTAGAATTATAACTTTTGTAAGTTTTCTAAATAATAAGTTAAATGTAAGCATAAAATATGTGGCAGATTGTAAACAGGAAACAAGAAGAGAACTGCAGTTATTATCCAATTATTGTCATTTCGGTAGCTTTTAAGGACCTGGTTGATGTTTTTCGACAGGAGACTCATTTTTATCTTCTTCATCACTTGATGGCTCGGGCTGTTGCTCCATTTGACTTAAAGTATCCTGGAGTATTGGATCATCAACCTCTGATTCCTCATCATCTTCTGGGATGAAGGAGTTCACGTTGTCACAATGGCCATCGCAATTCATGTAGAGGAGCGAACAAAACAAACCTCCTTTCTTAAACCCACATTTTCCACTGCAGTGGGTTTTGCATTTGCAGGATATTTGTCGCAGAACAGATTCTGCTGCGGGGGGGTTTGACAGTTGTTACGGCCATGCTGCCTCTCTTAGTTTTATCCCAATCCCATTCCTCAGATTTTTTATAGTTTCCTGGCTAGAGGTGTACCTGGTGTAAACTCTGAGGGAGTGGTATCGAGCTGTATTTTCTGTTGTGGAGAGTGGTCTATATGTTCAAAGGCCTTAAAAGAAGATGTTATGTAGCACCTGTACCTCAGATTGTTTAGGGAAGGTGATGTTTTCCAGCTGAATCTGTACAAATGTACCAGAAACAGCAACCCAGCTTTAATAATGTCGTCGACATAGTCCAGTCAATGAAGACCCCAAAACATCGAACTTCGGAAATAATTAGGGTAAAGCTAATTTTCATCCTATTGATAGTCCACTACCAAAGAAGCATTTTTACAAAAGTCCCCAAAAATCATCCTGGAGCTCCCCCCCAGCCCAACTCAAAAGTTTAAAATGCTAATATTGACGGAACAGCCATTATCTCTGTTACTAATGATGGGATCAATTTTATTTTTTTTGTTTGTTATCAAATGGGCTACAATATTGATTCACTTCATACTTACGTTAAACCTAATAGCTTTTTGTAAATTTAAGAAAATATGTGGAAAAAGTAGGTTTTCACTTTGAAATTTTCGATTTTTGCGTTGTACTTTTTTTATACGTCATTTAGGTAAAAACCATTCCTATAAAAGTTATAGCCTATACTTTTTTTAATCTACTGATATATAGTTTTATTTATTTACCTGCGATGCTAATGCTAGGTGGTAGGGGAGAAAACAAGAAAGTTCGGCATGCAACGGAGCTGCCGAGTCATAGCAAGACAAAGTTGGTTAAAGTAACTAGCTTATACTGCGCCCCATTTAAATCCTGTGTACAGTAGTTAATTGGATTTTTATGATACAAGAGCCTCTAGGTCATACTGTGCCATGGAACTCCCTTCTTCCTTAAAGTAAACGAAGCCGTTGAAGAGTTTCTTGGAACATCAATACAATATAATGAGCAACATGTTGAACTACGAGAATCAAGGAACAAAGAGATCTCTGTGGCTTACTGAAGTTTACCACGTGGCTACAACAACACAACCCGTTCACCAAACCCTAGTGAGAGCTAGTGTCCTTGGAATCCAGATTTGTATGTGACGATTCGGTAAATTGTGACCAAGCTTATGAGATTGGACTTAAAGCTATTGGCAAAATGAAAGAGAATTTTTTTGAAGAGCTCAAACTTCACGGGAAAGACATGGTAAAAACCCAAGCACAGTACAAATTGGTTGAAGTTAGATCAAAAGAAGTTATCGTTAATTCCCAACTGCTTTTCAACGTATATTGTGTGTCTGTGACAGTCCCAGCAAATTGAAATTGTATCTGGAATATGAATTGTCAGCATGTCCACCCTCCATATTTGATAGTGTATCACTTCGAAAGGGTACAAAGTTTTCTCTGATGAAGATATTTGAGGAAGATGTTATCGAGAAGCTGGATATGAACGATGGTACTTACGTTTTGGATGGAGGATTTCTGCTACACCATGTGCCACGGCCAAATACTTGTACGTATGTACGGTGATGTCCTAGAAAACTACCATGAATATATTCTCAATAAGTATGGGGAAAATGTGATCGTTGTCTTTGACGGATATCTCGAAGAACCTACTACCAAGAATGAAGAGCAGAACAGAAGGGCGGTAAGACATTCATCCTGCGATATCGCGTTTGAGAAAATCATCGTTTGTGTTACAGCAAAGGAGGACTTCTTGGGCAGCAAAGCCAATAAAAAGAAATTGACGTGCCAAATTGTTTCCATTTATTTCATGTTTTCCAATTCTACATAATTTTACTTTCCGTATCTAGCAACATACATTTTATAACTATAATTTCGCTTTACGTATCTGGTAGCGGTATTTGTATCTACGTTTCGAATTCTAAAGTAAGTCTTCCGTTTAACATCGAAGTGGGCACACGTGATTATCGAAGGCTCCGCAAAAAAGGGCCCACTAAATTTCTTTAACATTGTATTATATTTATCTTTTGTCGAATTATTGAATTAACTTAACATTTAAACCATTAATAAATAATATTTCAACTAGATGGAATTGCTACGTTTCTTCAATATTTATATCGGCACGCGTTTGTCAACCGCACCATTAACCCAGGTTTAATTCTTATGGTACTGTCGAACGCGTGCTTTGTTTCCTGCCCACCGTTGTTCAGAATTTAGTAACCAAGGTAACAACAATTCGGATTCTATCCTTGGAAAACCGTAAATCCCGGCGCCACATAAATGGCGCCACTTAATTTTTCTAGTATCGTAAAACAAGAAAACATCCTCATTTCTTCAGTTGCATATGCATATGAAAATTCGTTTACGTATTGCCACATATTAAGCATGCAATAGAGATGCAAATGTATCTCTGTTGTACATTTATTGTATCTCTAAAACGTATCGATATTTATCTAAACAGTGTTGAAGTAAATTGAATGCACATAATAATGTACAGAACATAAAAATTGTTTGAACTCTATGGTGTAAGAACAGAAAGGATAATGTTCAGCCAGGGTATGTGATTATTCCAAGTTATTAGTAGCTTCTACAGCCTAATGAATCAACACCGCGACTAGTGTGAACAGTTGGCCCGTAAACGTTCTTTTTTTGGTTTTTTTCGGCGCAGTTGGGAGTCAAATGCATTAGCACCATACCATCGCAGAATCAGAAAGTATGAGATATGCTCATAGAGAACGCATACCAATATATAAAAGCCCTATTGCATACATATACAATGCCGTATTTAAAAATGGGCACATTGGGGACTTGCACAGGCAACCAAATTTCTAGGGGCGCAAAAAGCGACGGATTTTTTCTAATTGCAATTTATTTACCATAGAATCCTATCGATCAGCTCTCTACTAGGAGCCGCCCCCCACTTTTTTTTTTCCTTAATCTGAAATTCTGAAAAATTGCGTGAAACCTTCTCCAGACCCAATATAATTAATTACTGTTATCTCATTTATTCTCCAATTTAATTCATTGTTCTCCCTCCAATTCTGAATAAGCACTTATTTAGTTTGGAATGATCATTCTATGTTATTTATCATAGGGATCTGCTTTTCTCAATAAAAGTTCTACCAGCGTTTTTTTAATGGGTTTCTTGTAAAATTGTTGATACAATTTAAATGTGTATATATGTGCGTATAAATTTAATTAGGTCCATGTTCTCCATTAATTGATTAAGAATAAATTCGTGTCTTTTAACTCTGAATAATTTTTGTACACAATCTGTTGGAAATTTCGCCCCAATTATACGTAAGGCGCACAAAATAGTTCAAAACCTGAAGTGTACGCAAGTCTGACAACATCGGATGCTGGACAACAGATTGGAGAAGAGAAGAGATGACAAATGGGGAAGTCGTGGTTTGGAAAGAACAATTATAAAAAGTATATTTAACGAAGAAAAAGATAGTAAATTCAGATTTTTATATAATTCCAACGTTGTTATAGAGATTTCACTGTATATATATACATGCAAAACAATTTTTCCTTTTTAACACATAATTACAAAACATATATATATAGTGCAGCGGGGAAGGGGTGTGTGTTACTAAAGTGTAGTTACTATAATATAGCAAAATTTGTTAAAGCCTAGGGGCCCATAAACAGATGCTAGTAGGGACCGTTCCTACTACACTTAGGCAGGCCCATATTTATAAACGGCACGTTGAACGTGATGAGGCGCTAAATTTTTGGGAACGCAAAAAGCGACGAACTTTTTTTTTCTTAACTACAATCCATCTACCGTAAAATTAGGCTAAACTGCACTCCACGCGAAAGTGCCCCCTTCGCACTTTGTTTTTATTTGTAATTCTGAAAAAAGACAGTAACGGCTTTGCTTCCATTAAACATCGGAAAGAAATATAAAATAAATTAAATTTATTTATAAAAATATCATTACTATATTTTATTATAATGCACGTAAGGTAATCATATCCTCCGTAATTCTTAGTCGCATTTGAGGGGGCGAAACGACAGAATTTTATTTGTTTCTGCTACTTCGGTTGGAGGAAGCATGGGCGAAGTAATCAACAACAAATTTTCAGGTAGTCAGCTGTATAGCAAAACGATTATTTATTGCTAAAACTTTACGTTTCGATTCGAGCTGTGCGAATCATCATCAGAAGAGGTTAAATTAAATAAAAAACTTTTGAGAAAATTGTAGAATATACGTAAGTTGCGGAAACAGTATAAATACGTTGAAATAAATTATTATGAAATTTTAGAGATGAATATAAAAGCCAAAACAGAATAAAATTAAATCGATAAATAAAAACTGACATTTACACGTTACAGTTTTGTTAGAATGGGTAGCCAAGCAACGGGAATGGTTTTTGCATCGTCTCTATTAAAATTATTAGGATGCTTGATGATCCCTATTGCTTCTCTGTATAATCTGGGCCAAAAATTAGTTGATTTTGCGAGAACTTTAGTATGGTCAAAAAGGATTAAATGGTTATTTAAAATTGAATGTTCTGCTACTTCCGATTTTGTTATCTGTTTATTCCTCACGAGGCTTTCATGCTCCCGTTTTCGGCACGCAGTGGATCGACCTGCTTGCCCGATGTATAACTGTCCACAAGAACAAGGAATTTGTATACACCAGGAATTTTGAATGTATCCACTGGTTCTTTAACCGAACGTAGGAAATTAAAAATCTTGTTTTTTGGAATAAATACTGTATCAATATTATAAAAGTAAACGAACAATACTGTCAGTGATGTTGTTTATAAATGGCAGGAAGGCTTTATGCTCATTTCTTTTAAAAGGAATATGATCAGGAATTAGGTATGAAAAATGGGCTTCAGTTTTGGACTTGAAAGTTTTTGGAATATAATGATGATTGTACCCATTTTCTTCCAAAATGCCACTAAGAAAATTGAGTTCATTCTGTAAAACTGTTTGGTTACTGCAAATAGTATTGTATATTATATATTTATTATATATTTTTTGATTTCATTTCCTTCTGTTTTGGCTTTTATATTCGTCTCTAAAATTTCACAATAATTTCTTTTAACGTATTTATACTGTTTCCGCAACTTACGTATATTCTACAATTTTCTCAAAAGTTTTTCATGTAATTTAACCTCTTCTGATGATGATTCGCACAGCTCGAATCGAAACGTAAAGTTTTAGCAATAAATAATCTTTTTGCTACACAGCTGACTACCTGAAAAATTGTTGGTTATTATAATGCGTTATGAAAGTATACCTGAAACTATATGGGAGTAAGTAGCTTTCACAGCTAGGGGAGCTTAGCCCCCTAGTTACGCCAATGGAAGAGGCGCCAAAAATCGTTGTGTCCAGGGCACCTCGTACCCTAAATTTGACACTATCATATATGATATATAACTAAAGATATTATTCAATATATGTTATCATAAAGAAGTAACTATTGTTATTGATTACTATGGCAATTTGAGATAAGCTTGCATAACTGGCATTTGATAGTCGTATTTGTGCAAGAAAATTTAAAAAATTAGGACTAAAATAACTGTGAAAAAGAGAGACCGATTGAAGAAATAATTTTATGTTGGATATCTCTTAAAAAAAACTCAGAATACGTTCAGGGATTCCTGATATCAAGGATATATAAATGAGGATCATCTTGCAGTTGTAGCAATTCTGGTATTTCTTTCAACATTTTGTATTTGCAATATAAATTCACTTGGGAGAGAAAAGATTGCTCCTCTTTTATGGCGCTTTGCATGATTTTTAGGAGCGCTATACATCATAATTTATGCTTTATTCTCTAAGATTTTAATAAATAGTTGCTTTTAAAATTGCTAAGTTCGTGCATCCTCATCATAAAATAATATATATTTGGTACAGATCTGCAATAAGTTTTCTAATGGTGTAGAATAAAGTCAAGATGATGGGAAAGATCCGTCAACCCAAATTTTTAGCATAAACTAGAGCTATGTAATCCCTGCATAGAGTAATATAATCTTATAAAGGTAGTGACAGAAAAGTGTTAGAAGGGGAGACGTTTGCTTGTGGGGGAACAATTAAGAGGTAATTGAGCTAATGAAGCAAGGAAGGTAATTAGCTGTGTAGGCTTTGGTCATGTTTACTCATTAGTCGATTTTTCTGTATATTTCTTCATTTGTACCTATTCAGTTGTCTTCGTTTTCTATATTTTTATTTTATGGATAGTTATTATGCTGGTTTTAATAGGTATTGGATTCGCTATTGCTTTTAGTTTTTCTGTGTGTGTGTTCGCAATAAAAAAGTGCAAGGTAAAGGTCTTCCGTAAATGCAATAATGATGGCTATTGTTAACGTTGAAAACCTACCGAGTTACTTGAGAATTAGAGAGTTGCGAATTAGAGAGTTGCGGATTAGAGAGTTTCAAATTATAGTTGCGTATTAGAGTGGCGGATTAGAGTTGAGGACTAGAGAATTGAGGATTGAAGAGTTGAGAATTAGAGAGTTATGGATCAGAGCGCTATGGATCAGAACTTTGCGAAGTAGAGAGTTGAGAAATAATGTAATTGAAACCCGCTAAATTTAAATATCGACCTTAGGCAATTTTCTTTTACTTGCTTGTTCTTTCACCTTCTTAAAATCTAGCTATCATGCAACAAACAACACTGAATCTAATTGGTGAATATATGTTACTCCTGTTTCGTTTACTTACTAAACCCATTTTCCCCACTGGAAAGGTCATAGGAATACTCAGAAAGTTTATATGAGGGGCTTACATAGTTAAAACTCCACATATATTCATATGTATATATAAAACATTTCTTCGCAATGGAGGTTACAACCCCTATAGACACCCCCTACGTACGCCAGCGCGAAAGGGAATATTGTGAGAATTATATGGGAAACCTCCAATTTACTAACTACTAAGCGCTTTTACGAACTATTGTGTTAATTCTGAAAAGCATTCCATAGAACTAATGTTAATTTTCGTTTACGAATTTTAAATTTTACGAACTGCCGTGGTGTCTGTACAAGTTCGTAGAACAGAAAATCCACTGAGAAGAGCAGCACGTTACTCTTCGCAGATTCAACGTCGAGTTTACATGTAATTCCCCGATGCTCAGAGCCGTATCCAGGCTGGGCTAAAAGGGGCTGAGCCCCCTGGAAATGTAATCAGCCCCCCTTCTGGAAAACAATTTTTCAAAATAAATTATTGTAGAATTTTATTTAGAATTTTTCGTTTAGTATAAACCTTTACATGACAATAGGAATTATTCTTTGACTTTAAAAATGTATTCAAAATAGATTTCGCATTATGCCTTTTTACGGAGGTTTAAGCCTTCATCTTCTCTATAATAAGGGAAACTATAAATTTTAGTACACCTCTATAAGTTTTCAGAGCAAAATTTACGTTAGGAAATGCATTTATTATTAAATATTAGTCAACTTAACTGTTTAATACTTATTATTAAACATATTAATAAAATACACCAAATCATTAAAAAATTTTAAATCTCTGGCAGCTGTCTGAGCCATCCCTGTAACTTTGAGTCCACCGTAACAAGTATCTAGCTACGAGCCTGCCGATGTATAGTAATTATAACTACGACCAATCTCAGAAATAAAGTTGAAAATTTTTAAATGCATCATGAAAATGCATCATGATCTCGTTCAAATGCCGGTTTCTTCTAGAAGGTTCCAAGAACATTTTGTGGGATATAAAACACCGAAACGAGTAATTGCAACTTTTATTCTAGTAAATCTTTTTCTTTCTATTCATTCTTTCTTTGTGTTCTTTCCAAATCGCGTGCAAATGTACTTACTCACCGTGGCCATTGGAGAAATATCAAACATGGCCCCTATTTAAGTTTCACTCGCATTTCGCATCGCTAGTTTTTAAGTGTTTCTGTATTTAGATTGTGCTTTTGCCAGGCTTAGTTAAACAAATCCATCATAATCAAAAGAGCTCGCAGAAAGGCTTTTTTCTGCGAATATAATTTACGGTTCCACACGCAAAGTAACCACCACAAAGCAAGCATTCAAGAAAAGCTAGGTTATATTAAAATCAGAGATGTCTTTCCTGTACAGCAAAACGTTCTTCTCATAGCCCAGCAATGGATTGTAAATGCGCATTTGTCATCAGTACATGGCTTCTTAATGTAAAAAGAAATAAAAGTGCTACAAAACGAGGTAGTGGAGGTATTATATAAAGGAAGCATTGTGTGGAAGTGTATTATAAAAGAATGTTTTGGGAGTATTACAGAAACGAAATATTAGAAGTTTTATAAACAAGAAATATTAGAAGCATTGTAAGAAAAATGAAGTGTCATAAATGGAAATATCAGAAGTATTTCACACGCACGTATAAAAGGATTCATTAGGCATATTATGGAAGACATCAATCCAAATCGGAAAGTTGATTTGTTCCCAAAGTCACTGGCGTACGCAAGGTATGACGCAAAGATAAACTGATCATATAATATTTGTTTTTTTTAACCATAGAACTCCTACTTGGAAACTCCTACTAATGTTGAACATCTTTTCCCTCTATCAAGTAAATATCACCCCAATATGTAAAAGGCATATTCTTCAATATCTTTGCGGATACGAAAGCAGAAACACAAAACTTTCCAACATAATCTGAACTCACAAAATGGTAATTTGGGCTCTTTAAGTTTTTTTTTATCCGCAAAATAATTGCTTTTGTTTTTCCTGAAGCTTTTATCCATAAAATATATTCCGAAATGTGCGCCATAAAGAATCAACGATATTTGTGCTTTTTCCCTAAAGAAAAATTGTGACACCTGCTGGATAGAAACTCTCTTTTTCCTCCTTAAGCTATTCTGTATTTTGGACCCAAGTTTTATACAGTTTTTAAACTATAATCTCTTATACAATAGTATAATTTCATATATGTAACTCTTAATAGTACAACTAACTTATTAATTAATATTTGTTGTACTAACATTTTTTGAATCAAAATTTCAGATAAGATATGTTGACTCTCAGATACACTTCTGTCTTGAATCTTGATAAACATAATTTCGTAAGCTTTATCCAGACGTGTGCCGCAATTTTCTCAAATGAGGCCCATGAAAAATCCCAAATAACAATAATACTTTATATTCATTAATTCGTAAAAACGACGCTCAGTCTGTTCTTAAGTTATTACAATGGTTTTCCACGTCCCTCTGCTAAAGATATACAACAACTGAATTCTTTTTTTTTAGCAACTTTATTTAGGCAGCAACATGAACAACAAAAAAATATACATTGGGATTACAAATCAATGTTAGTTTAAGTTAATTATAAGAACAAAGACATATCTACATTAACATTATACGAAAATATAGATGCATAAAATTAATTACAAAAATATAAATACATCAAAATTAATTAGAAAAATATATATGCATGAAAATTAATTACAAAAATATAGATAAATCAAATTTAATTAAAAAAAAAATATCAATACATTAATTAATATACTGTGAAATAAAATTTTGTCCATGTCTGCCTGGGTAGCGCAGGTAAAGACGTAGTCTGACAAAGCCTGCACCACCCAGGAGATACCAGATAGCCAAAGCAGCCCCATGGGATATCACTGCGCAAACATCAGCGAAAATTAAATTAAGTATGCAATTGATTAAACAGAATTAGCGAGGAGAATCCGAATCAAAAACTTATCTAACAAAAAGTTATCTATTTAAAGATTTGTCCGCTGACCCTCTCTCCTTCCCCTCCTTTATGGCGTAAGGACAAAGGAAAAAATTGGAGCTGTTTAAAAAATTAGAAATCGAGTCTCTTAGTGTTATTCATAGTCTATATCAGTTTACAGAATGTTTAATTAGATGAAAAAAATTTAAGCGATTTTTATATAATTTTATACAAACTGAACGTCATTCACTTGAAGGATAAAATAAAAATTGTAGTCAGTGTATCTTCGTAGTATCTTGTGAAATATACA
>QLNU02015003.1:14561493-14585474 GCA_006491805.2 Dysdera silvatica | reverse complement strand
TCTCTTTTATATTAGAAGGCAGCTGATTCCACAATTTAGGACCTGAAGAACCCACTCTGTGGCAACCCAGCTCCAGACGAGAAAATTGAGGTCTGTAGTTATGTCTACTTGTTGTTGGATAGTTATGTGTAGGTTGCTGTAAATCAACTGGAATAGATTAGTATTTTTAATTTTTTTAAACATTAATAACAAAATTTTATAATTTAAAAGTTGATTAAAAGTTAATAAATTGAATCTTTGCGGAACCTCACGGATCGACATTGGTTGTGGTAATTTATGGTTAATAATATTGAAGAATTTATTTTGTAATGACTAAATTCTACTTTGGTTAGCCTGTGAAGTGTATCCCCAGACCGATAAACAATAAAAAAGATGAGAAAAAATAAAAGAATAATATAGATTGATCAAAAATTTTATAGGTATATAAATACTAATGTTGCGCAATATTCCCAAAAATCTACCAATTTTTAAGCACAATAGGTTAATGTGTGTATCCCATTTTAAATTGGCTTGAATAGTAACTCCAAGGAATTTCGTCTCCTGCGATAACGGAACTATATCGTTATCTATTTTTATGGTATTACATAAGTAGTTGCTTTTGTTATGTTTATTTGAAAACAGAATACATTTGGTTTTTTTTGTATTAAGTGAGAGATAATTATCTCTAAAGTATTTTATATATATATCAATATCATTATTTACAAGTGAAAACAGCACATCAAGATTCCTTTCCCTATAAAAGATGCTTGTGTCGTCGGCAAAGCATAGAACTCTAGATCGAGTTGGCAGAAAAAAAAGATCATTAATATAAAAAATAAAAAGCAAAGGTCCCAATGTCGACCCCTGAGGAACCCCACATAGAGGTGATCTGGCGATAGATTGATTTTCGTTTATTTGCACATATTGAGATCTTCCAAAATGGTAATTTCTGAAAAGAAGATTTTGCTTTCCGCATATACCTGCCAATTGTAATTTATATAAAAGTCTATCATAGTTAAGGGTATCAAATGCCCGTGACAAATAAAAAAAAATTCCAATTGATGAGTCACCACCGTCCAAAGCCGAATATATTAAAATAAGCATAATTCAGAAATATGAAAATTTACCCTCTCTCTTGTCAACATCACCGCATTCAGTAGGAGAATCTCGTAACAAGCTTCGGCTTTATATTCTCTTCCATTTCTAACCTCAAAACTTAAAATAATTTAATATAGATCTTCTCTTACATTTCTATAATTTTTATACTGCTCAAGCTATGTATCACGAAATATTGTATATCGGGTTGAATAAAAAATTTATCACTATTATGTTGATAGGAGTTGTAAGCCCCACTGCAATGAAATTTTATACATTTAACATGAAAATATATGAATTGTAGCTCAGTAAAACCTATTGAGCCTATAACCCCCTTATGAACTTTCTGCGTACGCTTATGCACCTGGTTCAACTCCGTTGAATTGAAATGAACGCTGTTTATAGATAATATTATAAGGCAATTAGTCTATATAAGTTCTTAAGCGACTGCGAAAGGTATCGTTATATACAAGGTTGAATATAATTCAATACATATTCGTCGATAGCGGGGGAAATATCGCTTTAGGCAGATTTCACTCTCTACAAGAACAACGCACCAATAGTCGCGTTTCATAGAAGATCAGAAGACATGCCTCAGAGAGTTCGTTGAACTATTCAATAGCTAATATATTAAAGCCATTTGAACCATTAAACTATTTAATAATTAAATCTAGCCTAATTATTCCCATTTGGCTATGTTTTAGTCGTCATTAAACTTGACAACATCTGGATTATCCTGATTTAAGGGTCGCGTTATGTCGCTTGCCTCATCTCAATACTCCGCTGATAAGATCTGAGACGAACTCAAACAATTTAAAAGGTGGGACTAAGCGAATTGTAACTATACAATTCATGTAACCCTACTCGCATCAAATGTATTAATCATTACACACTCAATATCTTTAGTTTTCTTATGGTCCACCAGTTTTCTTATGGGCACCAGTGACATAGCATGACTTCATATGACATAGCATATATGACATAGCATGAGCTTTCTTCAAACGTGTTCATCATTCCGCCCTTCAATAGAAAAAATACAATTTACATATACATAATCATGATGGTGATAACGATGATGATAAATACATGAAATATGAAAGTTAGAGTTTTATTTTCATAATTAAGAGGGATGTTGAACATTTGGGGATGGGATAACTTTTGGAGCCAAGATATGCTACTGGTGGATACAAATAAAATATGATTATATATTAGAGCAGTGGTGCGCAAATTATTTTCACTTCCGACCCCCATTTTGTGTAAATTTTTTTGCGAGCCCTGGAAAAAAATATTGATCTATTTTTATAAATAATATTATACCTGTTGAAGAAGGGCTTTATATTTTTTAATGTCAAATAAATTTCTTTGAATTTGATGTCCTCCAAATATCGTCTGGGGATAGCGACCCCCAGTTTGCGCGCCACTATTTTAGAGTATCACTGTTTAAATCGTTTGAGAAAGCTTTATAGTGTTCATTCAGAATATTTGAGACTGGGCAATTAGCTTAACCACTACGCATTTGCGCACTATCAAGTTTACTAAGGCTCAAACTTAGCCGAATATGAGTAAAAATCTTGGATTAAATTATCAAGCGGATTGGTGGTTTAAGTGGCTTTATTATTAGCCACTGAGTAGCTTATCGAAAATGATTTTGTTTGTCCTCGGACACGACGTGGAAAGCGATTTGATGTGACACGATGCTTTTAGCGAATTTTCATTTATTGCCTACTTAATATCCCCCTTGATCTCATTTTCATTGTTATATTTCTTTTCATTATATTTTCATTGCTACATTTTATTTTTTCATAGTTTAATAACTTAATGCATATCTTTCTTATCTTATACGATGTTATCCTGTCTTTGAATACCTTTCTTCCTGATTGTCTAGTTACTTTTAATATCACAGCATTTGAATCCCACGTACATTTAATCATGAGGAAAACTCTAGAAAATCATTAACAAATGTACATTTCTAATTACAGAAAAGCATGCAAATCTTTAACTAACCCTACCCTTTTTTTACTTAAATTCTAACATTACAAGAGGATTTAGAGTGAGTCTTGATTAAATTTACTCTAAAATGTAAATTAGTGTCACAATTAAATATACGTGGGTGAGAAGTCCGAGTGGCTACGAATGAAGACCAGGTTACAGCACAGACGTTTATTATACAGATAATAATACAAATCAAGCTCAAGCTCAAAAATACAAATCAAGTATTAGTCATCATTAAAATACAAATCAAAGAAATACAAATCAAGTCCATCAGTTAAAATTAAAGGTATCCAATATGATTTTGTCTCTCCCTTCTGGAAAGCTCGCTGAGTCTCTAGGAATACATATTCACCAATTACTAAAAAATACTTAACATAAATACTGGACCAAATAACAGATTAAAACTAACAAATGTTATCTAAACCTAAACCCCTTGTTTTCCTACGCTAAATACAGTCTGAAGTTTGCTGGTTCTTACTCCTTATTCAAGGACAACAACAAGGTTCTACTTCCGGCAACTAAAACCCCCAAGAACATATATAACACAACAACAGGAACACATAACTATTTTAACGTAATCCACTGTTAACATCAAGACTGCTTAACAGTATATCTAGCGTCTGTCCTTGCGCTCTAACAGCGTAGATCCGCCCCTAAACAACTATTACTGATTAACAATATAACTTCGATATTAGTAAGTAACATATAAGGTCAAACACAAATGTTTAACACATCACCAGTTCGTTGTCGCTTGCTGAATCCCTTTCAGTCCTTCGTTGATAATAAGTTCCAATCACAAAATCGTACCGGATGGACAACAGCCGTTGCTCGCTGTAATCGACGATCTGGATAACTGACTCGATCCATCGGGAACACATCCAGCCACTCAGTACCAGTTCATATCGCCAGTCCCTTAGGCTTCCACTCTCAACGAGTATGGCTACGCAGTTCATAAAATGCTTCCATCTCCAGGTTACTCTGAACTCCAATCCATGCTGCTGGCCAAGACTTTCCGACAATCATTCTATGGCGTGTAAAAACATTATTCCTAATTTAAAAACTATTACAACGGGCTCTATTTAACCCTATAGTCAACAGCGCACTGCGTCTCGCCAGCGCTTCAGCAACTAGCCACTCCAACGCTTCAGCAACCAGCCACGCCAGCGCTTCAGCAACTAGCCACGCCAGCGCTTCAGCCACTAACTCCGGTTAATACCGCCCGCTATTAGATATCAGCGTCCATGCTTGCGTATGAGAGAGCGCGGGTGTGAGCGAGCCATACTTTACCCTAAGTAGCGTTAAACAATCAGTATAGTCAAATAATGGTGACGTCATCTCGGCTCGCGGTTGCATCTTTGGCCAAATAAGTACAACATCCGGCCCGGTTGGCTTCAATTTCAACTGTCATTATGCAATATCTGTTACAATTTGTTTATACTTACAAAAAAGCATACAAATTGTTTATACTTACAAAAAAGGATGCAAATTGTTTATACTTACAAAAAACATGCAAATTGTTTATAATTACAAAAAGCATGCAAATTGTTTATAATTACAAAAAGCATGCAAATTGTTTATACTTTCAAAAGAGTATGCAAATTGTTTATAATTACAAAAATGCATACAAATTATTTATGCTTACAAAGAAAGCACGTAAATTATTTATACTTTCAAAAGTATACAATTTTTTTATAATCACAAAAAATCATGCACATTGTTTGTTATTACTAAAAGTATGTACATTGTTTATAATTACAAAACGCAAGCAGATTTTTATAATTATAAAAAAGCATGCAGATTATTTATAATTACAAAAAGCATGCAAAACTTTTATAAAGCTGTGAGATATAATAACCCTTCTCAGGGCTAATACAACAGCCAAATAACGATCAACATAGAAATTCTCCGAGGCGAATTTTTTATGTTTTATTAGTAGGGAATTTATTATACGTGATAACTCAGACAACCATGTTTTTAACTCAAACTAGAGCTTTTTTCTTATAGGAGAAGAAGTTGAGCCGTTGAGCCTGGAGCGTCTTAACCAGTAGGCCATCGAGGACGGGAAAAAAGCTCCTTTTCCTCCGTATATGAGCTTGTAAGATATCATTACCACTCTCAGGACCCTTGTTCCACTCTAGCTCGAGGACGATGTCTCTTTTTCTCCTATAACAAAAAAAAAAAAAGGTTTAGACCGAGCTAAAAACCGTAAGTATTAGAATTATCACGTGTAATAAATTTCTTACCAAAAAAAAGAAAAGAAAAAAAAACACCTCACCCGCTGAGACTTTCAGTATTGACCATTATTTGGCAATTGCGTTAGCCCTGAGAATGGTAATAATATCTTACAACCTTATAAGCAGTGAGCAAAGGAGCTTCGTTCCTGTCCTCGATGGCCTAGTAGGTAAAGAGCTTCGGAGTCAACAGAGAAACCACAATTTGACTCTAAATCGGGAAAAATACCCTTTTCTCCTGTAACTGAAAGGCTCTACTTTGAGCTAAAAAATGTTGTTGTTGGAACTCTCACGTATTTCTTATAAAGGTATTTTTTGTCAAGGCAAAACTGTATCATTTATATGATAAAGGCCATGCCTTTCGTTCTCTTCACTTTACTAATAATTTCGGAAGTTACGTCTGAATGAATAACGAATAGCATTGATATAAAATGCATATAATGAATAGCATGATAAAAAAGAACTGGCATCACAGCTCATAAAGAAATATGGCGGCTAAATTTATATATTTTTCTTTTTAATTTCAAAATATAAATCATAACTTCATATTACTTGCTATTTCTAATCTAATCGCGCTCTCTCTGTCATCGAGCCTAAACTTGTTATTCAAATACACCAATATAATACATTAAAAATGAAGCACTAGACCTATCATCATAAATTTTGCGCGGGGTGGATAAGTTTACTTTAATATATAAATGCTTATGCCCTTTTCAAAACAGTTGGTAATCGAACCAAGGAACAATACCCCATTTCTCCTTAACTAGGCTCTAACATATAAATCTAGTTCTTTTATAAACAATAAAACTGAAGGAAATTCCAGAAACGCAAAAAATCCTCTTTCTTTACGTGCTTAAGTCTTAGAAGACAAATGGCCTTAATACCAATAGGAGAAGAAAGAGAACCGGGCTGTTCATTTGCTTGTTTTGGCACCATTACAGAGAATGTCTTTTTTTTTCTTTTGGCGAATTTTAATAGAAATGTATGGAATGGATTGCGCTGAAATAAGTTCAACTTACATTCATTGTTCGACGATTGTCCGGGTACAATCGTCTAAAGCACCACTTAATTAAGGTATTGAAAAAGCAATCAGTACATGGTGGAACTCAAGTCCATTCCACTTGCGAAAACAGAAAGAAAACTTACTCAAACAACATCTCTTTTACTACTTGTCGTACTTAAAATTTGCGAATTTAAGTGAAAATTTACACGTTTTGTTGTAAAGGGGAAAATATATAAATATTCAGACTTTTCACAGTTATTTTACCAAATGTAAAGAAATGGGTGACCCGTTTGCAATTGACAGAAATCTTCGTCATCTGGTGTCGTTTGCAATATCGAAAGCTGGAGAAGATGAAAAGCAATTCCCCATTTTTTCTTTCCAACTTCATTTAATCTTACAGAAAAATGTTAATAATAATTTCTTACCGAGACTGTTGTCAAGTATGTGACTGATGATGTGATTGAATGGCTAAAGGCCATTCAATCACCTCATCGGTCTCATTACTTTCTCCTAGTTCTTCTTCCTATTCTTTTAATTTCTTTCCTTCCCTCAATAATTAATTTCCGAGTTCTTCCTGAAACTGTGTGTTTCGTAATTAAGTTTTCCATTTCTTATCATGTTAATTAGTTTACGTCATTGATTTTTCGTAAGCGGAACCCTACTGCTGCATAATCTCCTTGTTCAGCTTATTTTCAAAAGCCTCCATCCCATTTCTTGTGACTTAAACCTTTCTTCTGTTGTTTTGATTAATATCGAGGTATTTTTCGTAACTGGGAATTATAGCGAAAGCAAGTGGCATAAGGAAACTGTGGATGGTCAAATCATGCTTAGATTTTCAAATACTATGAATTTTGCTCAATATAGAGATTATTGTTTAAGTTCTTTGATGTTTCGCAAATTAATGAACTATATCATTAAACCGATCAAAATGTTCTTGAGGCACAACGGATTATATCATGACTTAAAGATTGCGAATCCCAAGCTCTAAGTCAGTGTCTCTCAAAGTGCGGTCCACGGCGGCTTATCAAGTGGTCCGCAGAACCATCACCAACTTTCAGAAAAAAATAAACCATAAATTGTCGGCGTAGCCAAAATTTAGGTTCCAGTTAGGTTTGAGGAGTTTCTCATAAATATTACTTGTTATAAACGTTACTTTTCGGCATTTTGTGAAAGGTTTGAATCCTCTGAATACACCCGTGCTGTCTACATTGCTTATTATTATTTTATTAAATTACTGATGTCATTTTCATTATAAATTTGTCGAAATAAGATCGCAACTCACACTCTCTTTATCAAAAATCGTTTTGTTTCAGATTGGTTTGGCAACCAACCCATATTTTAAGGACATGGTCGGAAATTTTAGATTTTCTGCCAAAAGCTAGTGTTTTTTTAAAGTAAAAAAAACGAACAATTTAAAGGCTTAAAATTTACCACAAAAGGACATAAAATTAACTACAAATTCTATTCCAAATGATGAATAAATCTCCCCTGCCGGAGCTCTTAAATACGTATATAAACTTCAATATAACTCGTATAAATCTAAGGTTATTTTGGCTATATCTCTCCTTGGGAGAGGCGAGGGGAGGGGAAGGTGACAGTGGGGAAGAAAGGCTTAATATTATTAACCATAGTTGGAAACCTTAATTTCAGGCAATGTATTTTCTTTAATAGGGTAGGAGAATTTCCCGGTGGTTCGCGATAGACAAAGGAATGCCTAAAGTGGTCCGCGAGCGATCAAAGTTTGAGAAACACTGCTAAAAGTGGTCGACAAGTGGGGCTCAAAATAATTCGAAACCTCTATTTTAAATAGTTGCAAACTAATCTTTGCGCAAATAGTCACAAATAGTCATTGTTAAAATGAGTATGAAATAATTAATAATATAATATATATTTAATTATATATAATAACATAATCTGTATATTATATTTAACAATATAATTAATATATTATATATAATAATATAACTTATATATTGGTAAAAATATGATAATTATTACCAAATATATTAGCTAATCTTCGCAACAATTTTCGTTACTTCAGTACTTAACGATTATCAGCCAATTACTACTAAAACAATTGTCAGCAAGCCACCATTAAAATCACTCTCAGCAATTTTATAAAATTTTAAAAAATATTACCAAGTTGGTCAAAATTCTCCTCAGATTAGTTAAAAGTCATCACTAAAGTCGTTAGGAATAAAGATGGTCAAAGTTATTAGTAAAATGGCCACTGACTAATCGATCACGGAAAAAATCATCATTAAATATTTATCGCTATAATTGACAACTGGGGATATATGATATTATATGCCATTTTCGAACCTTTTAATGCATAAAATGCCACGCAAAGGAACCTACCCTATAACAGATCCCTATATATTTCCCCCGTACAAATAAATGGAACCTAAAAATGACCCCACGCGCTGCCAAAGTGGCACTTCGATCTCAAATATTGTATCCAGGAGGCTTTGTATTTGAGAAAATATCTCACTTTATCCTTCAAGGAGAAACATAATGACCTCCTAAAACGTGACCTCTCCTTTTAGAAAAGGAATTCGGGGAATCCAGTGGTTGAAAAAGATATTATTTGACACGTGGCTGGAATTGGCACTGGCTTTTGAAACAGATTGATGGGGGTATAAGCCCTTTTCCCCTGCTCGTTTCACGCCCAATGGCCAGTATTTTCATAGCATTACCTGCCAAGGATGCCCTAAGAGTATTGGTTTGCAAAGGGGATTGCGTCTCTTACATAAAAGGGCATCGATGTTTTTGCCCCTCACGAAACATTTATTACGGGCTTTACCCATTTATTTTCCAATGAGTTAAGGGAAAAACTTTTGAGAAGAAGGGACAGAGTGATTATATATAGATTGATGCTATTAAAATATTATAAAGTCAGCAATTGACGATACAATTATTTCAGAGAAAAGCTGGAAACAAAATGTTTTTAGCAAACGTTAAAATGAAATAGAAATAAATGAGTTTTGTTTTCCAACAGTTGAATAACATTTGCTTGATGAAGAGAATTTATACATGGAATTACATCAAATTGTTAGTTGAAAATTGCACTTTAATTTAGTAATTATCAACTAATACTTTAACATAATAATTATCAATTACACTTTAAATTAATAATAACCAATTGAATTTTAAATTAGTAATTATCACTTGCAATTTAAGTTAATAGTTATTACATGAACATCTGTTAGTTATAAACGACATTTGAAATTATTGTCATTTTTATGTGAAATTATTGTCATTTACACTTAAATTTGTTTTCATATACAAACAAATTTATTATCACTTGCATGTGTGTTTATTAATCATAAGTGACACTTTTACATACAAAAGGTTAAACACTGGTAAAATAGCAATGAAAAAGATCACTCAAGCTTTCGGACGCATCAGCAGCAGTCCTTCATCAGGAGTAATGACGATGTTATGTTTCTGTCTCTTTTTTATACTTGAAATTTCTGGAAAACCCTTCATCAGAGTAGTCCCGCAGAATGGGAAAACCCAATGAGAACCAATGGGAGGCCTCCAATAGAATCATGGAAGAACCCCAATAGGGACCAATGAGAAACCCACACTGCGGGTTACCTAATTTGGGGATGTCTCATACATTTCAGAGTAAGAGTTGTTTGTAAGTTTCTGGAAGTGGTTGTGATGTATTAATGGCTTTCTCATGTAGTTTGTAAGTTTCCCAAGATTCTGAGATGAGTCTACTATTCTTGTTTGATGTGCCGGTGTAGTATTTTTGTTGAGCTCCAATCGGATTCGTGTCCATGTTGTAAAGCGTGTTCTGCCAGACGTGAGGCTATGTTTCCTTTCGCGAGTGCTTGTTTGTGTTCTTTTTTTCTTGTTTTGATCATTCTTTTTGTTTGTCCTATGTAATGTTTGTTGCAGTCTTTGCATGGTATTTGGTATATTGCGCCTGTGAGATCTTCTGGTGGAATTGGGTCTTTAACTTTTGTAAGTTGTTTGCGAAGTGTTGTGACAGGGGCATTAGATGTTTTGATATTTGCTTCCTTGAGGATGCGAGAGATTATTTCGGAAATGCCGTGAATATATGGAATGGATATGCGGGTGTGAGATGTATTGTTTAAAGATGTACTATTGGGTCTACAGTTTCTGAGAATAGTACGAAGGTACTATCACTCGGCCTAAATTTCTCACCTGCTCCACTTAAAATTCCTACACCACAGATTCTCGCTTCCATAGAAAATGCTCTACAAAATACTCACACTGACGAACGTGTTGCAGCTGATATCCGCTGCAGAGTGGCAGGACTCCTTCGGCGTCCAAAACTCCCTGGGGACAACCTAACGCCTATGCAAGGGGTTGCCCTCCGGGAGCTACGGAACGACAAGGACCTTGTCATACTGCCAGCTGATAAAGGCCGTACTACAGTCGTCTTAAATCGTCAAGACTACTTAAATAAAGTCTCTACACTCTTATCTGATACAAATACATACACCCGCATCACAAAAGACCCTACACAAACAATTCAATCCAAAATGAACTCTCTCCTTCTAAAACTCTATAAATCTAAAAAACTTACATTTAATCTCTACGACTCTTTAAAATGCACTTCCGGCCGCTTACCATCCTTCTACGGATTACCTAAAATTCATAAACAAAATATTCCTCTCAGACCAATAGTTAGTTTTTGCAGCTCTCCTACATATAACCTATCACAACACCTCTCACGTCTACTCTCTCCTATAATCGGTAATAACGACTACACTGTTTCTACTAGCCAATCCTTCTGCACCTCTTTAAATAACCTACAACTTGACGACGACGACCTCATGGTCTCATTCGATGTAATTTCTCTCTTCACTTGCATTCCCACATCACTTGCAATCGACACCGCACTTACACGCCTCCAAAATGACACAACACTACATGAACGCACTTCACTAACACCTCACGACATCTGCACATTGTTGAAATTTTGTCTGGACTCTGCTGTGTTCTCCTCACATGGTTCTATCTATAGACAAGTTTTTGGCACTGCCATGGGATCTCCGGTCTCAAGTGTTGTAGCTAACTTGGTTATGGAGTCATTTGAGGAAACTGCTTTATCTTCACCGAATTTTAACATTAAATTCTGGAAAAGATACGTCGACGACACGTTTGTTGTACTTAAAACTAATACACTCCAAAGCTTCTTCCATTACCTTAATAACTTAAACTCACATATAAAATTCACATACGAAACAGAACAGAACAATAAACTCCCTTTCCTAGACGTTCTTGTACACAGATCTCACGATAACTCAATCTTCACCTCAGTTTACCGTAAACCCACACATACAGACAGATATCTCGATTTTAAATCGCATCATCCAACATGCCACAAAGCTTCCGTTGTTAAAACATTAAGTCTTAGAGCGAATTCTCACTGCAGTAATGAAACACTTTCAAACACAGAAACAAAACACATACACACGGCACTTAAAAATAATGGATACCCTAAACGATTCATTCTCAGAAACTGTAGACCCAATAGTACATCTTTAAACAATACATCTCACACCCGCATATCTATTCCATATATTCACGGCATTTCCGAAACAATCTCTCGCATCCTTAAAGAGGCAAATATCCAAACATTCTATTCCCCTGTCACAACACTTCGCAAACAACTTACAAAAGTTAAAGACCCAGTTCCACCAGAAGATCTCACAGGCGCCATATACCAAATACCATGCAAAGACTGCAACAAACATTACATAGGACAAACAAAAAGAATGATCAAAACAAGAAAAAAAGAACACAAACAAGCACTCGCGAAAGGAGACATAGCCTCACGTCTGGCAGAACACGCTTTACAACACGGACACGAACCCGACTGGGACTCAACAAAAATACTACACCGTCACATCACAAACAAGAATAGTAGACTCTTCTTAGAATCTTGGGAAACTTACAAACTACACGGGAAAGCCATTAATACATCACAACCACTTCCAGAAACTTACAAACAACTCTTACTCTGAAATATATGGGATTTCCCAACATTAGGTGCCCCGCAGTACAGGTTTCTCATTGGTTCCCATTGGGTTTTTCCATGATTTCTATTGGAGGCCTCCCATTGGTTCCCACTGGGTTTTTCCATTCTGCGGGACTACTCTGATGAAGGGTTTTTCCAGAAATTTCAAGTATAAAAAGAGACAGAAACATAACATCGTCATTACTCCTGATGAAGGACTGCTGCTGATGCGTCCGAAAGCTTGAGTGATCTTTTTCATTGCTATTTTACCAGTGTTTAACCTTTTTATGTAATTTCCTCCCTGGTACCCTGTATTTTATTTCTAATAAGTGACACGCTAATTTATTAGTTGCAAATTACACATAACTTTAATGGTTTCCAATATCATATCGTCAATCTTGCGCTAAATTAATAGTTGTCAGCTAGAAGGGAATATAGTAGTTTCCGGTGACATCTATATTCAATAGTTGTCGGAGAGACGTATAATTTATTAACTATTAATTCATTATACGTACATTTATTTGTTGATATGCATACATCATTTTATTCGTTGTCAATGGTACTCATATACGTTAGTTGCCAAGTACACATAAATTTATGAGTTTCCATGTTATTGCCCATATATTTGTCAACTGCTCATAAATGTATTGCTCATCAATTTTATACAAATTTATTATTTGTCAATTTTATACAAATTTATTACTTGTCAATTTTATACAAATCTGTTAGTTGTCAATTCAATGTAATCATAGGTGTAGCTTGGGGTTAAATATGGCATAAACTGCGGGTGGGTAAAGAAAACAAAAAAGCCAAAATTGTGTGACAAAACTTACGATTTTGCTTCTTTTAAAAAAAATTCTGATTCTAAGGTTCTGATTCTTTCAAACAATGTAGGCCGAGTGCCCTGCGGTGGTATCGACCCATAAAAGTATCATAAAATGCGATCGATTTTTTTCACATCTTAGTTTGGGGTGTTTCCCCAGACTACACCAGTTTTTTGGTTGGATTACTTTGAGAACTGTAGGCCCTGACGCAGCAAACCCTATATTACCGTTGCGTTATAAAATACATGAGAGCGAAATGAATTTTATGCATGAAAAGAAATGCATTTTATACATGAAGAGAAATGCATTTTATACATGAAGAGAAATGCATTTTATACCTGAAGAGAAATGCATTTTATACATGAGAGAGAAATGCATTTTATACCTGAAGAGAAATGTATTTTATACATGAGAGAGAAATGCATTTTATGCATGAAGAAAAAAGCTTTATAATTTTAGAAAATGATCAGGGGCGCTTTAAATGATGCTTTTCTTAAATGCTGAAAACTTTTTTGAGGTGAGCGGCTCTGTCAGTTCATACACATTTATCACATCATAATCCAACCTATTGTACAGCATACGCCATTTATTATCCGTCCTCTGTTTATAATAAGTTTGATTATTATATTGTTTATGAATGTCATGCAACCACATGCATTAAAAGAACAGTAGTTGGTGCAAATTCATGTATGTATGATGCGCAGAAAGACTACTAAATATCAAAATACTGGATCCTGCACGAATCAAACATAGAGAGCCAACCACGCGCAAGCAAAAAAATAGCAATCTTCTCTCTCCAAACAGATTAAAAAACCTCTTAGGCTTAATGAAAAAGCCCAACGGAGACAACGAACTAATAAAGGAGAATGGGGAAAAAACGCCCCAAGAAGGAAAAAGGCAATCTTTTCGCCAGTTTCCGTCGTTAGAAAAAATCTCGAAACTATAGTAAAATATTGGAATTCCGGCGTATGCATTCATTTTTCCCTCTTTAGTTAATTACAAATAGTCATTTTCTGATTTCCTTGGCATCATTATCATTGATCCAAGTAATCGAGAAATAAGACGAACTTCCAGATTTTTTTTTTTTCGCATCAGGGGATCCGTAAATTGGAAACTCAGCGCTAAATGATAGGAAAGGAAATTGGGACGTTTATTTAAAAAGGATGGGATGGTTTACCCAGTTTTTACCGTTTTTAATTTCTTAGTTTATGGACCATAATCAGAATACGAGGTAATTTGAATTCATGATGCTGATTATCGATTTATTTCGATCACGCTAGTCTACCATAAAAATCTCCCTTGATATTTATACCTTTTAAATGCATTTTTGATCATGAAATTTGCTTTAAAAAATCTTTGTCAAAATAAACGGTGGGGAATGGAAATAATTTGAAGCACAACAGAGCTAAATCTGTTTTGAGTGGTCGTGTACCAAATTCAGTGTAAAGTTTGCAGCAAACAATAAATTCGACAAAGAAATATATAATCAAAACCAGAAAAAATGACACAAAGACACACCAAAAAATAACATGTCATCACATTTAGCGGAGCATACATTACAATATGGACACAAACCTAATTGGAACTCCATAAATGTATTACAAAGGGTAGTCGGCTTTTCCTGTAATAATAAAATCGTACAAATTATATGGAAACATAATTAGCATATCACTACTACTTCCAGAAATGTACAGATAGCTCCTTTGGCCGAAAACTCTGACATGACCGGACATTTCTAAATTGTAGGATTTCTACCTGGGCCGTCCCTCATCTAACCAGTGGATTTTCACATTCTGCAGGACTACACTGGAAGTAGAGCTTCCGGAAATGTCAATTTTAAGCATAGATAGAGACACACCACAGATATTATTCCTGATAAAGGACTGATGTTGATGCGTCCAAAAGCTTAGGTGATCAAACCCATTTGTTAGTGTTTAGCCTTGTATATGTAAATTTTTTTGCTAGTGTTTTGTATTTTATTCCAAGTGACAATGAAATTCACAAGATGAGAACAAAAGACATCAATGATCAGGATATAGAACAGTGGAGGAAGTGGTCGAACAAAATTGGTTTAAATTAATCCATACAGTTTGCGGACAACTCCAAACTGTGATCAATCATCTTGTCTCAAAAAGCTGCTTGATATGCAAGCGAAATTGAGGATCTCGCAATGTTTCAAATGGAGAATACTTAACTTTCAATGAAATCTCTAAACTAGCAACATTGTAAATTCTGCATAATTTCATTAACTCATACACTAATACATATTTTCGAGTATATTATAACTGCAATTACACTTTTATGTTATAATAATTTTACTCATGGCAGTACTGTCACTTCATTACCTAAACATAAAACAGTCGAGTAATATTTGCGTATAATTTTCTTTCTTTTTCGACAGTAGTCCAGTAAAATATTACATTCTGACAATAGATTTTAAGGTTAATAAGATTTTAATGAAGATAATATATTCCCTCTGTTTCAAAACAATGCCTTGCAGTTGTTAATTATTTTAGTATCTTTTAATGATCTTTAATTTTTTCCACTAAAATTACAAACTATTTGAAAAACTAGTTTAGCACAAGCCTGTCAAGTACATTGAAGCTAAAAATAACCCTGCAAATACTCAAACAAAAATTAAGAATAAAAAGAAACTTTTGAAAACTATGACGTAGTCAGTTTTGACAAATCATTTTTGTTTTAGCACTTTTTAAGATCCTCGATCCTGTTAAAGAAGCTTTTGAAGCGAGACAGAGGAAACAGGATTAAAAAGGATTAAGGATAAAATTTTGGAAACTGCAAGAAAAGACAAAAATGTATTTACAATAGCCCTGTCATGGAATATTAATCCTTGATTGATAAGTTAATGATTAATGTTGAACTAATCGGTTAATTGGGAATTAGTCGTACGTTGCAAAGATAATAACGTGTTAACTTTTAAATGATGTACGTTAGCTAAACAAAAGATTTAACGTAATTTATGTCTTCGCAAGAAAATGAAAAGTCATTTTTGATGATTTTAAAAACAAATTACATGTATCTTTCACACGGAATATATCTAAAAATTGTAAAACAATAAGGTATTTAATATCTGTGGAGTATATTGTGCAACTAAATATATACTTTATACGCAAGTATAGGGAGAATTGTGTATAAGGAAGAATTGTGTAAGGAAGAATTGTGTATAAGGGATATGCAAGTGCTTTCTTTATCAGATAATTTAAATGAACTCTTACGGGCTTTCAACAATTCAGGGATTGATTGCCAGCATAAACCATAGTTCTTCTGAAATGGCTATCCCTGCAATCCACGTTTTTTCTTCTTCTTCTTTCATTTTACCATTTTCCCATGTTTGCATGAAGTCGGCGTTATGCTCTTTTAATCTTCCTTTCCACAATTTTCTATCCAATGCCTCTTCTCTACTCCATCCATACTCTTCCAGATCTTCGGTCACTTTATCCTTCAATGTCAGTCGTGGTCTTTCCTTTTTCCCTCTTACTTCTTACTACCAGCCAATCCAATACCTTCCCCATATAGAACTCATTTCTCCGCTCCATATGCCCAAGCCATCTTAACCTATGTTCTTGTATTTTTCTTCCTATGGGTCCAACCTTGACCGTACCTCTAATTAGGTTATTCCTTATTTTATCCCTCCTTGTAACACCATTCATCCACCTCAACATTCTCATCTCAGCCACTTCCATCTTCCTTTCATGCGCTCTTGTAATTGGCCAAGTCTCTGCCCTGCATTTTAATTTAACGTTATTTCTGCAAAAAATCATATCTTATATACTCATGTTTGTAAAAATAGAAACGCCGTGAAGAATTGAATGAAATTTAACGTACGAACGACCCGTGTTGATACAAATAAACAATTAAAATTACAAAGCAAAAAAATAATATTACATGTCGAAAATCAGTATTTGGTGAAGCCACCACGCGCTGCAATAAGTGATGCTATACGACGTGGCATGGAATCAAACAGATGTTGAATGTGTGCCTGAGGAAGAGCATTCCAGATTGCTTGTATGCGACCCCAAAGTTCATCTGTAGTAGCTATGGGACGAGGATCACGAGCGAGACGCCGACCAACGAAATCCCACACATGTTCAATCGGCGACATATCCGGCGAATAGGCAGGCCAAGGAAGAAGCTGTATCTGTTGTGATGAAAAGAAGTCTTGAACATTCCTGGCAATATGTGGGCGGGCATTGTCCTGTTGAAATACAGCTCCGGGAATGCCTTGAAGGAAGGGAACAACTTCGGGCTCCAGAACTTCATTGATGTACCGGTTGCTGTTAAGATTACCCACAATTCGTAGCAGCTGAGATCGTCCATGATACGCAATCGCACCCCAGACCATAACGCTGGGGGTTCGTCCACTATGACGTTGGATAATGCACTCCGGAAGGTGGCGTTCACCGGTATAGCGTCTAACACGGATGCGGCCATCACTGTACCCCAAATTAAAGCGGGATTCATCAGAAAACACCACTTGTTGCCAATCAGCACGCCAGTCTCTATGTCCATGAGCCCATTGTAACCGCAGGCGCCGATGGTTTTGCGTCAGGAGGATCCTGTATAAAGGAACTCTTGCACGCAGTCCACGGTGCAGTAGACGCCGACGAATTGATGAAGCACACAATGATACACCTGTAGCAGTGCACCAACGTTCTGCCAACTGTCCAGATGAAGCAAAACGGTCCGTCACCGCCATGCGGACCAGGTGTCTATCATCCCGTGCTGACGTCACCTTTCGGCGTCCACTTCTGGATTTCTGAGTTGTCTGGTTCTCTTGAACCCACTGCTTCCACACTCGCATCACTGTGCTGCTGTTACGCCCCATACGAGCTGCTATTGCACGATAAGAAAACCCTCCTTCACGAAGGCCGATCATTCGTCCCCGTTCAAACTCCGTAACTTGCTGAAATGTCGCCCTCTTTCGTCGTAGAGGCATAGTGACGTCTCATGTAACGTTTACCACTAGCAGATAGCCATACACGCCCCGCTACAGCCCTCTATTTATACGGATCCATCAGCAGTTCAGAGGGCGCTGCTCAGCCCACGCATGCGTGATGACTCTGAAATTCTAATCATTTGAATAGCATACCCTAATTTGCATTTCCTGAAAGTTTCAGCTCAATCAAGTGATTCCTTCATGGTGTTGCAATTTTTACAAACGTAAGTTTCTCTTTCGCCCTTAGTCTTTTGCATCAACATCAATCTTCTTCTTCATCTGTCATTTCTTGTCCAGATGATATTTTTCTCTAGTGTTAATTTGAGAAAGGTCGCATTTCCCTTCATTCACTAGTATTAATAGTACTTTAACTATATGGATTGTATTGACAATCTTGCTTTTTCTTTAAGCTAATTTTGTTCAGGAATTCCACGTTGAAAGCTGTATCTCCCTATCTCCTTCTGTCTATTTTCTTTTCTTCGTTTATTGATGTGCATATTTCAAAGCACTGATGTACGCAGGTGGATTAATGGGGGTTGGAACCCAAATTTACGACTTTCCGTTTTATGTTTGAATATAAAATATTTATATTAATATGTTTGATAGCTCTGAAGGAGAATCTTGTAACAAGCTATTGCTTTCCATTATCCTCCATTTCTAATCTAATCATTGTATCAGTAACGTATCATCATCGTCCTCGTATGTAATTCATATATAAACTTACCATATGCAAATTTAAATATGTATCTCAGGTTGAATTATTATTTTTACGATGAAATTTTGCATATATACATATGAATAAATGGAGTTGTAGCTCTATAATTACCAATTGTGAGCCAGTAAACACCCCCTTCCCACCATTTTGAACTTTCTGCCTATGTCCTTGTTTTAAAGGCACCGATTTTTTTTCTTGGCATGCCTTTTGATCTTACAGGTATCATATCCTTACAGGTATCATATCACAGGTATAACATTCAGGTATAACTTTTAGATATAACATTCAAATATAACTTTTAAATATAACATTCAGATATGACTTTTAGATAAGTAATATCTGTGATATGACTTGATATAACATTCAGATATAACTTTTAGATACAACATTCATATATAACTTCTTAGATATAACATTCAGATATAATTTTTAGATATAATATTCAGATATAACATTCAGGTATAACTTTTAGATACAACATTCAGACGTAACGTTATAAAATTGAGAGTCTAAATGTGCAGACAATTTTTTTTACACATTTAAAAAATCTGATAGCGAATATCGTCAAGATCTATATTAATATCTAATAATTAACCGTGATTGTGGAATTGTTCGTTATATAGACTTGTTCGTTAAAAGTAATCGTTCTTTGAAATGTTTTACTGACACGATGTTTAAAATTGAGCTATCTTAGCTGTCTTTTCTGTTATTTTTTCCGCAGAAAACTTTTCTTAGCTAATTTATTTTTTCTTTAGGCCTGACAAATCGTTTTCTCATTTACTTGGACTTGGTCTGGTGGGACGAATCTTAATTTAAAAAAAAAATATATTTTAAATAAATAAAAACAACAACAAAAGTTCACTGATGTGTCGATGTGTCTCACTTTTCTTGCTATTTTTATTTTTATATTTTGTGTGATTTCAATGATAGTGTCTAGTTTTATTTTTATCCCCAAGGAAAGATCAAGAAAGTAAAACAAGAGGATCGTTTACGTCTGATAACAGAAAAGTATCCATATTCAACATCTGGACATTGATATTTTTTATATATGAGTGAAGATTGTACTATTTGGGAAATTACGAAGATTGTTGATGATTTTTGATTTGTTACAATGAATTTTAAATAATTGTGGTGATAAATACGATAATTAATACATATTTTTTACATGATAGCATGTTATTATTTTGAAATGTAGGTCGGTATTAATACTTCTCTCATATGTTAATGTGATATAATTTACAATTTACATAGGTTAATATAATCCAATCAGTGTTGATTAATTTCTACCCTTCTTTTGGCATTATCAGTTTACTATCTTTATTCTGGTATCATTTTCATTGTACTTAAAACTAAAACAGTCCTCATGGCAATGTGGATCCTATATCTGAAACTTATCTATCTATACCCTTTGCCATCAAAATATCTTCAAGCTCATTCTCTTCTCACCTTCTAAGTATTTTGCCATACATCGAAGAAAACGTCGTAAAAATGCCAGCGTAATTTCAGTCTAGCTTAAAAGCACTTTATTGGGAAAACTTCAAAGGTCATCGGCTATCACTTATGGCCTAAATTTATGAGAAAATACCAGAACCATGCCACCCACACCAGATAAACACATGAAACTAACACGTGCAAGATTGGCGAGTGAGAAGGAATGCCTCATCCGCCAAATGGAGCCAAAAGAGATATTGGCCAAGGTTGGTGGGCGCATTGCCCTTGCTATCGAATCTCCTGTTAATGGGCTCTTGGCTAGATTTTTGGTTCCATTTAGTTCTCGAGTGGCCAAAATACTTTCTTCGAAAACTTGAAAGTTTGCAAGATCTGGCAGACGCCTGGACCACCTCAAAATGTAAAAGGCGAATCTTCTAGGGGCTATGCCCCTGGGTAAATATTCTTTCATTTCTTCTCTTCCTGTGCCACCTTTAATCTTTAAAATTTTAATTTTTCTTAGTAACAACATATAATATTCTGCATGTTTTTCTTCTTTTAAAATGATGATTTTGTGGGGATCAGACCCCGCAAAAGAGTTAATGGAATTAATAATTTGAAGTGGAAATTCTTCCCAGTTATAAAAAAAAAATGAAAATCATACTGCTGATGTTGACAATTTAATGTCTAAACATTTTAATAACCATCATTAATATTTATAATCAAAAACGTTTCTTGAAGAAATATTATCCTATGGTATACTCAATTAAATTTTTACTTGTATTATTGAATGTTATGCACTTTATTAAAAAGTAATTATCTAAACAATTTGATGCAAAAATGTTTTAGAACGCTACAAAAAAAAGATAATATTATTGCTAGTTATAATTAAGATTTATCTTGGGGGAATTATTTTAATTCTTGTATAATGAAGGACTATGTTACTTGTAATGAAATCTTGTGTTTTATTAAAATCAGTTCTATTAATTTGAGTAAATAATTTTGTTTTTGATATTCCTTTTAAATTCTAAGTGCATATTTAAGTAGTACAGAACTAAGTTTTTTACTCAAATATTATGTTAAATGGTTAGTGGTAATACTCGTGTTAATTAAATTAAAATTGCTTAATTATTCACTTTATCCTGAGGCACCGTTCTTGGGAAATTGCGGATTTATAATCCAATGTTTGTGTTCACTAAAATTCGACACGAGCCTTTATAAATTATTAAATTTTATTCTTTTAACATGGATGTTTTAATGTAAGTAGGAATTAACTTCCTAAGTTCAATTTAGGAAATCAAACCTTTGTAGGTTTTCAGGAAACGAACCTGGTAATAATGTGTGGTTGTAAAGTTATTATGTGGTGTAATAATCTCTGGCCAAATTGGCGACTTAATAATCTAAATAACCAACTATATCTCAAATAATTCTATTACTTATCACAATAATTTATATGTATCCGTATGGCCCTATCTCCCCCACCCCGCCATCACCAAATTACATTTGTTTATGTATACATACATACAAACATGTAGCATTCGGAGAGACCTTCATCAAGTTGTGGATAGATAATGGATGAATATATATATATATATATCCATCCGATTCCTACAGAGCAGCATGAAACAATGGAGAACCCGGTTACAGCTAAACACGCCAGACAGTAAAATAGAAACGGCCGAGATCCCCATCCGCCGCGGAATCTTTCAAGGAGACGCACTAAGCCCCCAGTGGTTCTGCTTGGCGTTAAACCCCTTGTCAAGGATGCTGAACACAAGTAAATACGGATACATGCTGAAGAAAGACAAGAGAAACCTACATAAAGTCTCCCACCTCATGTACGTAGATGACATCAAGCTATACGCGCCAACAATCACCCAACTCCGACAACTCATCAGTATAACAGAGACATTCTCCAAGGACATAGGAATGGAATTCGGCCTCGATAAGTGCAAAATACAGAAGAATAGCAAAGAAGATTTACCAGGCATCGAACTCGAAGACGGGAGACTACTGAAGACCTTGGACGAGGGCGAAACCTACAAATACCTAGGGATAATGCAAAAACGGCAGCAGGAGCACAAGAAAGTCAAAGTCCAGCTCACGCAAGCATTCCAAGAAAGACTTAGAAGCATTGTGAAGACGAAACTGAGCGGGAAGAACACCACGCAAGCAATTAACGCATATGCGGTACCAGTGCTCACCTACTCCTTCGGGATCATCAAATGGTCCAACACTGAACTAGAACAACTCCAGCGGAAAATGAGAACCATCCAGAGAAGAGCCGGACAACTACACCCTGCAACGGCAATTGAACGGCAAACACTACCCCGGGAAGAAGGAGGACGCGGACAAGCGGACCTCAAAGACTTACATGACAAGCAGATCCAGAGCATGAGGCAATACTTCCAGTTGAAGAGTCCCCGATCGCCACTCATCCAAGCCATAATACAAGCAGATGCAAATTACACGCCACTAAACCTGTGTAGTACCGAAGAGCGTGTCCTGGAAACAGCCAACGAACAGAAACTGAGAACTTGGGCCGGAAAACCATTACATGGCAGGCACTACAATGACCTGCAACAACCACACGTTGACAAAAAGGCATCAAATTCTTGGCTGGCCAAAGGCACTCTCCAGCCAGAGACAGAAGGATTCATGCTAGCCATCCAAGACCAAGTGATCGCAACAAGGAACAATCAGAAATTCATCCAGAGAAAAGACATAGAAAGCGACAAATGCAGACACTGTCATGCGGCATCGGAGACAATCCAACACGTGATGGCAGGATGCAAGATCCTTGCGCAGTCAGACTACAAACATAGACACGATCAAGTAGCGAAAATAGTCCACCAGAAATTGGCAGCGAATGCTGGCTTTCTGACAGAAAAATGCCCGTACTACAAATATGAGCCAGAGACCGTGCATGAGAACGAAACACACAAGCTTTACTGGGATAGAGCAATCATAACAGACAAGACAGTCCCACATAACCGTCCTGACATAACCCTCGTCGATAAATCGAATAAGACCACGTACTTAATCGACATAGCAGTACCCAACACCAATAACATACAGACAACCTACACAACGAAAATCACCAAGTACCAAGATCTCAGACATGAAGTACGAGATATATGGGGTATGGAAAAGATCTTCATCATCCCGTTAGTCATCTCAGCAACAGGGATAGTACCAAAAACGCTTGCGACGAATTTGGAGATACTCAACATTGACCCAAACACCTACATTGAAATACAAAAAGCCACAATCCTAAACACGTGTCACATTGTCAGGAAGTTTCTAGACATGGCACATTAAGAAGTGATGTAAAAAGAGGCTTGGGAACATGGCGCTCTGCCCGTCCCAAAGCCTGTTTCCGCCAAGAATGGGCGAGGAAAACTTTTATATATATCATCATCATCATATTCAACCATTATCTATCCACTGCTGGATGAAGGTCTCTCCAAATGCTTTCCACACAAGTCTATCCTGAGCAATTCGCTTCCACGTCACCCCAACCTGTTTTCTTATTTCATCCACCCATCTAGTTTGAGGACGTTTTCTAGGTCTTCGGTGGTCTCTTGGAATCCAGTTCAGAATTTCTGTTGTCCATCGTTGATCAGTTCTTCTTGCAATATGCCCAGCCCATCGCCATTTCAGCCCTTTTACTTTAACAATGATGTCCTCTACTCTAGTTTGCTCTCTCACCCAAGTGTTTCTTTTTCGATCTCTCCTAGTTATTCCAAGCATGCACCT
>QLNU02015003.1:14542663-14553883 GCA_006491805.2 Dysdera silvatica | reverse complement strand
GATCAAATTTGGAAAGGAAAACAAACAGTAATCTAGGAAATGGACTAACAAATCAATGGAATATTCCATTGTTATTGAACGATGACAATGCAGATAATGTTGTGAACAACTAAAAAATATGTATCAATGAAAACTTAACTGACTATAACAGGAGAATATTGACATAAACACTTAAATTTAAGAGAGAATTCAATTGAAAGTTCGTACGGACTTACAAAGGAAAGACTCAAATTAGAGAAAATGAAAATACGGTAATACATCAGTTAAAAAACAAAAGTGACCTTGTGAAACTTCGAGAAAATAGTATATGATTAGAATCAAAATATGAAATGGGAGAAGGGAATAAGAAAATCAAGGAAAAAAAACTGGAAAAAATCGAAAGAAAACGGAAAAAAACAACTAACGAGTAAAAGAGTAAAAATACTACAAATAAACGCAAGAAGCATGAGGAACAAAATAAACAGTATTGAACAAATAATAGAAGATACTCAAAATCCAGAGATAGTGAGAATTACTGAAACATGGAAAGAAGAAGATCAAAATATACTACTAACTAACTATAAAGAATATAATGTGACAAGAATAGGAAAGGAAAAGGAGTATCTATATACTATAAATGTGATAAACTAGAACTGGAACAAATTATTCAAGACTCATACGTAACATCAGATACAGAGATAATTAGTGCTGAAACACAAAACAACATATTTATAGTAATTTATAGACCGCCAAAAGGTAACTTAAGCAATTTCTTTGTACAATTAGAAGATATAATTGAAAAAAAATGAAAGATAAAAAAAAACAGTTAAATATAGCTGGTGAGTTTAACATTGACTTGAATAAAAAAAAATGTGCAACTAAAAGAAACACTTCTTATTATAACAGAACATAGCGGGTTAATAATTGTAATTGAACAAAATACAAGATTTGAAAAAGAAACTACATCCTTGGTTGGCCATTTCCATACTAACAATAATAGTACAAAAGCTGAAGTACTAGACATTTATTTGAGCGATCATAAACCTATAATAATAACAGGAAAGGAGAAGAAGATATCAATGAAACAGAGCAAAAATATGTGAGGAAACAAGGAGAAAAACAGTTAAACAAATTCAAAGAAATAATGTCAGAAATAAATTATGGAAAGAACTAGAGAAAATCCCACATAGGGTAGAGGATAAATATCAATTATTCCTAAAAATAACAATACAGGAATATAATAAGTGTTTTCCCATAATAAAAAAAAATAATTAAAAAAAGCGGAAATAGATGGTATAACCAACTAATAAGAAAAAAAGAAGACAAAGCATATAAACATTACCTAAAAACAATGAATATTAAAGACTGGGAAAAATTTACGCAGATAGGAAACATGACACAAAAAATAATAAAAGTAACGAAAGAAAAATGTTATAAAGATAGATTAATGGAAAAAAATCCCCCCAAAAAATGAAAAGTTATAAATGAACTACTTGGAAAAAAGGATAAAGAAAATACAATAAATAAAATTATAAAAAAGGAAATGAAATAACAGATGACATTGAAATGGCTAATACAATGAATGAGAACTTTATAATTATACTAGAATAATAAAAAATCGGTGAACTCTAAATAACAAAAACAGTAATTAAAACAAATCAAATATGAAGCACCACAGTAATTGATAAAAAATAACGAAAAATGAAATTATGAAAGAAATTGACTCAATAAATGAAAAAAAGGGAAGGGATCGATGATATTCAACCAAGAATAATAAAAATATGTAAAAATGAATTTATAATACCCTTAACAATAATTTACAATGATATGATTAATAAAGAATATATTCCAAACAACATGAAATTAGTTAAAATTGTTCCAATTTTTATAAAAGTGGAAAAGCAGACTGCAACAATTAAAGACCTATAACAATACCCCACCCAATCTTTGCAAAAATATTTGAAAAACTGTTTTACAATAGACTAACAAATTTCCTAAAGAACAAAATATTAATAGATAAAAATCAATATGGATTCAGAAAAAATAAAACTACTGAAGATGCAATACTAAAAACAGTAACGATGATTCACAATAAACTTGAACAAAATGAATATATAATAGGCATTAATTTAGATATGAGTAAAGCTTTTGATCTCATAAACAGGATGAACTTATAACAATAGCTAACAATTATGAAAGCAGAGGTAAAGCAGGCAACATACTACAAAGCTACCTACAGCAAAGAAAACAAATAACAGTAATAAAAAAAGAATCTGAAATGAGAACAACAAATGCAGGTCTCCCTGAGGGTTCAATTTTCGGCCCGCTGTTATTTACTCTAGCCATGAACGATATATTTAATATCAATAACGAAGTAATATTATTTGCCGATGATGTAAGCTGGATTACTAATCACAAAAACTTGGATGAATTATTTAATCTAACTAACACTAAACTTGCAAAAATGGCAGAATGGTTCAGTAACAATAATTTCTTTATAAATATGGATAAAACCAATTATTTAATATTTAAACATAAAAATAAAAAATTTGAACTTGGGGGAAAAACATCAGTTATACATTGATAACTAAAACTTGAAAGAAAATCGTCAACAAAATTCTTAGGCCTAACAATAACAGGGGATTTAAATTGGAATCCCCACATTAATGAAGTGATGAAAAAAGTACGAAGAGGTACGGGTATTATACGTAAACACACTACTAACAACAGAAGTGAAAAAAGACTTACACTATTCTTTAATTGATAGACATTTAATTTATGGAAATTTAGTGTGAGAAAAATGTGGCATAGTTAATGAGATCAAGATAAATAAAACGCAAAATAAAACAATTGAAAAATTATGAAGTAGTAATACATCTCAAATGAATTCAGATATAAGGAAGAAATTTAAAATACTGAAAGTTCAAAACTTTTATAAACTCAAAATAAACATCAGTTTTCAGATATTATACACTTGGAAAAAAGAACTAATATATATATAATACAGGAAATGAAGACCTATATATATATATATACCAAAAAGAAGTAAAAGGAATAAATCACAAGAGAATATTAATTACGCAGGAATAAAGATATGGAATAATATAGAAGATGATATCAGGTACAGTTGAATATTTGGACAATTCAAAACAAGACTAAAAAATACACTACTGCAAAAATATATTTAATGATTACCATAAATGATTTGGAAAGATCTATAAGGACTTACGTCTGCAACCCCTTCCTGAGTAAATCATGTAACTTAACCAAAATGTATTTAGAAAAATAAAATTGTTATTATTATTATGGAGAGGATAATTTTTGATTGAGCCTTTTTAAACTCCATTTTATCTCTGAAGACATTTATCACAGAGTTTTGAAATTATTTGGTTATATTAAATCCTGTTTTGCAAAAGTTTAACGACCTAATTCTATATCTAAAAATAATATGATTTCCTATATATAAATCTATTATTATAATAGAGTTCCATATAAAAGTATATTATTATAGTAGAGTTCTATATATAAAGGTACTATTATAGTAGAGTTTTGAAAATATTTATATCATTATAGCAGATATCTATATATAAAGATATTATTATCACAGCAGAGTTCTACATATAAAATTATTATTATAGTTGAGTTCTATATAAGATATCATTATAGCAGAGCCCTATATATAAAATAACTACTATAGTGAATCCCGGGGAGAAGACGGCCAAAGTTTAACTATTCAACGACATTATATTTAGGCGTTTTCAAATAAAATAATGTGGGTATCGGAAATGAATACTATGAATATTTTTATACTTACTGAAAGATTTTGATATCAAACCTCATTGTTTTATGTTAGGTTTGTGGCACTTTCATACTATGGCATTTTGGGCATCTTACTGAAGAACGAAATAAGATAACAAGGATTGCATTAAGTGTACTTACGTTAAATTAATAGGAATGAAACATCATTTATTGAAAACATAGTAGGAAAAACACAGGGTATCTACTGAAAAGAAAATTAACAACATTTTTTCAGCGATTGCTGATGAATTTGTAAAGTATTTTTCAGATATTAATAGTCATGAATTGCCTTTACCACTGGCTGCCGTTACTGTGGATCATATCTGTTATATCTGATATCATTGCTGATATCTGATTGCATATATCTGATATCATTGCCGATATCTGATTGCATATATCTGATATCATCCGATATCACCATTTGTTATATCTGATATCATCTGATATCACCATTTGCTGTATCTGATATCATCTGATATCACCATTTGCTGTATCTGATATCATCTGATATCACCATTTGTTATATCTGATATCATCTGATATCACCATTTGTTATATCTGATATCATTGCACATATCTGTTTCTGATGTGCATGTTTCGTGCAGCCATTCCTTGCAAATGATACACTCTAACCAAGGTATTTTAGGCTCTTTTTTATCGTAATAATTTATGTTGCAAACAACACAGTTATTTTTGCTGTCTTTGCCTTTCTTCTTTTGAATTTGCAAATCACTAACTTTTCCGTTTTGTTTCCTCTTTTCTACTTTCATTTTCACTTTCTCGATGTGTTCATGTTCAGTTAGTAGACCTACTGTCGTCATTCTTCGTTTCTTCTCCTTTGGATGTAAAATAGGAATAGGAAATATGTCCTCAAACGAACACCCTGCTTTCGAAAGAACTCTGCTTTCGGCATTTTCTATTACTTCCTGTGTGACCCTCTTGATCTTCTGATGTAGCTGAAGAAAGAGCACAATCTGAAATGCAATATGCTTCCTCGGGTATACTTTCTGGCTCATACGGCCAAATACCACAGGTTTTAAAACTACTAGAAGCTTTATATTGCGTTGCTCCCTTCTGCCATGCCTCTTTTAACAAAGGGCCAAATTGAGCCTTGGATAATTTTCTACCTGGATGTGCTTTCATCCATGTTGTCACAGCGTTGTAAAAAAAAATGTTTCAAAGATTTAAAAACATATCTGTCAAGAGGTTGTAGATAATGAGTAGAATGAGGAGGTAAACAAAACATGATCACATCATTGTTTGTAGCTATTTCCAGCATGTCTGGATCTTCGTACATGCTTCATGGCAAATTGCAGATATTCTTTGCTCCATTGTACTCTATTTGACGTTCGGACATGTGTACGAGGCATATTTACTTAAAATAATGAAAAATATATATTTTTTTAAATCTGCCATCTCACCCCGAAAAAAAATAGGCATCTTTCCCTAGAGTCGGGGTAAGACGCCATGTTAGTCACGTGACGACGATTGCGAAAACTAAAGCTGTTATATATCAGTACGTTAACAATAAAACCTCTACTATACAAATAGTATGGAAAAGTACAACTTCACATTATACTTTTTAATCTATAATGACTGAATATATCACATTGAAATAATTTGGGCAGTCCAAATCTTAAACTTATAAATGATTTTTCCTATAAATCCGGACACATAAGATCGCGACCTTCCTTTTACAAATTATTTCACAAGGTGCCTATCGTCTTCAATAGGAAATGGCCCCTGCTGACATTTGTGACTAAAATTGGAAACTATGAAAAAATAAGCATCTTCCCCCGATTCACTCTATAACAGAGTTCTATATATAAATATATTAATATAGCAGAGTTATATGCTAAAATATTATTGTAACAGAGTTCTATGAACTTAAAAAGGTTTTAATCTCTAGCAGACTCGTATATACCTATAGATAGTTTACTAGCGAAGTTCTGTAACAAAAATTTTACTAGCGGAAATTTGTAACAGCGATTTTACTATCAAAATTTTGTAATAAAGATTTTATTAGCCAAATTTTGTAATAAAGATTTTATTAGCCAAATTTTGTAACAAAGATATTACTGCGAAATTTTATAACAAATATTTTACTCTTGTAGAGTTTTTCTTATACAGTAATTCCTCTCAATAACGTCGTTCGAATTAACGGCTACCTTTGTTTAAAAATGGTATTTGCTATACGGTTTTGGTAAATATTTTACAGAATTACAGATATTCTAATTAAGGTCTTTTTCTGTCTAATGACGTTTATTCTTTACCTCCTGAAAATCGTTAATGTGAGAGATAATTTCAGAAAGGTTTTACTACTAAAATCCCATATATTAAGGTTTTATTTTCTGGAATTTGTATATAGAGAGATACCACAACTAGAAAATGCTATTTTCAAAATACCTAATTGATACAGAAGAACTCCATATCCAATAATTTGTCGATTGAAGCAGAATCGTATTAAGCCTATTGGGGTCCCAAAAAAAATATGTGTAAGGAACTGAGGACTTTTTCGGGAAGATTTCAGTAGTAAATTTTTAGTGAGTTCCTTAAACCGGCAATATGTAACTAATAATAAACTCAACGTTTCAAGAAAAATCAGATATTTATTCAAAAAATTTAATAGTAATAAATTACCTCAGTGCTTAAAAAATGTTTTGTATATAAATTTGTGTCTTGATTTTTCTTTTCTTTGACAAAGTCATCAATTATTTTTTCAGTGTCTATTTCATCCAATTTTTTTTTTGTTCTAGGTATAATATGGCCATGTTGTTCAATCTGTCTTCTCCTATCGTACTCCTTAAATAGCATTTAACGCATTTTAAAACTGAAAAAGATCTTTCACCTGTTGCATTTGATATTGGCATTGTTAAAAATATTTTCGAAATAATATCTACATTAGGAAAAGTTCCACTCTCTTTGTACACTTCGAACTATTATTCAATAGTATTTCTGGCTATTTATTTATCCACATTTCTGATTATTTATTTATCAGTTTCTCCCTTTTTAATGACATACATTTATGTTCTTTGCAAATGTTCTTGCAAACTTCCTTTATCATTTATAACTTTTTAATATCACTTGAGATATTATATCGGGCTTCCAAACATAAATTTTTTACCATCATTCATCTATATAATTATTATTTTTCATAAATTCTACAAAAATAGAATAAACAGTACTTTTAATTCGATTGGACTCTTTACGTCCTGGTATATATATCCAAGCGAGATAAATACTTACTGATAAATACTTCAATAATAATCATTAATAATAATAATTCACCAATAATCCCATTGATTATATACTCCATGATGGAAAAACACTCTCTTTCCATTTTTTATTTCTAAGTTTTATTTATTCAACAATAAGGATTATTTCCTTAAAATAATGATATTAATAATAGTTCGACGGGAGTTTTAGAAAAATTAATACAGTCGGAGCAGGACATAAACATCCTCTCCTCCTCGAAGATTTATCCAGAAGATCCGATTTTCGCGCGGAAATATTGTTTAAATTATTTAAACAACGATCCAATGACGTCCAATAACCTTTCAGCATTCTAGCGCTCAAGTACGTGTGTGTGTATGTGTGTGTGTGTGTGTAGACACACAGGACAAGTAGTAAGGCGTGTGCCCAGAGGTTAAATCAAAGTTGTTCTTCTCAACTTCTTATGAGAAAAATGGCGTTGTTGAGAACAGGGTTTCCGCCATTACGATTTTATTTCATTTAATTCTAATTTCATTTACTTAATTATACATGGCATGGCATGGGCGCCCATATGGGGGCAGGGGGGCTTAGCCGTTCAAAAATTTTATTTGCCCGATTCTGCTATGCATTTACTTTCAAAAGTTTTACAGTCACATTTTAAAATAAGGTACTTTTTAGCTCATTACTAATTGTCAAGCAGTATCAATTATTTTTGTAGCATTTTAGTATCTTGTACATTCACTAAAATTTTTGACAGCCTTGAGAAGAAAGTAATAATTTTTCTCAATCCCCCACCCCCAGAAGTACTCATATGGACGCACATAATACACGGTGAAACTAAAGTTATGACTAGAGCCCAGATTATATGCACTAAGAAACCAGCAAAATATGCACTGAGCCTCAAAATATCCACTTAAAATGAGTAAACATGCACTTAAAAGGAATAAATATGTACTTAAAAAATTTTTAACGCTTGAAAATCTTATATCTCATGTTTTGACACAAATAGATTTATTAACAGCCAAGTAGAAAAACTCGATATACATTAAATCATATGTTTTGTACATAGTAAATTCTATGACTGCATATCACAATGTGTCTCTCGTTGTTCTAAACAGTTACGCTTTATCTTCAGTCATGTAATGATGTATGTCATTTTTATGGCCAAAAAGGTCCTTTCAGAGGAAAAAAAATATTCAACATCACATACATTTTCGCCATTTTTGTTTATTACGAATAGTTTATCGATGATAGAACGATGTCTATCACTGAAGGAAAATGGTGTGGAAATTTAGAATAAGTGTTTGTTTTAATTTGACTTTCAATCAATTTCCAGTCAAACACAGTAAAACTCAGCTTTGGTCTTCATAACAAGGATGGTGGCTATAATTCAGCTACGACAACATTTTGGCGTCCTAGGACATACTTAAACGTGTACATTTACGAATTCCATTGCCTTTCCACTCAGATAAGAAGTAAGAAGAAAGTTCAACTTTAGTATTGTGGTGAAATTTTTCAGATGAGAGAATAATAAAATTCTTAAAATTACTAAAACCCTTAAAATATGCATTTATTCTGGAAATTCATGGTTTTTGTGCATTTATATTCAAAAACACTAAAAACAGCTAAAATATGTAATTGAATATATTACGGGATCTAGTTATAACAGTAGCATTTAATCGTTCTGCACTCATCTTTGCACTTGCGCATCCGGAATGTTCCCAAGGATGGGACCAGTAATGCGAGGAAGTTTTGGTGGAAAAAATGGCCAAAGACCATATCAATTACGGTTGTTTTTTATGTTCATTTATCATTATTAAATTACTACTAATTTGACAGTGCAATATACTTAAATGATTAAAAATGGTGGATTTTTTTGTACAATTTTACAATGGCCAGCTTTTGTTTTCCACAAAAGATCACTGTTTTAGTAATAGGTTTAAAAATAAGCCTATTGTGCAAAACTTGCTTTTGCTTGCCCTCTGTCCAATACTTGATCTACGGAAGCCTTTTTTCCTTTTGTGACCTTTAAAAACTCATCGGCTTTGTGAACTGAATCCTTATGATAGAGAAAAGTTCTAATGTTATCTGAACTTCTCCAAGGTCTTCTTCCAATTATTAAATTCTTTTGAAACAAGTAGATCTGTGGCTTGTGTCGATCTTAAACCGACTTCATGGGGTGAAAAGAGAACACACAAAATTTGCTATAGGCACTGTCTTCTAATTTGGGGCAAGTTATGCTTACTCAGTTCAGATGGGCAGAACCTCCAACTACGGTGAGATTTTCCTTGACTTTATACAGCACTTGTGACGGTCGTGGGAAAATTGCAATTTGCATATGATTCCCAAAGACTTTTAAACATTGTTATCCTATTTTCATCGGTGAGGTTAGATTTCTTGACATAATTAGAAATATCTGCAGTCAGAATTTCCAATTTAATTGTTTTGGTCTACCTTTACCTCCTAGAAAGCGTTTGAAGACAGCCATAGCCACTGTGGTTGCTTACCTCAACAGCAGTCTCATCAATGTCATAGAGTTCAGGTAAATGTCACTGGGAACGTCACTATTTTCAATTTTAATACTTTCAAAAAAATTTTTTCGCTTTGTTAGCCCAAGGGGGAGCGGGCTTCCTATGTAAGTGCGCCAGGGCATGTTTGAACTGATATGATTTTTAATTAACTTTAATTTAAAAAAAAGAACGTTTTGTACTTATATGCGTAAAATACGTGAATAATATTAAGTATTGCATCTTTCGCTTTTTGTGTTGTGGTATTTTTTAACTGGGAATCTCTCGAACTTGGGGCCCCTGGTGGCCGCCATATCCGCCAGCCGCTTAATCCGCCACTGGATTGAAGGATTTTGTATGTGAAGAACCTCCTAACCTAAATGTTTCCATTTGCTATCAGAATTCCACAGCCATAACTATAGTCTAGTTTCGACATCATTAGCTTAATACTGCCCATTTGATAAAAGGGACAGTACGTTGAAACTATAAAAAATTAATCATATTCTCTCCCTTGGAAAGCGTTCAGTAATCCCTCTTTGAGAGCGTTTCTAAATACACTCACAAAGTTCATTAAAATCACAAACTAAAATATGTATTAGTTGTCTTAACAATAATCTACAATAAATAAAAAATTATAATTACAATAATCAAGCATGATTAGAAATAATAATAATAATAATCACAGGGACTATCATAAAACGGAAGCAGATCTTACAATTTTAGAGTAAAAAATAATACATTTTATGATCGATTATCTTAAAAGTGATCATTATGTAAAGTTTGAAAATGAAACCAAAACATATAGTCAACAAATGCTAGTTCGATTTGGCTCGTCGTCAAAACTTAATAGTGCATAAGAAAATAAAATTTACGATTGATCATAACAATAAACATCGGCGGAAAGATTGCGACGAAGAACTCTGCAGGGAATGCTTTGAAACAGCTTGGCCAGACAAGCAGTCATTGATAAGGGGAAATTTATTAGTTGACAGAAACAATTTCCAAAAACTATTCAGAAGAATTTATGGAAAAGAAATACGTATCTATTATGTAATACTCGGAACTCGACTTGCGTTTATTAGAAAACTAAGCTGTATTTAAAATAGGTAGAATTGTTATTATTTCAGTTCGTGAACTTCACCTGTAAAGATACACTAGGGACCGCCAAGCATATCGTTATGCACAAAGTTGAATGTAATGTATGTCTATGTATATCTATATAACGTATGTCTATGTATATCTATATAATGTATATCTATGTATATCTATATAATGTATATCTATGTATATCTATATAATGTATATCTATATAATGTATATCTATGTATATCTATATAATGTATATCTATGTATATCTATATAATGTATATCTATGCATATCTATATAATGCATATCTATGCATATCTATTATATATCATCATCATCATCATCATATTCAACCATTATCTATCCACTGCTGGATGAAGGTCTCTCCAAATGCTTTCCACACAAGTCTATCCTGGGCCATTCGTTTCCACGTCACCCCAACCTGTTTTCTTATTTCATCCACCCATCTAGTTTGAGGACGTTTTCTAGGTCTTCGGTGGTCTCTTGGAATCCAGTTCAGAATTTCTGTTGTCCATCGTTGATCAGTTCTTCTTGCAATATGCCCAGCCCATCGCCATTTCAGCCCTTTTACTTTAACAATGATGTCCTCTACTCTAGTTTGCTCTCGAATCCAAG
>QLNU02015003.1:14526504-14542563 GCA_006491805.2 Dysdera silvatica | reverse complement strand
GCCAAGGTCAATAACAAACGGCAGCCTGGGCCATTCCAGTGATTCTTAGCACCCCCTGCTTTCATGCCACACTGACCGCTGCCTTGATCAGGAGCACTCCAGCACCTGGAGACTAGGGGCCATGGTTTCTGGTGTGTCAACATAATGGAGGAATTAGCCATAATTTCACCACGCTGGCTAAACGGGTTGGTGAATTAGCCCTCCCCTTCCGCCTTTCTATCCGTGTAGCAAATATTAATTTGCCACATAAATAGAAAGCTCAGCCTGCACCACTTGAAGGCGGGGTAGGACACTAGGTTACTGGCCTGGCCGGTTCCACACATCGTCACATACGTTCAGCGTGTGGGTCTCCTTCCAGTTAGATACCAGCAACCCTTTTGCAGGCCATATATATATATATATATATATATATATATATATAATGTATATATCTATGTATATATGTGTATATCTATGCATATCTATGTATATATATATATATATATATATATATATATATATATATATTATGTTATAGCCACACTAAGTGCTTGTTAAAGTACTTTCTTAGTTTTTTAAATTGACAAAAATTCTAGAAAATACTACTAAAGTATATAATGTAGAAAACAAATCTAATGAATAATATTTATTATATTATACTAATGACTTCAGAACAGTGCCGGTTAAAGTGTTTTGTGGGCTTTACACTGAAAAAATAGAATGGGCCCCTTAAGAATATGACCCTCGTGATATTCAATTAATAAATCACTTTTTAAGTTTATTATCTTTAATATTCAGGTTTAGCAGTAATAAAAATTTCTCAGACATTTGTAAATAAACAAGATTAGAATAAAGCTTAAATTTTGTAACTAACTTTAAATTTTAATAACTAACCCATGTGGTTCTGCTTTATGACTGTCAAGTCGCGTCGTTATATACGATGTCGTTATAACTGATATATTTAGTATGGAGTAGAATAGCAAACCAAACTTCTTGTAAAAATTCCGTCGTTATATGCGGTTGGTCGTTATAACCGGCGTCGTTATAAACGATTTTCACTGTATGTATAAATATCCTCGATACAAAAATATATAACGTAGAAAATCTTACATGAGGATAAAATAACCTTTATTGAATTGTTGTAAAAAGTATGTTACATACTACAGAAGAAAGGACTTTTTTGTTATGAAAGTCCACAAAAGCGGTGATACCATTTGATTTCAAATGTATCTTTTGTTATAGAGGGAAGAAGCAACACGGCCGTCACGTGTTAACGTATTATAAATCTTCCTCCTGCAAAGATACAAGCCGATATACAGTATAGGGTATTCGATATAAAGCTAAATATAAATATAATGTATATAATGTTACAGTGTGTGATAGTTTCTGTCAGATATACTTCAATTGTTGGCTCAATTTCCCTATATTCTTTAATTGTTATAACTGCCTGCCTTCCCAGTATCATCCAGACATGTTCATTTGGCAATAGGTCTGGGATATGGACATGGAGAGTGGGGTGGGTTGAAGATCAGCATTTTTCACTTTTTTCGAAATTGAAACTGAGCTAGCGCGCAAAAGTGGCCAAATGGTCTCAATAGTATGCATGTAAAATCTTGTACCGATCAGATAATATTTGGGTCTCCCGCCGGGGCCATTTATTTCCGCCTATAGTAGGTATAGGCCTTTTATGCAGTTTTTTGTGTATTTTTATTGAATAGTCGTTTATTCAATAAAAATTTAATTAAATCTAAATTCGGACTAGACTCATCTTTGTAGTCTTTGTGTCCTGTAGTATCCGTATTGTACAATAGTACATAAAAAACTTGCGTTTGCTCAATGTTTAGGACCACATTTTGGCGCCAAAAACTTACTTTAATGTAAAAAAAAAACATTCATTCAAAATGTTGATTTTAAATTGCTTAAACGCTTATTATTCCTAAATGTCGTAGCCTTAGTGTATACGTACATCACTGTTTAATTTTTTGGCATTTATTCCACTGATCGCCAGAATGGCGCCTACCGCGTGGCACCAATGGGGTGTCTATCGTGAGCCAATATTTTTCGGGAAGGATTATTGCTACTTCATTTGTCTGCAGATAGTCTTTGAAGAAAGAAGCATATATTTTAGTGAAACCTCAAGTTTTATTAATTAGTTTGAATTGATGCGGGTTTGAGAATGAATCGTTCTAAGAAGATAAGAAAACGCACAGAATGTCCAATCTTCGGTCAACCGAAAGATGTGAACTGCGTGACATAACCAACTTACAAAGACACGATAGAATATTACCTGTGAGTTAGAAACAACGATCATAAATTAAATTAATCAAAAGAAGCCACTTCTGTGTCAGAAATAGCTAACAAAGTTGCACTTGGTATCGAACATATAGACTCTATATGCCTCCTTCTCAGCTTCTCGGTAATTTATTTTGATCGTCCACTCCTTTCATAATCATCCTTCTGATTTTGCGTTGATTGGATAAAAATTTCCGCTCTATTAGTGGAATTTTGTCACCACAACAATTGCGTTTTTTGAAATCTATGCATTTGCACTTTTCTATATCAAATAGGGTGTTTCTCGCGTGATCAAGAAGCAATTTCCTGTTAGCTATTGCTGTACCCGTTGTTTTCTTAGAAATTTTAAGCACATTTGAATATTTCTTGTGGTATGCAATAATCATATCTTTCACTCCCTTATAAGCAATGGTGTTAACGGATGCTTTCTCCCGGACATGTTCGATACCACATGCAACTTTGTTAACTATTTCTGACACAGAAGAGGATTCCTTTGATTCCTTTAATTTGTGATCGTTGTTTCTGACCCACAGGTAATATACTATCATGTCTTTGTAAGTTGGTGATGTCACGCAATTCAGATCTTTCGATTGACCGAAGATTGGACACTCTGTGTTCCTTCTCGTCTTCTTAGCATGATTCATTCTGGAAACCGCACCAATTCAAACTAATTAATAAAACTTGATGTTTCACTAAAATATGCGCTTCTTTCTTCCAAGACTATCTGCAGAAAAATGAAGTAGTAATAATCTTTCCCGAACAATATTGGCTCGCGATGGACACGCTAGCCCTACTGGCGCCACGCGGTAGGTGCCATGCCGGCGATCAGTGGAATAAATGCCAAACATTTAAACAGTGATGTGCTTATACACTAAGGCTACGACATTTAAAAATAATAAGCATTTAGACAATTTAAAATCAACATTTCGAATGAATGATTTTTTTTACATTAAAGTAAGTTTTTGGCGCCAAAATGTGGTTCTAAACTGAGCAAACGCAAGTTTTATAGGTACTATTGTACAATACGGATACTACAAGACACAAAGACTCCAAAGATGAGCCTAGTCCGAATTTAGCCCGTTGAATAAACGATTATTTAATAAAAATGCATAAAAAACTGCATAAAAGGCCTGTACCTACTATAAGCGGAAATGAATGGCTTCAGCGGGAGACCTAAATATTACCTGATAGATACAAGATTCTACATGCCTACTAATGAGATCATCTGGCCACTTTGCGCGCTAGCCCGGTGTCAATTTCGAAAAAACGTTAAAAACGCTGATTTTCCACCCACCCTCTCCATTCTAGAGGCATGGAACTCATGGAGGTCTTGCGGTTGTCTCGCCTTGTGTAGTCTGGCAATATCATGACGGTAAATATCCACTTGAAGACATAGCAACATAGGCAAAAAACAAACATCAGAGAGTGTTATCAGAGTGCAGGTAGGTATGCTGTCCAAGTAGCAACGCTAATAGAAGAGATCGGAGGTTTGTTGTGGTTTCGTGTGCCCTCAGGGCAGGATTATTAAGTAGAAAAGTACACTAGGCATATACCTAGAGAAGGCAGTTGTTGAGGGGAAGGGTTAGCGGCACTAGAGGGTTGAAACGTATCATTTTTCAACTCAACAGTGTTGAAAATGACTATCTGTAGCACAAATATATAAATACTTAATATCTGTATTAGCATAAATTTCCTATGTATCTTTTGACATAATTTGGAAAAAATCAGGCTCCAAACGCATTTTATATGGAGTATCAAATAAACATATCTGCAAATCTTGGAAGATTGCAGCTAAGAGCACAAAAATTATTAGTGATTATATTAAACTCTGTTAATCAAAATATTAATATGAATCACTACATGAAAAATCTACTTGGAGTCTAAAAATTAAGAGTGCGATTTGCGTGATTTATTTGTTTTCAAAAGTATTATATTTTTGGAAGGGCGCTACGTTATACCCTAGGTGAGCTTCCTGAATCTGCCGCTTTGTGGCTCTGCTCATGCCAAGATCACCTACTTCCGTGTGGCTGTAATCAAGATGGCGACAGCTAAGTTTGCATAACCACCTAACGCTACTAAGAATATAACGGGACTTCCATCAAACTCGCTCAGTATTTCAGACTACCAACGTATGTATCATATAAGAACTTCAAATGTTACGTAACGTAAATAAATAGCAAAACTAGTCAGATTTGTCCTTCATTGCTTTTATGGCTCCTTAATGCACTCTTTCCACACGCTTTGACCCATACGTTCATCAGATTCATTTTTAGCTATTTATCTGTCCAGCTGAAAGATATTTGGGTATCGAATTTTATGATTCTTTGTGTTTGGAGCTAAACGTTTGAAGTTCAAACTTTTGAAGGCCTTAACTATTGACTTTGGTAAATTTATTCTTCCATTCTCGCATGTGTTCAAAAAAATTAAATTCTTGGAACTCGTTTTCAGTCTTTTGAGCCACCTACACACACAGAATGAGACTAACCATAAGCTCACATAAACTCACACGTAACTGATCATAAACTCATAGAATGAGACCCATTCTCACTCACAGAAATGGAGAGAGAGAGAGAGAGAGAGAGAGAGAGAGGGAATGATTACTTTCTCTCGAGTTATGTACATGGGAATGGAAACTCTTAATTTCTTAAATGAATTTTAAAACACACACAATGTAATTCTCCCATTTAGTGCACCCCGTCTAATGGTCATAGCAAGTTAAATGGTGAAATATACAGAATAATTAACAACAGAACCTTAAATTATCAGATTGAGATTAAGGGATAACACAGGAAATGCAAACGGCATTTGAATAGAGCCGAATAGCCTACTCATATAACCTTATCAGAAGCGGCAAATAATTATTGTATAAACATATCAGATAATAAATAACGTTTAAATATGTTGACGATGTTTAGAAATACTCATTCGTGTTACAAACATATTCTGCTAATTAGGATATTCATATAACATATACAAACAAGAATGTACGTACAACAAAATATACTTGTAGAACAAGAAAGAGAGTAAATTTTTTCAATGCTTACGCTGATAAAGACAGGGAAATATATTTTATTTGTGTGTATGCTAACTTGCTGTGGTAAAAATTCCACTAATAATAGTTAACGAACTGACTCACTCTGAGATTAATGATAGCAAACTAATCACGAGGACCTTATCTCTATAATAATTTATTTCGGCGCTCTCATGCTTTCGATAGAATCTGAATTGCTTGAAGTATTTTTAGCTCATTGGTTCAATGTGTCGGAATGATAAGTGACGAAACTCTTTAATCACTCACGGTTGTAATAGTCATAAAAGATAAGTTCGACGAAGTTTCGATGAAAGTGTCAAAAGTTTGTCGCTTGCGACGGAGATTTTAATGCCTTGTTAGCAATTAGTCCTTTTCGCAGAATTTGGTTCATTTGTTAAGCAAATCACGTGGTGAAAAGACTGTCATTTTAATTACAATAATGCATTCTGTTCTGAATTATGAAGTTGTAGCTTCACGGCATTATTCCAAACTTCGAAACATTCTGTTCCTTAACTTATTGTGTTCTCCAAGACTTCCTAAAATTGTAAGTTTTCTTTTTAGAGACTTCATTTTCAGACGTGGGTTGTCACTTTCCTTTCTTTCATATCGACCCAACAACGAGACACGTATCCGTGGCATAAAAATGGAATTTAAAAGGTTGGCGAGTGCTTGTCCCTGGGCGACTGTGAATAAGAATAAATACTTTAGAAATTGGCGAATTTGTTTTAGCCCCATATTAAGTAATCTCTTTTTATATTTTTATCAAATTGTGCAATGTATAACGGAGGAATATAAGTTACGTAGCAATCATTGCACTTGTTACCTTTTATCAACGAATAAATATACAAATGGTACCTATAAAATGAGTATTTTTCACAAACAAATTAGGACTTTAACGAGTTATATATAATGCTAACAATCGATCCCAAACCGTACTTTGTTATTGTTAGATAAATTGAGTAATGAATATGGTAAATGAAATGTACGTATCCCTTAGGTACGTATGGGTTTTCCTCACAAATCATAAATCAGGTGATGAATCAATTGTTTTCCGCCCCCTGTCGGTAAGTTTATATTTTTCACATATCTGTTTCGATCACTGTATATCTATCATTATTTTTCCCACCCTATACTTAATGCTATCTTAGCCCCCGTGGAGTAGTTTGCTTAGAACAGGTTTCATTAAGGTTTTGTTTAAGTAGTATAGTATTGTTATATAAATATAATTGGAATAAAGTACAAAATAGTAGGGAATAAACTTAAATACGAAGAATTAAACATTAAATTATAGTAACTATTAAACTATCTAACAAATTAGATTGTTCAAACCTTCGAACGCGCCAGCAGCAATCCGTCATCAAGAGTAATGCATTGCTTCTGATGAAGTTCTTCTTCTGCTAATGAAAGGCACTAGTGTAGCAGGGGGTGTTGATGGGGTTGTAACCCCCATTGCAATGAAATTTTGTATATTTAACATAGGAATATATGAGTTGTAGCTCTGTAACCCCCTTACGAATTTTCTGCGTACGCCTATGACGAAAAGAATGAACTTCCTATGAATCTTATGACATAATTTGGACAAAATCAGGTTCCAAACACATTTTATATGGCGTATCAAATAAACATATCTGAAGATCTTGGAGGACTTCAGCTAAGAGCACAAAAATTATTAGTTATTATATTAAACTGTTGATCAAAATGTTAGTATGAATTACTACCTTAAACTTGAGTGATATATTTCATTGCTATTACGAATACAGTTAAATCCCTGGAAGGATATCAATGGATTTATTGCTATTTTCGGAACAGACAAAAATATCCACATCATCATCAGCATTCAAAATTGACATTTGTGAGTTTTGCTTCGTATACACATCGTTTTCATTAATATGAATTGAATTTTAATACTATTTATATATTATTAAAACTGTGAAATTCGAGACTGTAAAAACAAAAACTAAAAATTAAAACAGTAAAACAAAATAGCATTTTGAATATCTTATATGTGTATTCTTGTACTTAATTTCGTCTTTCTTTGTCCTTCTATCTATGTTAAGTGATACACAGCTGAAATTTCATGAAACTCTGCAATTACTATCTTGGTAAGGGGAGAAATTAGTTTTAACATAGTAGGTAAAGTAATGGTTTATTATTTAAGGAATATACTTTAATAGTCGCTGAACGAAATATACTGTGCGTCTCGCGACCAGGATAAATCCTACAATGGCTCACGTACTTGTCGCAGTTGACCATCACTCTTTTAAAAGGTGAAATTAGCTATTATCTAATAGCACCTACTACCAGGGACTGACCATGCAAGGCATGGACTACTTACTATTGACAATGACCTAATATTACATACTAAATACGGCAGTCACGAATATGATTTGAATATAAATAGTACTGGTCGGGTAAAGAAAGAATTGTTTGCGGAGTCCTTATTTCTAATTGGTAGGTTACAGTTTGAATGTTACAGCTTTTGTGCACTTGCCAAAAACCTCATTGGAAATTTGCAGTTACTTAATAAATCTTGAAAATTACAAATTTGCAACTACTAGCATATGAGTACTATAAGGGAGAGCAAATGTGACGAATGGTAACAGGAAGTGATGCGGTAACAGGCAGTGAGTTTTGGGCAAGTGCTCGAAAGCCGTAACGTTCAAACTAAAATCAACTAATTAGAAATAAGGACTCCGCAAACAATTCCTCTTTTACCCGACCAGTACTACTTATATTCAAATCATATTTGTAACTGCAATGTTTAGTATGTAATATTAGGTCATTGGCAAAAGTAAGTCCATGCCTTGCATGGTTAATTGTTTATTCACCCTTAAAATGGATTCAAACGTAAAACTGAATGTGTTGGTAATGAATGAAGACAACAAATATTTAAAATTATTTTAGAAAGAAAGTTGAAAATAATTCGTATGAAAACGGGAAAATTATATCAAAAACAGCTCGGGACATAAATCGACCTATTTCGACAGTGCATAAGATAGTGAAGGATAAAGTCATAAGTAAAAATGATATCACATACATAGATAGTAATAATAATAATAAATATTACAGTTTATTACGAAGTTACACTTCAATGATTTATAAATTGGACTTGCGTAAAATGCAAGTTACGTAAAGGTTTCCGGAACGCATTACTGAGGTAACTTGGGATTGTATACCATGGATAATATCGCAAAACCATTCAACAATTGTGGTCGTAACTCACAATTAAAAATTGTGGCTATTAGTTTTGAGATCGTAATTTTGTGATGATGTTTACGACACTTTTCATAAATGAATCATTTGCATGTTAATAGAGTTCGTAAGTGAATCCGGCGATCCCGGAAATCTAATCGATGCCGAACCCATAAAAGATAAGAAAGCACGGAACTTTGCAAACGATTCAATTACTTATTCGATAGTATGTTCGATGAAAATCGATAGAGCTGAAGAAACCAAAGTTTAGTTCTCTCAATTAGCCAAGTGAAAAAAGTCTTGTTCCACAAAACGATGGTGGCATCTAGATTAGATCCCGGCTCCTTGTCTCAGGATTCGATTTCCGGAAAAAAGAAGAGCCTCTTCCGTTCTGTTCTTCTTCCTTGTTAACCTTGCATTCTCTCTCTCAGGCTCCAGAGGGAGAAAGAAAAAGTTTAAGCATCAAATCCCAAATCAAACCGGAAATTAAGAAATCCGAAAAAAATGAGGCTCTTTAATTTAATTATAGATTCTATTTAGACCTAGATCTTTAAACGGATAATAACTTTTCAATTTCATTGACTGTAATGAAGGCGCCTCTAATACGGGAAACGATCATCAATAGCTGAAAAATAGCCACTAAAATTTCTATTACCAAAATGGTAAATATGCTGTTATTAAATTGCTTATGAATACATTAATTATTATCAAATTATGAAAAAAAATCGCCCTACTGATAATGTTTTCCATGACGTTGTCATAACCCCGCTCGCTTTGCTGTGCAAATTACAAAACGTTTTCTGCAACATAATCGTTATAAGAAATAGACTAGTAATTAGATATTCAAGTTTTACTTAATTATATAAATAATAAAATTACTTTTAATAATTCGTATCTTTGATTCTGTGCAAGCGCCATGATTTATTTTGGTTTTTACAAAATTATCGCAATGTGTACTTATTTTCTATCATAATAAAAAATTACACCGTGCTGTTGAATGTATTTATAAGGCTGAAAAATACGAGAAAAAATATTCGTATATTAAAAAATACGTCATCGCAGAAAAGTGAATGAGCAAAGAATCGTAAAAATAATTGTCTAGTTATAGATAAGTTATATGTTATTATTAGATAAGTCACCTCTGTAGTTATTTGTCCCTTCTCTAGATACTAGATGGAGAAAACCCGTAAACATTTAATTAACTTAAAAATAAATGGGCAGTGAAAACTTATTTCAAGTAAAAACATATACTAGCAAGTTAGTTTTACGTGCTGTCAGTACGTAAAATTTGAAAAAGGAATTTTACTCCAATTTGTCAAAATTAAATTCGCATTTAATTTCTTTTTGATCGCCAAATCTCGTTAACTGTAGAAAGTGTTTCACAATTTCGTGACGGAGAAAACTGAAGTATTTTTTTTATTGCAAAAAGTGTTACATGATGATTTTATCGAGTTAGCCTCTGTAACTAAATTTCAGTGTTAAAGTAGGGTAAAACTAACGAAAAAAATCAAAGAAATGAAATCCAACTGCAGTAACAATAAAAAACCTCAAGCATTAAGCAGTCAAATTAAGTAACGGATAGAAAAGACTTAATACTCTGCAAGTATTATGCCCAATAGACGAAAAAAAAGGAAAAGTGAGTGATGGAGGGAATCGGGGAAGATTAAACCTAAAGTCATTCCTATATTTTGAAAGTAACATCTTGATAATAATGACATCGATCAAATATAATCAGAAAGGCGTTTTGCTCTGAAGAAACTTCTGTTAATATGTATACAATTAAACACTATTAGATTTAATTTTAATATAAAATTCTTTTTCAATTCATTGACAATATACAAAATATATCCTAAAATATCAATCATAAATAAGTGTTATTTTTTGTAATTCAATTGCGGATTATTCCTCAAAAAGACATACACCACAGAATCTTCAACTTGACGACCGAACATAATTCAAGAATCTGTATAAATATCTGTGGATGAAGATGGCACATTCCAGCGTGAATGCCTTTCCCCAAAATGGAAGGCTTGGTTGGGAACAATCTACCAGAATTCGATGGCCCAGAAAGGAAAGATGTCCTCCCAAGGGAACAAGCAAACCGAAGCAGTTATGTATGAGACATTCCAAATCTTGACGGAGAGGCGGTGGGAAAGCGCCAAAGGCATTAAATCACTTCTCTCTCTAGAAAATGGTAGAAGTTCGGAATTACCGGAATCTTTCCAGGAACTGGGAGTCGCCATTGCTTGACGAGTAAATATCCGGGAAATGAGACCTGTGTAATAAATTCAGCTCCCGGATTTCGCGGTTAAATCTCAGTAAAGCTCCCGGGTCCTGGAATGGCGTGAACCGGAACGTTAAGAGATTTAGAGATATATTTGTGTTTTCTTTTACAATCATGAAGATCATGTCTATCACGTGTCGTGAACAGTTATTCACGATATGACAGTGGGAAGCGATAAAATGGAAATGAATACAGAAATAAAATTCATGTTAAAGGAATCTTGGATAAAAATGACCGTTGGATGCTGGAGGATGAATTAGGCTTGGGTATAGGGACTAGGATGGTGGTGAAGGTCAGCTTGCGGTCCAGACAGAAGTTATTTCAAAAAAGGTGCCAGGGAAAAAAGTTATAGAACAATAACGTGGCAATATAAATGTCGACGGTGCGCCGGAGTAATATATCGTTAGGCCGTAAAAATCGAAGAGGAAATTTAGGGAAGGCGGGACGAAGAAGGAGGCTCCGTAGGGTCGAACGGGCAAATGAAACCGCAGATCGAGTGGTCGGTGAGATAGGAGGAAAGGACGTGATTGGAAGGGAGAATTGATCAAACCTGAGATTGAAATAGAAATAGGTTGATGGACATGAAGGTCGTTTATGGATGAGGAAGGTGATGGGAGATTTTTAGAGAGGATAAGAGATCTGATCCCTATTGAGAAAGGTCAGAGGGAGAAGAGGGTCTGATCTCCATTAGAGGTGGTCGGAAAAGGAGCGGATCTGCACTTCGAGGTGAAGGGTCGTGATAGAAGCCGTCGATGAGAGAGAATTGGTCGGTTACGAGTAAGATTGTTTAAACGAGCGAGGGCCCTAAAGTCGCAGTTAGAAGTGGGGAAACGTTGTTCCCAGACCCAGCGTACGAAGGTTTGTGCATATTTGTCTTTGGCTGCCAAAGCTGGAGCAGTAGCATCCGAGCCGTTTTTTCCGGCGCATAGGAGCGAGCAGACGATTGCCTGGAGTCACATTTGCCGGACCAATTCCCGAGGAGATTTCCTGGAGTCACATTTGCCGGACCAGCCCGAGGCTATTTTTTCCGGAGCCACGTCGTCCCGGACCGGCCACCCGCGCGTTTTCTCTGGGCTTCGGACGGACGTAGATAGATGGTGGACGGAACCCGTGTAACGCTTGTTCCTCTCTTTACACTTGATATGAGATGTACCGCGATTCTGTAGGAAAGGGATAGTTTGTAGAGTCAGGCCTCGAGTAAGATAAGCGCGAATCAGGGAAGATAGTGTTAGAGTTTTTTTTTTAAATAGTACAGAAAACCCTTTTATTTGTGTAAATATTTGTATTGCATTTTGATATTGCAATATTGCCTATATCCATTAAATGAAACTGGTGTTTTATAGCATGTATTTATCTTAATTGTATCGATATAACGAGTAATCAAGGATCAAACCCATAATAATGGTGCTGCCATGCAATGAGCGTGAAAGCCTTTGTATGTTGTAATTACAGCTCCTGATAAATAGAATATACCAGATGCAGTTCAATATTGTGTTCCAACGTTTATTGGTATGCTATACGATCATGCTGGCCTTTTAATAGTAAGATTGCATTAAAGATTGTTATTGTTTTCGAGTAGCCTTATGTCTATCGTAGCGTCTAGCTATTCACTGGTTATTTACAGGAAAAACGCCAGCTAATAATATAATCGTTTATACTACAGTCGTTTAAAGACTAGAGTGAACTATACATTCGTGATGCACGCCGTATCTAGAGGAGGGAGGGGATCGTAGGTACCGGTCCCCCAGAACTAAATTTTTATTGGAACTTGGCTTCGATCTTATATGCTATGATTTTATCGATACATGCTGCAAAAATATGTGAACCCCCCCGAAATTAAAGCCTGCCTACGGCTTTGATGTCAATCACTTACTTTTTTACAGAAAACAAACCAAGAGTAATTTCACTATGCATATATAACCGTATTTTTCCATGGTTTGTCACATTTAGATATTAAAGTATTTTTTTTAATAAAAATATTATAAAACGGTGAGTGAAATATAATGAAAATAAGTGTCTAAAGAGATGTGACGTTTGAACAATCCATTCTTTGAGTTGAAATTTGTGCTAAATGGAATCAATTTTCCTAAGATATAGCGGGTCGTACGTAAGCTATAATGGAACGCCCCGTGTTGGGGGTGGAATCGGTGACCAGATTGAATGAACCCGAAGTATCATGCCAGCTTCGCCAAGGACATGGTACCCTTTCCTTCGCATGTATATTTATATATATTCTCTTGCCATGTTACTACTGTGGACTTCAGTGTTTACGAGCCTCCAATTTACGAGTTACACGCTTTCGCGAACTATTCATCGATCCAAAAGTGTCCGGAAGGACTAACATTAGTTACCTATTCACCTGAACTTTCTATTTTACGAACTTTTGATTATGCTACTCTTCTATGGCGTTTATATCAGTTCAGAAAATCAAGAGTCCACCACAATGCTAACTTGTTCAGGGATAGCGCATTGCCAACGGCTCTGTTAGACTTCAGTACAGACGGATACTTTGGTTTTTTTTCCCTTACAATCCATTAAATCGTGCAATGGTGGGTACTAATTAATTTATGCATGTCCACGAGCAGTCAGTAGATTAGCAGAATTTTATATTTATTCTTTCTTTGAAGAATATTCTGCGCCAAAGGAAAGCTTTGGAAAAAGAAAGGTGGGTAACGATTTCTAAAGGGTCCAGGTATTTCAGGAAATGTAGCACGAGAAAAAGAAGAAGAAGAAGAAGAAGAAGAAACATGTTGTGCGATTATGGTCTCGATGATTCTGAGTCCTAAATTCAGTATTTCGTAAATGAATTATAAAATATCTGAAAGGATATAGGAATAAACGTATGAAAGAAAACATAATTAAGAATTTTCAAGAAATATATATATCTGATCACAACCCAGAGGTGTCCGTTTTTCAAAAAAATGTCGAATGGAATAAGCTTTACTATTTAATAAACTTCGAGAAATCCAGAAACTTAGATTTAGGCAGAGTACGCACATATATATTTTCTACGGTTGTTTAATACTGGTAAAATCGGCCATTTTGAACCTACTGTTTGGCAGTCTTCACTTTGCCTCAGAGGGCTGCATACTCCAGACATATATATTTCACTATTTTATTAGAATATTCTCTATTTAATATGGGATCGCATTAAACTGTACTGCTTGCGCATGAATTAATTGAGAAGAGCTTGTTCACGTAACTCATCTATTAGATTCCTGTTTTTAAGCGAAAGACGTCGTGTTCGCATGTCTCTTAATTCTAAATGATAGGCGAAGAAAGAGAAAACGTGTAAAGCCAGTACCCAAGGAATTTAGGGAATTGAGCATGAAAAATTTCATGAGAAAGGGGTGATACCACTCAATTACATGTGATGCAGCGTCTTCTGAATTTTTCATAACTTAATTTAAAATACTCTAAACCTTTCAATTAAAAATTATTCTACGTATTATTATATTCCTCATTATTACAGAAATAATGAAGATTACTACAGAAAATATGGTAGTATAATTCTTCTCACAAGTATAAATGCCTACGTACGCAAATACATATAATACATCCACACTCACTCTTGCATAATCATCATGTAGAAGTGGATAATCTCTCGTAAATGTGTTTTGACTAAAAACTGTATGTTGACCAAAGAAACTATATGTTGACTAAAGAAACTGTATGTTGACTAAAGAAGGTGTATGTTGATAAAACAAAACTGTACATTGACTAAAGGAACTGTGTATTGACTACAGAAATTTCATGTTGATTAACAAAACTGTATGTTGACTAAAGAAACTGTATATTGACTAAAGAAACTGTATGTTGATTAAAGAAAGTGTATGTTGACTTCAGAAATTGTATGTTGACTTCAGAAATTGTATGTTGACTAAAGAATGACTTGGTGATGAAAACTTCGTCAGGCATATATGTGTCTTTATTCTCATCACCACCATGGCATCATCTTCATTATGTTGTTATTTGTATTGAATTTTTTTAATGATGCTCAGGAAATGAATTGAATTTAAACTTAAGAAACAAAGAAAGTGGCGGAGGTATAATTTCTCTATGGTTTAAAAAGTTTCACTGAGGTTTTTCTCGCAATAAATGGTTTCCTTCCTTGAATGCCACAAAACAAGTATGCTATTTCTTCTTGTTATAACCGAACTTGCCATAACCAAGTTCGTCTGCAATACGAGTTAAATCGTATATATATTTCCCAATTTTCCTTTGAAATTTAAAGAATAATTTCAAGTATTAGTGCATAATTTTCGTTTTATTTTTAAATCGCAAGGACACCATGGAGAACGCTGCGCCTGAATCTACAGTTTTCCGAGGTTCCAAGTCTCTAGTATCAAGTATACTATGATTGGCAAACTATGATTTTCTGCCTATGATGGGTAGATAAGTGACGCGTTCTACAGTATCAGTAAGACCGAAACCAGGCTTAATAGCTTAACAAATGAAAGTATTACCTATAAGGCATTGGTCATATATTTTCCCGAGGAGTCCAAAGCTGTTAAGCCTTTGGAAACCAACCCTTGGACAATAGGGAGTAGTTAGCGGATGAGCGTATTTTTTTTCTGTTTTTGCATAGCTGAGAATGGATTATCAGAAGTGTAAACGAACGGGTCGCCACTGCGCCATTACTTACGCCATTACTGGGTCCTTATTTTTTGCATTTAATCACTGGATATGTGAACTGCGTAATTAAATGCACGTTGAAGTTATTCATGCCTTCTCCTATTCGCAGGTTGGTGGTCTCATATGGGCCACATTTCCCTGTCTCCACTCGCATGGATATTGTCTTCTGTACTTACTTCAGTTCAAGCTTTTAAATGATCCATCCATCCATCCATCCAACCCTCCCCACTCTTTTTCTGCTCCTAGGTCTATTCTATATGATGTTCAACTCCTGTGATAATTGCGGTAGCCAGTAGTTTTCACATCTCACTATGTGTCAGCATTATGATAATTTTTTTCTGAAAATTGTTGTCATGGCCGCTTTTTTTTTTGCACTGTATTTATTCAAGACTTTTCAGTTGAAATACTTGAGCATATTCAATACTTTGTGTTCATTTCCAGAAATGTGCTTAGTTAAAATGTCAAAAATATATTTTAAATTTTCTTTCTCCACTCCTTGCTCCTCTCTCTCTCTCTTTCTTTCTGAAAGAACCTTTCCTCCTTCTCGATAAACATTATTATAAATCCATATATATGCATTTTCGAGCTTATATTACAAAAATCATTCCGTAAATGAATTTTTTAATTAAATTTATTGTTACTGGTA
>QLNU02015003.1:14500971-14513561 GCA_006491805.2 Dysdera silvatica | reverse complement strand
TATAACGATAATTTGTTTTCAATTGATCTACGTATAACGATAATTTGTTTTCAATTGACCCATATATAACGATAATTTGTTTTCAATTGATCTACGTATAACGATAATTTGTTTTCAATTGACCCATATATAACGATAATTTGTTTTCAATTGACCTATATATAACGATATATTTTCTCTTTTCAAATTTTGTAATATATTAGGCCCAAAACTTTTTAGAACACCAGTCTGTGGAAAACGTAAATATTGACGAACACTCTGTACACAAATTCAAACGACTCAAGAATTAGAAGAAGAATTTTTCTAGCTTGGGAACAAAACAGGATTTCATTCACTTGGGGTGATTTTCGAAAATACTTCATTTTTTGTTCCTAAACCGAAGCGAGAATGGCACAACTTCTAGTTCCTTGCTGATCACCCACATCCTAATCTTCAATAATTGTCCTCATAATGTGGTTGATCCATCGACATTTAGTTGGGTTTTGAATATTTCTATTTGATTGGTTGTATTGTGCCGATGCTGTAATTGTATTTGATATAGTTTTAATTAACTTATTTTATTGTTTCCAATTTACTGTTTTTTATGTTTAGCAATAATGTGAGTTTCACGCCTTTGGACCTAGGTCAGGATGATAATGATCAATATTATAAATTTTCTGAACTTGCCAAATTTAATACTTCTTCTGAGGACATCCTATTTATACACATAAATGCGTGTAGCCAACAAAATGATTTTGTTACAACATTTAATGATTTCAACAGAAATCCGTGTAGGTGTTGTCTGTGTTTCGGAGACATGGTTTTATCCCGCTTTTATAATTAATTTGGAGTCTTATGTAATGGTTGCTGAAAGTCAAACTGATTCTCGCGGCTGTGGGGTGGCAATGTTCGTTCACGAGCTGCTGTCATTTACATTGGTTCCACAATGGTGTGGTATTTACCCAGAAATTGAACTTGTGACCATTCTTACTCAAGTGGCATTTGTAGCAAGAATCTACAGACCACCGGGTGGTAATATTCAACTTCTTTGGCGTATTTACAACGTCTTTTGGATTTTTTTTTTCAAAGCACAGGGAATAAATTTTTCCTTTTAGGTAATTTCAATATTAACATTAATTTGCAGAGTGGTGATACTAACACTTTCGTGAATATTATTTCGTCTTATGGTTGCCAATGTACAAGTTCGCCAACTAGAATAGCGCTTAACTCACAATCAGTCTTCGACTTGTGTATCACTAACGCAGATCATATAAAGACAGGAGTTATTGATCATCACATTAGCGATCATCTACCCATTTTTATTTTTTTCGATTTCCAAAAATTGCATACCCCTTATCATAAGAAAACATTTTTTATCAAAGATTTTACACTTTTCACAACATAACTTAATTTCATTTGAATCAGCTCTCACTGATATTTATTGGTCTTACATTTTAAGTGTTTGTAATGTAAACGATGCTCACAATAATTTCTCTTCTATTTTCAAGTATCTTTATTTGACTCATTTTCCTGATATACAAACTGTGAGAAGTAAGCGCCTAAGGAAACCATGGATTACTGAATTCCTATTGAGGGAAGTTAATATTAAAAATAAATTATTTTCTAATTCTCTTAAATCTAAACTCCCTGAACATCTTTCGATATTTCGTACTTTTCGCAATAAACTTAATAAAAAAATTAAAACTTGCTAAAAGACATTATTTAAATCAATTTTTTAAAATTCTAATCAAAAGAAAATTTGGGTCAAAATTAAAGAACTTTTGGGACATAAACAATAAACTTCTGATCCTATTGACTCCTCGCACACTACTAGTGGGATACTTTCTGATAATAAACAAATAGCTGATGCTTTTAATAATTATTTTATTAACTTTCCTCAATCACTTATCGGTGATCATCATCACTTATCACTTATTATTATCACTTAATTATCACTTATCACTAACAAGTTCATACAATTATAAGGATAATTATCATGATTAAAACCTCAATAACTCATTGTTTTTATGTGACATTGGTGAACTTGCACTCTTATCTGCTATTCGGAGTTTGGACCAGAATAGGGGACATGGACATGATCAGATACACACAACTGTTATTAAATTTGTTGCAGATACTGTCAAAGTGCCTTTATTACACATTTATAATTTAATATTTTCTACTGGTTTTATTCCTCTGGAGTTTAAGATTGCTCCCGTCATTCCGATTTTTAAAAATGATTCAAAATCAGATAGTTTGAATTACTGGCCCATTTCTGTTCTTCCTGTTTTTAATAAAATATTTGAAAAACTTCTTTATAAAAGACTTTACAATTTTTTTTTCAATCACATACCATTATCAATAAAAATCAATTTGGATTTTCCAAAGCTAAATCAACTGAGCAAACTCTTCTTCCGGCAACTGATTATATTTATTCTTCCATTGACATAAGATATGAGTGACTTTTCGTTCTGGTTAATAATGAACGTTTTTATTTAAGAAGTGGGTGGCACTGTCATACGCAAGGGGGGGGTGGTCGCGATTATGGTTGTAACCCCCATTGCGATGAAATTGTGCATAGTATACATACAAATATAATGGAGTTGTAGCTCTGTAACCCCCCATTGTAAGCCTGTAACCCCCCCCCCTCCTTAAGAACTTTCTGGGTATGCCTATGGTGGGTGGGTGGGTGGTGTGTAAAATTGTGATCGGAAAAGCATAGGCGTAGGCAGAAAGTTCATAAGGGGGGTTATAGGCTTAATTTGGAAGGGGTTACAGAGCTATAACTCATATATTCCTGCGTTAAATATACAAAATTTCATTGCGAAGGGGTGGGTTACAACCCCCAAAACCACCCTACGCCTATGCGGACAAGGGCATTCTATATCTGTAAAATGTCTTTTGTTCGTTATCCCCACTTTGCTATTTGTATTATATTACAACCCTCTTTCCTTTTTCTGCTGAGAAAATTTTTCTTCTGGCTAGTGATTTTCCGCCTTATGCAGGTTTTTCTCTTTGACGGGATTAAATAGTGCTTTCCGCTTCCGCGTTAGACAGTTTCGGTTTTAGCTAATGTTAACTACCTATAGTTTAGCTAATAGTATGTTTAGCTAATGTTAGTTGACTTTTGAAGGGACGGCAAAGAAATTCCGTTTTGAGCAAGTTTCCGCCTTAGACGGTTTTCACAGTATAAGGTAGCTTATAAACAGATTTCACTGCATTAGACAATACAGGTGTATCTTCATAAATTGTACTTAGGGGTTTCAAATTTTCCAAAAATTGATTTTTTTATTATTTTATGGGAAAGCTTATTTCTTCCAGGACATTCTGATACCGAAATTATTAGGTTCCGTAAAATAGAACGCAAGATACACTAAAAATCTAATGGTAAGGAAAGGTAAGTATACGCAATATGTCCCTAAATTTTTTGTTCCGCCATCTTTGAATCGTTATTACTCAGAACTTGAAATTTCAATATTTCGCTCACGATAAGTTTGAAACCATCTAACATATTCTGATAAAATTTGACAGGAACATTCGAACTACTACTTAGCATAAAATGAAGTAGAATTGTGTTAATTAAATGAAAATTTAATTAGTTTTGTCTATATATATCGTGAAAAATTTTCTCTTTCTTCCATTCGTTGGTTTTAAAATAATTAATGAAAAAATATTTTACTTTACGACATACTTGTTTGAGGTTCATATTAAAGTACAAGTCCTTCTCTGTAGAATTTTACCAATATTATTATGTTACAATTATAAGTAATTTTAATATCGTGCGCGCAAAGAACATATATGTTTCCGTATAAACTAAAAAAAGGTGTATAAAGTTGTTTACTTGAATAAAAAACAACAGATTTCTTTTAACACAAACTTAAACATTAATATATCTATTATCTTCATATTGAAAATGAAGTTGTTATCTTTGATATGTTTCATTCACAATTTTCAGTTTAGAAAGTTGTATATATTGATTGTTTTTCATGTTTTGAAATCCTCTAAATAAATTTATTTTAAACTCCCCTTAAATAAATTTATTATCTCTCTCTCTCTCAATAATTCGACTCAACGGATTTTTTGGGGACCGTTCGGGTGATTGAATGTTTTAATTAATACGTATATTTATTCACTGTATTGTATCGACTAGTTCATAGGCTTATCACAACGTATTTTTAGAACAGGGTTGTCCAATTTATCGCCCGCGAGCGACAACTGTTCGGAACAAAAAAAATTATACAATAATTTTCGGCTTTATTTTTATATATATGTTACGGTGAAAGACCGAAATCTGGCGAATGTCGACATTCTCCGGTGAATGTCAACAATCACATAGTCGCTTGGTGTATGTCCGAAATATTTGCTAAATATCATTATTTCTGACTGACACTGGCGAATGTCCATATACAGCATGCACTGATGGTGAATGTTGAATATAAATATTTTTGTTACGTTGAGACAAAAATGCAACTTTTTAAAATCATACTGTATTATCAAAACATATTATGACATATGTCAAAATAGGAGAAAACTGAAGTAACAGCACATGTAAATAAACTGTTGAACCTTAAAACGAACAGTACATTCTAATTCTAACTGAGAAAAGAAAATAATACCAATAATAAACTTACTTAATTATATGATTAACGGTACTCAATCTTATTTATTGCAATGACTTAAACTGTTATGACACTTTAAATTGCACAAGAATCCCTTGCTTTTACAACTGCATTCAGTATTAAAACACTTCTTTTTGCAATTACAGCGTGTATAGCCTTGCCCTCCGCTTCTCGAACTAGTTGCAGCTGCTTCTGTCTCACGTTGACATTTTTTGAGAAGAAATCTCATCTATGGAAAGTAACTTCTCTTTATAAATTACGAACTGATTATGGGTATAAAGCTGCTTGAGGGTACCATTTTTTTTGCTAATTTATAAAAGTCGGAGTCTTCTATTCCAACAACAACTGCCAACATATTTCGGGCATCTTCATGACCACGGTCGACATCATAGGCTTGTATTCGTATGGTATCACCAACTTGAGCAGGAGAAAATTTTCTTTTTGAGGTTCGTAATATTTTCATTGCGTGCGAAAACTCTCTTTCGCGGCCGCTCTTTTTATAGAAGTAAACTCAGGTTGTTCATTCAGGGCTGGATATGAAGATGTGGTAGGTTGAAGCTCCTCTTCAATATTTTCCTTTGGAATATGGTTTTCGATATGGTCACTGCTCAAATTTTCTTCAAAAGTATTAACAATTTCTTCAAGCGGTTCTTCGGTTTCGATATTTGCGATTTGCTTGCCAGGCAAAGATAAAGATGCTATGCCTCTTTTTGGTTTAACGCCAAACGGGGCATTCATAAGGACTTTGGCGTATTCCTTTGTGGTATGTGTGTGCAAATTGAAAAAAAGGGCAAACTATCTGACCATTTATTTGTACCGTTCATCAATGCAGTTAACATATTCTGCATATCCTGATTATTCCTTTTATCTAAGTCTTGCATTTGACTATGACGAGGTTTTCCTTGAACTATTTTAACATATAATAGCCTACAATATATATAACAGCCTCTCTGTCTGTCTTCTCAGCTTCTCGTTTCGACACTCACCAGAGCTTATCTGTGCTTGTGGACATATACCGGTGATGGTCCGAATGTACAAGAATATAATCAAATATTCGGTCTTTCACCGACGTATATGTGTCGACATTCTCTAATTTGGCGCTTTCATGATAAATATATATATATATATGAGAGATTAGTTATATATATATATATATATATATATATATATATATATAGTAGAGAGACTCTTTTGATATCGCGAAGAGATAAGTATTTTAAAATATTCGTAAACGAGAATTAATCTTAGTTCTATGAGATATTCTCGAAACAAACGCAATAGTTTGTAGGGTTACCAATTGCGGTTTCTACATTTATAGATTTGGTTATCGTTCTATGACGGATTGCAGAACGATGGAGCGGTGATAGACTCCATAATATCACCGATAGCTTATAAGTTATATCAGAAGGGTTTTAGCTCCTGCGACAACTCACGTGGATTGTTACCCTGGAACCTTATCGAAATTGAGTCAGGGATACCAAGAATCGAATGAACTATGTAGACAGCATGTCTCTACGTTAAACAATTTATTTACAATCACATAGCAAAATAACTTAAATTGTTACGATTAAGAATTGACATTATTATTGTAAGACATTATGAATGTCCATCATGGGCAGCGTGACCATCTCGCTAAGAGTCCTACCGAAAGAATGTCTTTTATTGGTGTTCGCCTCATCGTCTCTACACTCGCAATGATCTTATTGGCTGTTCACCCTTTTCATACGCAAATGTTCATTGGTTACCCCTTTAACACTAATTGATGATTTGCTGTTCCACTCAAGGGTTCGTGGTGTCACACTCGGAGGGTCGTAATCATCATGTCCAGTAGGGGTACTTACAAGCAGGAAACGCCTGTCAAGGAGTTTGAAGAAATACAATTAAGTTATCCTTGCACCGTACCGTGTTGTACACTAAACTCAATCGTCGCCTGCAGCTAATATCTTTTCCGTCGCCGGGAACAGAGCGAACCGCTGATGAGTCGGTCCATCTGGATTCTGGATGGGAAAAGCGTATGTGCGGGGAAACAAAATTGTGAACATTAAATCATGATTAAACCTTTTGGAAATGTGGGTTCATGTATCAATGATCGTTGATTAATGAGTCCCTACAAGTTCATAAAAGGGCATATTTTGTAAATTAGAACTTCGTAAAAACATACCGTTTGTAAATTGGAAGTCCTCTAAAACGCGTGGTTCAAAAATTGAAATATTTTAAAGATATGTGGTTAGTAAATTTGTTTTATTATTGGAAAATTTTGTATATACAGTAGACACTTGATTTTGGGAACAGGTACGGACTTTAAAAAAGTTCGCAATCGAGAATTAACCTAATTTCATAAGATTTTCTCGGAACCAACGGAATAGTCCACAGATATGTATATTTCGTAAATTGGAAATTCGTAAAACATACAGTTTATAAATTGGAAGCGCTCGAAAAGTGCAGTTCATAAATTAAAATTTCTTTAAAAAGTGCAGTTCATAAATTGAAATTTCTTAAAGATATGTAGTTCGTAAATTATGAGCTCGTAAAAATGTAAACCCACCATAGTTAGTTCGACAAATGCTGTTTAAAAACTCTAGTTAAAATATTCTTCGTATTCGTCTTTAAAATTTCGAACCTGGTAATAAATTAATTTTTAAATTTTTCAGAAGGAACCTGAAAAATTTTGACAAAAGATGAAATTTTGATAATTTTCTTTATATTAGCTCTATTACGAAAAATGATCAGAGCTGAATTAACTCGGGCGAAAACTTCTTCTTCTTCTCGTACGAAATTAACTTTGCTAATTTTACTCTAGGGCCCAGTTTTTTCTTACTTTTCGCATATTTTACATTTTTACGTTGCCGAGTTTCTCCATTTTCGGAGGTTGGTGGACATTTGTTGATTGTTAGGATGCGTGAGCGGTTTCAAATTACCGCCCAACAAATGCGATTTCTAAAACTTTTTGCAGAAAGGTTAATTTTAAATAATGAAGAAGATCATGATACCCTATCGTAGTCATTATTTCCGGCAATACAAATTTCAGCACTCAGTAGCCATATCAATGCATAGCAATATATTAATGTAGAAATAAGATAAAAGAACTAGGGAAGAAGTCTACATACAAAAGGTTTAATGTAAGATATTATTACCCTTCACAGGGATAACACAGTAGTCAAATTAAATGGTAAACACACAAAGTCATCGGGGAGAGATTTTTGTAAATTTTCGTGGGGGAATTTATTATACAATACTTTGCGGCACATACGTATTATTAGCTCAATTTAGAGCGGTTTTTTTTTATCTCAGGAGAAAAATAGACGCCGTCCTCATCCTGGTTTCGAACCAACGTCCCTCCGATGAGCCCGGAGTGTCTTGTCCTCGTTGACAACCCCGGTTCAACGGAGGGACCCTGGTTCGAATCCAGGATGGGGACGGCGTCTCTTTTTTTTCCTAAAACAAAAAAGCTCTAGTTTGAGCTATTTATACGTGGGTGCTGAAAATTATTGTGTAATAAATTCTCTCACGAAAACTCACAAAAATCTCGCCCCGGTGGCTTTGTGTGTTGAACATTAATTTTTCAATTGTGTTATTCCTGTGAAGGGTAATAATATCTTATATCATAATATAAGGAGGAAAAGAGCGTTGTTCCCGTTCTCATTTGTCTAGCAGTCAAGACACCCCGGGCTCAACGGGGGATCCTGGTTCGAATTCAGGATGAGGACGGCTTCTCTTTTTCTCCTAAAATGAAAAACGCTCGTTTGTGCTAACAATACGTAGGTGCCGAAACTTATTGTATAAACGGTTTGATATTGGTAAAATAGCAAATGAAAAAGGTCACCCAAGTTTTCGGACGCATTCTCAGTAGTCCTTCACAAGGAGTACTTTTTTTTTTCACTTTTTTTTATTCTTCATTTTTTATTTTCATTACCCCTGGTGGATTGCTTTTGATGCGTTCGAAAGCCTGGATGACTTTTTTTCATTTGCTATTTTACCTGTGTGTATCCTTTTGTATATAAATGATCATATTCATTAATAATAATATTAATCACGAAGGTTTAATTGCCTATTATTTATTAATTGTTATATACTATTATTAATTGTCCACAGCTTAAATAATACAGTATTCAATTATTATATATTCGTATGTTATTTATTTACGAAGTTTATTGCGTTTATATAAATAGATTACATTAATTATATCGATACGAAATTATTATTTCATGAAAAGTAGATTAATATGAATATATATATATTAAAATCCATAAGAGATTAATAACAAATAATATAAGGATTAAACTACTTCACAGTTACAAGCCTACTTAACGTAATTGAAATCCTATGTATAGATTCGCATGAATATGCATTAATTCTAAATCGTTTTTCAAATTTAAAAATTTTAAAAATATAAGGCGTCAGGAGTTTCAGCGATCATTACAAAGTTTTATAAAGAATTGACGCTAAATAACAATTATTGTTATTATTAATATTATTATTATTACAGTCGAACCAACTTTAACGAGCATCAGTGGATCATCACATTTGCATGTTATATCCGATTTCTCGTTAAAACCGAGTTACTTTTAAAATAAAAGGAAAAAAAAAATGAAGCAGAAAAAAAGTGAAAATGGATATCATGGTTTACATGAATTATATGCCATACGTAAACGAAGATGTATATTATATATTATAAACTGAAATATTAGAATTTTTTAGGTTTCCTTCAGACTCCAATCCCACCATATAAGTTAGTGGTAGGTCGACGGAGACCCATTAATAATATTGCCCGATTCAAACTTGTGTTCAGCTTCCACCTTTGAGCCACTCTTCAGTCTTCACCTTGACATCTTTGAATCCAGCCTGTGCTTATAAACTCTGATGTCTTAGTAGATTGGCGCAGTATAGCCCAGATGCTCTTGCGCCATAAAAAAGCCAAACAAACAAACAATAGTTGTGCGCGAAACATTTTTTATTAAGGTTGAATTTTACATGCCTATAAAATTTCATTTCTTTTTCTTATATAATACGAGCAATACTTGCTCTTGCTACTGGAAATAGAGCCCTGTTACTAGCATCGCTACTACATCTACCAACTGCACTTTTTTTAAACTTTCGATGTATAAAATCAACAAGGAATAAATTATTAAATTATTATTATTATCATTTATTACATTATTATTACATCTCAGTAGCAATGTCCTCAAGGATAGTAGCGTTGGATGTAATCTTTCAGAAAAGAAAATTTATTTTTCTTTTCAAAGAATTGAAATCAGTCGGTCTTAACTTATGCATATTATTGGGGAAATTTAAAAGGTTGTTGTACGCTAGAGTAGGGTTTCTACCCAAATAAAGGGGTTTTGTCCTTCGTAATTTTAATATAACCAAAGAAATATTTAATTCCGTCTAGTTATAACCGAGTTAACTATAACCGAGTAAACTACAACTGCGTATAACTATGTCTTATTAAAGTTGCTGTGATTAAATGCCATGGTAAAAATATACTTATTGCATAGAAATAATACATTGCTATATACGTATTACGTAGTGACGATTGGAGTCGATGAAGAGTAAAATGTACACTATACTAACTAAAAATAAAGCTTTTAATGAAATGAGTAAAACTGTTTCTGCCCAAGTTTGGAAATAAAAACGAAATGGTAATGGTCAGTGGAGTTGTACCGATGAAAGTAATAACGATTCTGATGCTCGTTAGCTCATTGCCCGGAGCATAGACAAAGAACTTCCACGGAACAATATTTTATACCTAATTTTGCAACAACAAACCCTCTTTTACCACGTATTTGCTCCTTATAATGATCGCTCTAGTGAGTTAAAAAACTATAGATTCACTCAATTTAAAAAAAAATTATATACGTATTCATATAATTTATATTTTTCCTTCTCTTTCTGCATAAATAATCACGAACGTGCAAGTCACCGGTGGCAGCAACGTAGCATTTTTAAAAATTGTTTGGGTTGTTTATCTTTATGTTCTAAGGATTGTTTATCCAATAGGTCAGGGGGTAAAGTTCCTGACTGGTAGTTCTGGTTTCTGATTGGAGGAATAAATTATGTATATTATAACTAATGCTGTGTATTTAAAGAAACAATTAAGTATCTATGTTTTATATGATAAATTACTCGTAAAGAAAAGAATGATTAATCTCTTGATGGACAGTCAATTGCTCTTTGCCACTGAGCTATGGGCGTCAAACGAGCTCCACTTTGCGGGCGAATATAGAGCTTCACTACGAACAAGTTCGCAAAATGTAACTTTCCATTTGTTGGTAGAGGGAGTTTGATCAACAACGACTATGACTGAAAAGAACAGAGCACTTGATTGGCTATAAAGGGTTTTAGGGCTCGATTCCCATTAAGTGCCGAGAGATCATTATTAGCAGGTTTCAATAGATATTGAACCCGCTATTGCTTTTGGTTTTTCTGTCTGCCTGTCTATACGCAATGAAAAGGACAAGGCAAAGGTCTTCCGTAAATGCAATAATTATGGTTGTTGTTAATGCTGAAAACCTACCGAGTTACTTGAGAATTGGAGAGTTGTGGATTAGAGAGTTTACGAATTGGAGTTTGCGAATTTGATCGTTGCGAATTAAAGAGCCGGCGAATTAGAGAGTTGCGGATTAGAGTGTGACGAATTAGAGCTGCAGATTAAAGAGTTGCGGATTAGAGTGTGGCGAATTAAAGCTGCGGATTAGAGAGTTGCGAATTAATGTTAATTGAAACCCGCTAAATTTAAATATCGACCTTAGGCAATTTTCTTTTACTTGCTTGTTTTCTTTGTGAGTAATTTATCATCTAATATTAGCACATCATCGACTGTAATGACAATCGGTTGACTTTAATAAATAACAACGCTTTCATTTCATATACTTCAAGCAAACAAAAATAATTAAATAATTGGTGTATTCTAATTAAATGTGGGAAACATCATGGGGAAGACACCTAGAGGCGGAAAAAGAAGAGAACGAATGGATGACTTAAAGACTTGGAGTACACTAAGCACGGAAGACAATATCCATGCAAATAGCGACAGGAAAATGTGGTTCATATTGGCTGCCAACCTCCGATTCGGAGAAAGCACATGATGATGATGATGATGAATTAAATGTGCATCAAAATGGTATACGTGGATCGGAATGCGAATGCTCTTGAGTCTCCAATCATGATCTGAGTTCTGCAACTGAAACCAAGGATGTGGTAACAGTCGTGTTCCATCTGAATTATTCGAAAGTATCAAAAAGATATTCCTGCCACTCTTTAGTTCTCTTGGCCCCTATTGCATGGTTTCCTGAAAGGAAGTTTGTACTGCATATTACTGCAGAAACTTTTTCTTCCACCACTATAGTGAACAACCGTGAATTTCAAGGAAATGTATTCTATATGATAAGTGGGAACCCATCTGTCGGCTTCAGGATTTTTCCTTCATTTTATCTTATCTTCTTTGCCTAATGCGTCCGCGGCTCTCACTTATAGATTTTTTTTTCTTCATCCTCCGGCCTTGTCGTCGGAAAATATACCTTTGCCATCCACGGCGGGCATGCAAATTAGAGATGCTCCTTATGGGTGGAAAAACAAGTTGAGACTGGAAGTTTTTATCTCCAGTCGAACATTTCGAAATGCTTTGTTTTCTGTTTCGTTATGAAAATATTTTTTTAGTTTTCAGTTTTAAATTTCTAGAAGCTTGAAGGACTGCACCCGAGATTTATACTCCACAAGGAATACTAGAGAATATTTTGGTTCTTTTAGCTTTAGTTCTTGTATCATTTAGTTCTTATATCTTTAATTATTTTGTATTTTAGTTCTTGCAATTTTATTTCTTATGTTTTTAATTCTTGTATCATTTAGTTCTTATATCTTTAATTCTTTTGTGTTTTGGTTCTTGTGTCTTTTACTTTTTATATCATTTAGTTATTATATTCTTGGTGATAGAGTAGCTTGCAATCCACTTAGAGAGATTTTGTTTGTTACACAACCTTGGCCTATAGTGAGGTA
>QLNU02015003.1:14490357-14500871 GCA_006491805.2 Dysdera silvatica | reverse complement strand
ACTCAAAATAAATTATCGTTATATACAAGTTAACTAAAAAAAAAATTGTTATATACAGGTTCACTCAAAATACATCATCGTTATAAACAAGTTTGAAGCTCTTCTTCAAATGAGTAACATATTGTACGTAATTCATATTTTGCAGTTTAGTTACCTCATTTACGTTTATTCGATTTTACATTGCTTTATTCAACCCGTGACAAGTGCAGTAGTTTTAATTATTACATTATTATATTTATTACATTCATTTAAATTATTAAATTATTATATTTATTTCATTAGTTTTAATTATTATATTAATATATTTATTACACTAATTTTAATTATTATATTAGCCTCATTACAGAAATTACGATATAAAATGGAATAAATAGTTGACGTATGTCTTTTCAATGTAGAAGAGAAAACACATTTGAGATTACATACCATAATTTATTTCTACGGATGTGATAATGTTGAACTTTTGTTGTGCAATTTTAGCTAAATTCAAACAAGCTCTGATATAACATGATTTAAACTCTTTTTGCGCTACTGAAATGCACGTAAATAAACAAATTAATTAAACAAGCATAAATACAAGTCAACATTGGCAAAACGAAAGAAACAGTGGGTTGGAAACGACTCACTTGGGAATTTCGCCTGAACTGTAGAGCTATTAAAATAGTGTTTCTCTAATTTACGTATTTTAACTGTAATTATCTACTTAATTTACTATTCTCGTTCATTACTTGTTTACTTATGTTTGCATTTTTTAATTTACAAAACGTGTTGAATAACATTGGATTAAATGTGCTCCATTTTGTAGACACAGATGTGAAAACAAATGTTTATTTTTTAGACTCAAAGATTAAATGTTTTTGCAATGTTATTTGTTTTCTCACAAACAATTATTTTATTTCTATGTTACACTGCATTTTTTCCTTAGCCATCAAGTTAGTATCATTATTATATTTATTCTGTGGAAATAGAGCTTTTAATTTTACAAAAATATTATTTAATAATTTTTTCAATAGCCTAAAACTTAACTTGAGTTTTGATTTCGAGAAGCAATTCGGGACGAAAAAGCAAAATGTACATAGAAAAGAATTATTTAATTTTGTTAATTGCATTAAATTTGTAATTAAGGTTTTCACATAACATATTATTTTGAAAGTTCAGATCTTCCATACGGTTCATTTTACTTACCACGATTAACTATAAAATTTTCCATATCCATGCACGATAAAAAATTACCAACGTTTTGCACAACGAATGGTAAAAATATATATAAAATAATTTTTTAAAATGCGAATAATTCTTTGAAGAAAAACAAGAAGCTAATAAAAGTAAGGTTTTAATTAAAATTTACTAAAAATATTTAATTAAAAAAGGGCACATGTTCCAGAATTTTAAGATTGCAATCAAAAATTCATGAGATGCTATTCCTGAAGGTCATACAGGTATATTGTTCTTCATTCACTAAGATTATGTTATTTTATGTTATTCAACTTACATATTATTATTATTCATTTTAATAAATGCAATGAAAATATTATTCTTCGTTTAGAATACTAAACTTGTTCAAAGTGATAAACAATATAGACTGAAGTATTGAAAACTAATATCAAATATCATCATAATGAATATCAGATAAGATCGACAGTTCATCTTTGGTGAAGAATCACTGCAGCGTCTTTTCTAAAGATGTATTTCGCGATAGGCACTTATGTCTACATCGGAACTTTTTCGTCCATAGTAAATATTTTATCGAACCAATCACAGGGAAAACTAAATCTTCCTACAAATAATATATATTGTATATGTCTATTCTATCCAATAGAACATTTGTGGGAGGAGCCATGATGACAAAAACTTTAAAAACGGATGAAAAATTACAGAGACGAACTGAAACACAAATTTGGAAACTATGGCAAATATTTTGAAAGCTCATGGAATATTTTCAAGGGGAACCTCTATATAGATGGCTACCTACGGTATTTATTGTAAAAACTTTTCAAGTACGTAGAACATTTAGGCGACGAGCTACGCTATAGATGGCTACCTACGGCATTTATTGTAAAAACTTTTCAAGTACGTAGTACATTTAAGTTACGAGCTACGATATAGATGGCTACATACTTGTAAAAACTTTTCAAGCGCCTGGAATATTTACAAGAGAGTTGCCCTCCCCATTAATTTGAAATAAATTGCGTTTTTATATATATTGAAATGTACAAATTTATAATATATGTGTGTGCTTGGGCCTCCGCAATAATTTAAAATTCCGCGTTGCCGCTCTGAATAAGCATGGAGCTTATAAAATAATAATATGCAAATAACCTTTTTGAATAAATTTTATTTGTATTCTTGAACCAAAATTTTATTAATTTTGCATAATTTTTTTCGTGGTCGGTATTTCTTAGTTTTCTTCGTTTTCTCAAATGGATCAATTGTAACAAAAAAATTATAAGTCTTCATACGTGAGTGCTACTGTTTCAGCGTGTACTTATATGAAATCCCTTAATGCACTTTTTTTGTCATTTCGGGACTTCTGAGTAGCGAAGAGTTTTTCTGCTTACTACTAATGCACTTTTTTCCACACCATCATGCAGCTATCTTTAAAAGTAATGTACCATGGAGTTTTATTACATTATTAGTTTTTATAATTTTTTTACTTTCTTCGTTTTCTTGAGAGAAGCATATTTACTTATTTTCAAAATTTTCTTCATTTACTTTTTTTCTGAATGGAAAATTCCAGAAAACAGTGGTTCCAACTTTCAAATTGTGCAACGTTCTGAATCACAAGGTGAAACTTTCTCACTCGGCCTTGCTTGTTATATAAATGGTTAATACTTTTCTATGGGTTCCTCTGTACCCACTCTTGCCTTCCTTCCTCTCATCCAGTCATCAACGCAGTATTTTCAAATCTATTAGTAGGATTAATCTCATATTACATATACAAAGAAACCTTTCTTAATCGACACCTCTCAGATACGGTAATCCCGTTTTTACGGTTAGATAACAATTCCCGGTAGAAACTGATGTACGGTAATGTATTTCAAACCCCTGCTTAGTGATCATACTCATACTCCGTATCTGAGTATGATCACTAACCCCTGCTTAGTGATCATACTCAGATACGGTGGCGGACACTGTTTACATGACTATTTCCATTAGACCAGAATCCCTGTATGGACAAAATACGAAAAAAACTGAACTTCGACCCCCCACGGCGTTTCTCACAACAAGAAACTAAGGATAAACAGGATAAGAGCTAAGGTAAATTTACCCTACCATTGACAAAAGTGGAAATTGATTCTAATTATCCGATTCATATGCCTAATGCTTAACACTTAATACTGATAACAAATAAGTCATATAGTGATTCACTGTACAAAGCTAATGAACAGTTATCAACGGAAAAACTACCGCATTTCAAATTTATTATTATTGTTTACTCGACTACCACACAGCTTCTGTAAGCGTAACGACGAAAAAACGGTGAATTTAATCTATCAATTAAAAATACATTTCTAAGGAGGAGTACTATTGAATAAAGCCCACCAAATAATTTTTGGATCAATTTTTTTCCAAAGCAAATAAATTTTAATATTTAACGTTTTGTTGTAAATTTACTTATTATATTCAACAAATGCTTATGTTCGTTATCTTAAACGTGTCTTACGTGCTTAAAAATACATATTTTGAAATGACATATTTAAATGATTAAAATGTAATATATTTTCTAATTCGAAAGGACACCCTCCTTTAACGTTCATCTCTCTTTTACGACAGAATATTTCTGCCTGTGAATGAGAGGTTCCACTGCAGTAATAAATTACAGTATATGTAAAATTGCAATTTATTTCAAATTATTGGGGGTCTTCGGATCGCAAGGGCCCATAAGACTCTACGCCTATGCATCCAGTTAATATCTAGCGTTGTCTCTGTCCGCGTTCCTTGTAGAGGCGTTATGTCAGTGTCATTACGAAACTGAGCCATACTTCTGTTCAATAATGACGCTAAAACATAAAAGTAATGACGCTATAGTATATTTGAAAAAATAAATATAAAATGTATTTAAATTTTGTATAGACAATAACATTAATCACCCTATCGTTCTTGGGTGTTGAGTTGAGATGTCAGAATTTTCTTCATTCCAAAGAATTCTTCAAAAAGGAAAACAACACAATAGAAGAGCACAAATGTGGTAATATACACTATATAGTACTAATATTTAATGGCCTTAATATCATATTGTGCAACTATTAAACTTCGTCATGAACGTATGTATGTAATCGAAAAACAACTAATATATAGTACTGTCTACAATCCGCGTTTCTTCTTGGAACTTTTCTTTCATGAATATCACTATTCTACTACATTCGGGCCAATAGAAACCCATACCATAAATAATACAATAGAACTCTCAAAATATGACCGGGCAAACAGTGGCGGTTTTAGCACTTGAGGCCCCATGCGCAATCTAATTTTGAGCCCCCCTTCTAAATATTTCCTTTGCGGCCTTTCCTGACCCTGTTTATCTTACAATCATTGATGTAACTACGGGGACTAGGATATAGGAATATCTGACTCAATGTAATACTTAAGTAATACTAGGTGCTAACCATTGAGGTGGGAGTTATAGCTCCCCACACCCCCCACCATCGAATAAACCCAACTAGCATCCTACACTTCGAGGCTTGTTGCGCCAATGCTAATAACTATTATGGGGTAGGGAACTTTTTAGATTATATGAAGGGGTGAAAATATTAAGGATATAAATGAATTTTATAACATTTTAAAGTAGCCTTATAAAACCGATAGATAGCTTTTTAAGATCTTAATTTTTCACGTAATTTAGTTCCGGAAAAAAAAATGTTACTTTTACCCGTATAGTTTTCTTTTATTTATACAATTGAAAACTGTTCTTGCGCGTTTTCAATATTCAGAATTTCTTTAACCAAATTAAAACTAGATTATAGTTATTTTCTAAATAACATATATAGCATATAGACTCCCACAATATAAATGTTCGCTTCGCAGGCTTTCTTAACTGTTGCTACTTAGAAACGAAAGAAAAAACAAACTAAAAAGGTTCAATTTCTAAAATTGACACCATGCCAAATCGTGTGCTTTTATTTCATATTTTTCAGATATTGTATAATTATATTTTTACTTTTAATATTTGGTAAGATTGTGTGTAATTGTTTTACGAATTCTAAAATCAAATCAGTCTTCCGTTTACCATCGAAGTATGCACACGTCATTCTCGGAGGCTCCGCCAAAACGGCGTACTAAATTTCGTTAGCTATGTGTTCCAGTGAATTAATTTATTTATTGGCGTCTATTATTGAATTAACCTAAACATTTAAAGTATTAATAAATATGATTTTCAACTGGATGAATTACTGGATTTTTTCAACACTTATATAACTGCAAGCAAACTGAAACATTGAATGATAAAATGCAAAATATTCACATTCAAAAAGCCAATGATATCCAGTTTTTACACATTTAATTTAATTCATGACTTGCGAAAAGAATACATTTTGCAAAACTCACTCTTTTAGATGATTGTTGTGCTTCTGTTTCGATTTCATGTATCCATTTAAGTACTAGCTAGGCTTTGATTGTCTAGTACTGATCATGCGCGCTTATTTGTGGGGCAGAGGGAAGCTCTAGCCCCCCCCCCCCTAGCCGTTTAAAAATTTTATTTGCCCGAACCTGCTACGCATTTACTTTCAAAAGTTTTATAGTTACATTTTAAAATAAGGTACTTTTTAGCTCATTACTAATTGTCAAGCAATATCAATTATTTTGTAACAGTTCAGTATCTTGTACATTCACTAAAATGTTTGACAGCCTTGAGAAGGAGGTAGTAATTTTTCTCAACCTACCCCTAGAAATACTCACATAGACACCCACTGTACTGATAGCGCAGGAGAAGCACAAACACATGAAATGCTTTGCAAGGAAATTGGCGCGATGGAAATTTAATTTTTCTCACTTCTGTCGGCTGCTAATAGCGTGGGTTATCAATGAGAAAGAGTGAGAGACTCCATTATATGAAGCCTACGGAATCTTAAAAGGAAAAATGTTAGGAGACCATCTTTCGTGACAAGCAAGAATTCTATTTTGCATTGGTCAGTTCAGCTTTTACCGGAGTCTTGTGGGCTTCTGGGGTGTGTAGATTTCTGGAAGTGTCACTTTCACTCGTAAATGCAGTGTGGTGTCTAAACATCCTGAGTTAAGTTCTTGTCCACATGCCTATTGCTTTGGTAAATTGATTGGCATTCCCATGAAAAAGTTTTGTCTTGCTCGTTTCTAGGGACCAGGAAGGGGCATGTGGTTATTCAGGGATTGTTAATGGCGAACTTGGCAGGAAAATGTAGAGCTGGAAAGCTGGCCTCAGGTTGAATGGCAGCCATACAAAATTTTAGAAAACGCAAGAAATGTGTGCAGGTGGAAGACTTTTCCCTGTTTCGAGGGGGTGGGAGGAGAGAAAGTTTAACACATGACCATAGGTGGAAATTAACTGGGACTCTCTTTCGTTCAGTTCCCAACATTTGTCTGTATTTAAACGAAACAGAAACGTTTGTGTGAAGACATCATGATACCTCACATAGCCTGCAAGCCATAAAAGTATAATTTATAAATGTTTCGGCGAAAATTATGAATTCAGAGCAAGCACACATTGTATTTTGAAAAATATTTATTTGTAGTAAGAAACTGTAAACGTATTTAGTAACCCGTGAAAATTTAAAACGATAGAGTTTTTTTTGTGGGTCTTGAGAATTTGAGGCCCCAAAATGTTAAGCCCCCAGCATCGCGCCTGTAAGGAAATCCACCACTGCCTGCAAAAATAAATTATGTTTCTGCTTTGTATAAAAGAAATGAGTAGTGCGCCAGAAATACTTTTTTTTTTATTATTAATTCCTCCACAACGGTCTTCATCTAACTAGGTAGAGTTCTCCCTGATAAACGTGAATAAGGGAAAAAAATGGCACAGGTTATTTCTCAGCGGCTTAGTGGCAAGCGTGTTGATACAAGAACCCCAAATTCGTTGATTCAAGTCCAAAACCTGCAATGCGACCATTTTCTTTTCTGATTCTTGGAAACCAAAGATAGGTTCCATTTAAATCCAATAAAAACCGCAAACGTAACAAATAATCCTGCCCATGGAAAGTATGATTCAAACACCATTTATAAATTCAGGTTTTCAGCTCAAGGTTATATTGACAATTTCCAAAGCGAAACCGCCATCTTAACATAACTTCTGAAAGGTATCCACCCCGACGAGCTCAGGTAATGTGACCGTAATTATTATACCAGTCTTGCTCTCTTAGATATCTGAATATCCCATTTCAATTCTTCATTTGTAAATGAATGATGTGGTGGCTAAGTGGCTTCACTGTCTAGCTTACAGCAGCCCCGCCCATTGATATAAGGAACAAATTGAAAACGACGTGTCACCAAATGCTCGTCATTTCAAACTTCGCTATATAGTTATCATCGTATCTTCACCATACAACTTTTGCCATATTTATATGGAAACTGCACCATAATTCTATTTCTTAGGTCTCACTAACATATATATATCTGTCTTCTTATTTCCTTTCTTTTCTATGTTCTATTATATATGTTTTCTTGCAAGATTGCATATTGCGTGTTTAGAGATGATTGTCTTTTGCTGATATTGCTTGACGCCGTAGATTTATTTTCCTGTTGACATACTCTAACCTTGGAGGCTCAATGATAACATATATCATATCGCGGTTAACGATGCTGGCGTTAGATTCAATTTCTTTTGATATAAGAAGGTTTTACTTATACATAGAATAAAAAAATAGTTATTGATGTTGATGTATATCATTTATATGCATCGAAATAATTGTATTTTATTTAGATTAAGCATATTATAATACCTTAGATATACTTAAATATTTGTTAACCGTTTAGTTTAACATTATAGAAGATTCTACCGAATTAATGACTTCCGTTATTGAAAATATTTAAAACCATCCATCTCTGAAATTTTGGAATAAATTTAGAAAAAATAAGTTATGTGCTCGTTTCCTTTCGGTTTATTTTCAGGCTTTATTTCGAATTATTTTCAGGTTACTCGAGTTAGTTTCAGAGTATTTTTCGATGTATTATTTGAGTTAGTTTCGGTGCATTTTTCGATATATTATTCGAGTTAATATTGGATTAGTTCAGATTTCAAAATATAAGAAGAAGGATAGATTGAAATATAGCAAAGGAATATAAATTCCAAATGAAACTAATAAATTAATAAAAATTAAGAATACAACTGTATAAGATTCTAATAATGGGCTTAACTATTTCCATTATACAGGCATTAATGTTATAAACATAAAAAGTCACGTGGTTAAAAAAAAAGATTTTATGCTTCATCTTTCAGTGCCTTTTATTATATCAAACTAAAATTGATTGCTTTAAAAACAGATTTTAAAATAAAATCTTTAATGCAAAATAACTGATTTTAAAATAAAACGTTTGTTATAGAACCACTGATTTAATTAAAAGTTACTGCTGTAAAACAAATTAATATAAACTAAAACATATTTCAATAAAACGACTGGTAACGAAGTAAAACTATTAATAATAATCATAACAATCTATTAAAATTTAATTATAAAGTATTTTTCCAATTAAATCAAAACATATATAATTTTTATGGATTTGAATGATCATTTATCATAATATTTCTTCCTTATGTGGGTCACTTCATAAGATTTTTTGTCCTCTATCAATTCACTTAATGTCAAATGAAGTTATGTAGTTTCATACCCATTTTGAAGTATCAAAATATATCGATAGCACAAACATTTGCATAGAGCATATAAACGTAATAATTTATTATATATGACGAATATTACGGACAATATATATGTTCACCATATGCATTATGTTAGGGTATATAAATTAATATGCCCTAATATTTATTCTCGAAATTGAATTAAAAAAACACCGATTTCTATTGAATACTTTCCCATATTCGAATTCATTCATATATTTGAATTGCTTCCGATAATCGAATTTTTTTCCCGTATTTGAATTGCTTCGGATAATCGAATTATTTCCGATATTTGAATTGCTTCCGATAATCGAATTCTTTCCTATATTTAAATCCTTGACAGATTTGTTGGATTTGACAGGATTTTAATTATTCCCGTGCTTAATACAAACCGAATTTCAGCATTTATTAAAATGCCTGAAATGGAAATTTAATGAGAGAAATAGATAGTTTAAAGCAAATCTTTGAAGAAGTTATTTCTGTTAAATTTTTAAACATTTCTTTAAATTTTTAATGAGGACGAGATTTGCCAAAGAAATAATTAATACTTCTCACAACATCTAATACATCTAAAAGAATAAACTAAGATAGTTTAGAAGAAATTCCTTTGAGTTTTCCTTCTGTGAACAAGGAGGTATATTGAAGTGCCAGAAAAATTGGTACACCCATCTAATATAGTATAGCCCCCCTCACCCCCGCGCACGCAGAAGTGTCGCAACACGATGTGGCATGGACTCGACTAATGTCTGAAGGTATCCTGGAGACAATTCACACCAGGAATCCTGCAGGGCAGTCCACAAATCCATAGGAGTGCAAGGAGGTAGAGATCTCTTCTGAACAGCACGTTGCAAGGCATCCCAGATATGCTCGATAATGTTCATGTCTGGCGATTTAGGTGGCCAATGGAAGTGTCTAAAGTCAGAAGAGTGTTCCTGGAGCCACTCGGTAGCAACTCTCGATGTGTGGGGTGTCGCATTATCATGCTGAAATTGTCCAAGTCCGTCGGAATGCACAATGGACATGAATGGGTGTAGGTGATCGGACATGATGATTACGTATTTGTCACCTGTCAGAGTTGTCTCTAGACGTATCAGGGGTCCCATATAACACCAACTGCACATGCCCAATACCATCACAGAAGCTCCACCAGCTTGAACAGTCCCCTGTTGACATGTTGGGTCCATGGATTCATGAGGTTGTCTCCATACCCGTACACGTCCATCCGCCTGATGCAATTGGAAACGAGACTCGTCAGACCAGGCAACGTGTTTCCAGTCATCAACAGTCCAATGGCGGTGTTGGTCGGCCCAGACGAGGCGTAAAGCTTTGTGCCGTGCAGTCAACAATGGTACACGAGTAGGTCTTCAGCTCTGAAAGCCCATATCAATGATGGTTCGTTGAACAGTTCACATGCTGACACTTGTTGATGCCCCAGCATTGAAATCCGCGGCAATTTGAGTAAGTGTTGCACGTCTATCTCGTTTAACGATTATCGTCAGTCATCGACGTTCCCGTTTTTTCGAGATCTTTTTAAGGCCGCACCGCAGTCGGGGATTTGATGTTTTACCAGATTCCTGATATTCACGGTATACCTGTGAAATGGTCATATGTGAAAATCCAAATTTTGTTGCTATCTCGGAGATGCTATGTTCCATCTCTCTTGTGCCGTCTATAATGCCACGTTCAAAATCACTTAAATCTTGATAATCTGCCA
>QLNU02015003.1:14464146-14477154 GCA_006491805.2 Dysdera silvatica | reverse complement strand
CATCTTTCTCTTTCCCATAGAGTTAAGATTCTCAAACTTTGAAAAGCATCTCTCCCTCTCATGCAGTTAAGATAATCACAAAATTGAAAAAAGTAGTGCACGATAATTTAACAGGGTAGGATCTTCATTATTAGCCTATGAAAGTGGGGGTTCAAGGGGCTAAAGCCCCCCGTTCTCAGTGAAAATAAATAATTTTTCTTAACGGCACATCATATGATATTTAAAATTACTTGTGACTCCATAATTTTGGGATAGCTAAGCCATCGACCTCCACATATGAAAGTAGATGCTTCCATCAGCAAATTTCGATATTTAAGAATACGTGTTTTTTTTTTGCAATGAACTTCATATTATTTCGTTCAACAGAACTTCGATATAAAGGTAAATTTAACACACGGAAATTCGATATACAGAACTTCGTTAATTCTGACTTTTGATTTGTTTGTTTGGATTTTTATGGCGCAAGAGCATCTGGGCTATACTGCGCCAATCTGAGTTTAGAAAGACCTTCGTGCGCATTGGTGAGCATATGCTTTGTCCACGAAAGAATGCATACACTTGATGTCATTCCTCCAGATGTAGTAGTGAAGCGATTCGCGTTCCCTCGGTCAGATGCCCTCCTTTAGTATTTCCCAAGAAATTTAACGACTAGTTGAGGCATCTGGATAATTAAAATCCTGAGAAATGCAGGTGCCCCATGGCGAATGTTTCCGCTTTTCTCACACGAACTACAGAAACTTGCCATCTTTATGTGTTTAGGTGCCTGGCCCTGATGGATGTTCGACCAGTTCTTTCGGCCCAATCAAGGACTAAAACCTCCCACGTCACAAACGAACTGACCAATCGAATCGTGTGGGCGTTTACAATACTCTGTTGAACTTTTAACTTCATTATTTTTAAGACACACATTCCTGCTCCATCAATCGTGGAATGAGCACGCTAGAATGCGCTCCAAGAATCAATAATGTTTTCGCATGTTGTATATAGTGAAGTGTTTAATAAATTGTAAAGTTTTGCCAATTGTCTCTTCAAAATAAATACCTTTTGTGATCAAACGTCAGTCATACTGTCACGACGTAAGCCACGGGGCAATAGTAAGTGCGCGATTTTATAAAAGATCTCTAATAACAACTGCATATATGTGTATATTTAATTTACTTCTTTAAGTGAAAACAATTTAATATGTATTTTGTAATGTACTTTTGTTGGGTTAGATATCGAATTTTATTATAAACACATCTATTTATTATAAAATATAAGTAAATGGTTCAGAAATATTCTAACTCCAGGAATGCAGCGTATTTTTTTTTGTTGTTGTTGTTGTTTATCATTATCCGCGATGATAGGTGCAACTTATTAAAGTAAATTTAGACACCATAGATTAAACGTCCGCTACGTAACACCAACCAGAAAGAACGGTATAGGCTTCTTCAATAAGAAATATCCGGGCATTTTTGTAATCTCTTCAGCACCTCAGATACACCACAACTAATACACTGTAACATCGAGCAACAAATTCACCCAATATTCCGCCACTCCCTTTTAAGAATTGCCTACACCAATTCCCAATTACTTAGAATCAACAAGTCTGCTTCGCCAATATACGTCCAATACTCCGGAAGAATTAATGAAATCCTGGAGCAGTTCCTCCTGGTATGTACGTCCCATGGTTACATGGGTGACTGTCTTAAAACTAAACTTGCCAAGCTTGATCTCCAAGCACCATTCGACTTCAAAAACTTCATGGCAGACTAGCTCAACCCTCGCAGCCAGCACCTCCTATTGGTTTCTACACAATCTTTTAATCTTTTAGGGTGGGTACTGGTAGTTTCATCTGACCACTCTCCCGGACTGCATCTGCTTCTGTATGATATTCGTGCTCTTTGTATTTCTGTCATTTCTATATCTTACATCACATGCTGCAATTGTTGTGTTGTGGTGCTTCTTTTCGTGTGTGTTTCTTGTATTTCGCATTACCTGTTTTACTTTCATCATATGTATTGCATTTTACAAAATTATTGCAATGTTGTTACAATTGTAATTGTTGGGTCTTCGTTTGATTTCCAGTCGAGTTATAATATTTTATAATAATCCTTAAGATCCTCCATTAATCGGAAGTTTGTCAGTCTCTCACGGGAAATACAGTGGCGTTTTTGGCAGCCAAGTTTTCCAGCATCTTGCCTCCACAAAGATAGATAGCTTACACGTCCGTAAGAAGTAAATAAAACCCAAAGAAATAAAATACCTTTTAAAATGCACGTCAATTTTAAACTCTTTCACGCAGTTTTCTTCCGGCTCCAATTTATTGGAGTATTTCTGCCATTTCTAACGAAACTTTTGTGCAACTATACAACATTTCTGTAATGACAATGCATTGCTTGAAACGAGAAAAGATACAAAGAGAAGGGGGAATGGACCCGTTCACTTGCTCTTAGGTTCTTTCATCATTCTAAAAGCCAGGGACTGTCGTTCTGCGGTACAAATATCTCGTTGATCAGTCCGTCTATTGATCTTCAGACAAAAGTTATTTAATCACGGTAATAGCGAGCTCGCAAGAAAGTTATAAAAAAAAACAGGCCCCGTTTAAAACACCTTTTTCTCGAAGAAGGAATCTTGCAAAATATATTTCTAGGTAAGGTGATAAATTTAAAAATGGTATGTATATATATTTTTTGTTGCAATATATAAGATGGAAAATTTTTAGCATGACGTTTTCCACCCAAATGTTAAATTTCTGCGGGTAAAATACTTTTACAAATACCAAAAGTTTATCCGTAAGTTTAATGCCAAGTATAAGCTGTATTATGAGTGCCTTCTAACTTGTTTAATTTCAGAAAATACACTGACTAGGCAACAATATTTTGAAGCCTTTGTTGAAAAGAACAAATTACAAGTCAATATAATTCAAGCCAAATAGAACAAAACTCCTCTTATCGGACACCCCTCCGATCCGGTTATTCTGTTCTTTCGACCAGATGGAAACTCTCGGCCAAGAACTTCTTCATAATATTATCTCCCTCTTTTATGGTCACCTTCCTATTATGGGCGAATTGTTATGCTCCTAAAATGCCCGCAAATTAGGAGATTTACTGTATATATATATATATTAAGCTTGACGGACATTTAGTCACTTTTGATAATGATAATAGTGATTTTAATTTTGATATATATACGTAGGTCTGTCAAAAAGTAGGTTTCATTCTTCGAAATTATAGAACATCATTTTTCTTACATCAAAGCACTTTTCAAAAGCAAACTTTCGACGTAATCCTTTCCTTTATTTAAACACGTTGCCTAGGTGAACTACGAGTTTTTCAATGCCTTGTGCTAAAAATTACCGTCTAACATGCGGTAGCCATTGTTGGATTTCAGCTTTCACCTTCTCATCCGAATGAAACTGTCTCTTTGCACGTTTTCGTTTCACGATATCAAAGGCTTGGAAACCACATGGCGCAAGGTTCGAGATACAAGGTGGGTGGTCTCATACTTCCCACTTAATTTTTTTTCAGAATTTCCTTGGTTAGGGTCGCCGAATGGGGTTTCGCATTGTCATGCAGGAGCAAATATCTTTGGAAAGTTTACCTAGCTAAGTGATTTTCGCAAACTCTTCAGGGGTTTTCCAGAAAGAAGCTACAGTAATTACGGTCCCTTTCGACATGAAATCGGTATGTACTACATTTTCTGTCGAAAAACAGTGCCAGCATTACCTTCTCCGTGGATGGAAGTGTTCGGCACTTTTTTCAAGTTGGGAAAGTGGAATGTTTCCACTCCATAGAGCTGCTTTTCATTTCCGGTACGAAATGGTGAACCCGAGATACGTGTTCAATCTCAATTTTGTCCAAACAATAATTTTCTTCCTTCTGATAGCGTTTCAAAAATGTAAAAACACTTTCATTGAGTTTCGTTTTATATTGTTCGATCAGTAGACAAGGCACCCTCTCGCGAAAACTTTGCGGAAGGGAAGATGCTGCACACACAATGATGTTGTGCACACTTAAATGTGAAATATGCAGTACATTTACAATTTCATCTATTGCGATTCTTCTGTTTTCAAGGCTGAGTTCATTCACATGTGGAACGTTCTCATTAGCCTTCGCGATAATTGTCCTAAATATTTGTTTGTTGGTCGTTCTCGAACATGCGGATTCATTTCCCGATAGCTGGGCTGGATATTGCCTCATCATCGTACATTTCATGTAACTTCCGAAAAATTTCAATGCAATTGCTTCCTTTTGCCCACAAAAAAAAGAACAATTGAACGAACTTTAAATTTGGACGCCACCTACAGCTGCCGATGCATGGTTATGACTGATTAGCAATCGAACTAAAGCCGATACATCAAAGCCGCTAGTGTACGTGCCACAGATAAATGTCTTTATTGTTGGCACAAAGTTTCAACGAAATATAACTGTTACTTAGATTTTTACGGAGGGGTGAATCTAACTTTTTGACTGCCCCTCGTCTATTTGGTTAGGTTGGCTCCATTTTTAGAATGTTAATTTGAAACGACAATTAAATAGATCAGAAAGCTTCAGCAAATATTCGTATTTATATAATATGTAATAATTTTTAATAATATTTATATAATGGCAAATATTATTATATATTTATATATCAGCAACGCACTAAATCACTCTTAACGACGTATTAAAAACTATTAAATGCTATTACACATTGCAAAGCCAAAAAGGAATATGAAAATGCCATTGTGAATAATATGAGTGTCTGATGTTTTTTATACAAAAGTCACGTGCTTATGGTGATGCCACATGTTCATCTATTGCCATTTTGAAATAGATAAACATAACAAAAGATAAAGAACGCCAGTTTTGAATGGATCTATTCATATTTCTGTGGCAAAATATGTGAAAGTTGATTAATGAATACCCGGAATTTAAGGCTGTGAAAACTAATCTTCAATAAATATGGGAGAGTCGTTTGATAGCATATTTACATTATCACAGGGAAGAGGAACTTCAACGTACCCTTCCAATTTGTAACCTCCATGAAATGTTTTGGGCAAACAAAAATCGCTGTGTGTTTCTTATCCATCAGGATTTATTCAAGAGTATGAGGCACGTATTTGCCGATTAAAAATGTAGAACTTAATGGAATACGTGGAGCATTAGGCAATTTATACTCGCAATATGAATAGAGTAATTTAATGTAATGATTAAATCTATACGTTTAATCCATAACGTTACATATCATGGTCAACAAATTTATTTATAGTAGTTTGTCCACCTTTTCTTCTGAAGAAACTGGCATTTATTTAACTAGGAAGGAAAAAGAATATACATTACTGATGTCCCTCAATTTATGAACGAATCTTTGCTCTCGTCTGCACTCTCTTTTGCACGAAGATAGTCATAATAAAGATAAGTAATATTTCACACTGCTTCTTTCTTACAGTTTTGAGCCTTATTTATTATAGTTTCATGAAAAATAGCAATTTCTTGAATTATATGTTACCGTCATTTTCGTGAAAATAACAGAGTGTTTGTCATTTTCAAGAAACTAATATAGTACGCAGTTGCCATTTTCACGAAAGAGACGTAATATTTGTTGCTTTCATGAAGTTGATATTCGTTGCTTTCATGAAGTTGATATTCGTCGCTTTCATGAAGTTGATATTCGTCGCTTTCATGAAGCTAGCATTCGCCACTTATATGAAACTTATAAGCATTTGTCACTTCCAGGAAACCGATATATACATATCGTTTGCCACATTTTTCAAGAAACTAACATAACCTTCAAACTTCAATGAAAGTGGGATAGTTCATTGAAATGGTATAATTCATCATTTGCACGAAACAAATAAAATAAACCAAATTTTCACGAAAAAATCCGTGGACATAATAATCGCCATCTTTATGAAACTGCTAGAGCAATCGGTACTTTAAAGCTTGTCATCTTCGGTTATGTTAATTTCTTGAAAATGACGAATTCATAATTTTATAGAAAAATTTATATTTAATATTGCAATTGTGTTTGGGAAAATATGACAAAAAATCTGAAAGCGTTAGAGATGTTACCGAAACAGATTTTTAAAAATAACTTATAAAAACCAAAACACCGACTGGAAAACGGTAGACAAGATATCTATAATTTTGCCTATTGTAGTAGTAAATAAGTAGAGTGCCTTAGCATAAATGTTTAAAAAGAATAATAAACAAGCAAATGAAAAAATCGCCTAGTGTCCATATTTAAATTTAGCGGGTTTCAATTAACACTAATCCGTAAATCTTTAATTCGCAACTGGCTAATCCGTCATACGTTAATTTATAACTCGCTAATACGTAACTTTGTAATCCCCAACTCGATAATCCGAAACACTAATCTGAAACCCTCTAATCCGAAACTCGCTAATTCGAAACTCACTAATTCACAGCTCTCTAATCCAAAACTTACTAATTCACAGCTCTCTAATCCGAAACTCACTAATCCACAGCTCTCTAATCCGAAACCCCAATCCGAAACTCTCTAATTCGCAACTTTCTAATACGCAACTCCCTAATTTGCAATTCTCTAATCGGCAACTATCTAATCCCAACTCTCTAATATTGTATACTCCCTCGTATTGTATAAAAAAAGCAAGTGAATGTTTCAAGGAATATAACGCCTACAAGTGTACATGTATGTAAAAATAAAGTAAACTATTACTAGTACCAGTAGTATTATATAAGAATAGTGAGGACACCGTTAGAAACGAATTTGAATTCTATATTCCAACAAGACTTCTGGAACTGTAAAATGTGTGTAATAAAATGCTTTCTCGATTTCGCTTTCTTTTTGGTTTTATGGCTCAAAGACTACAGTGGTCATGCTGTTTTCCGAGGAATTCGAACCTCTTAAGGCCTGGAGAACCAAACCCCGGACTACAGTGAACAGTGCGATCTTTATGAGATCTCAGAGTAAGCGTTTTTTGTCACTGTTGGGAGTCAAACCTGGATTAACGGCGCACTAGGCCAACGCGTTACCACACTGCGCCACCGCAGGGCATAATAAAATGCACGGTTTTCTACATGCAATAGTTATTTTTAGTTATTTTGACTTTATCTAACGCGTCAAAAAAAACAAAAAAAAACAGCACAACGCAAAATGTTTTCGGTGTAGCTGGAGTTATGTTGCCACATATGCATGACTGCCAGACGGCGTAGTATTTTTCAGTTGCACAGAAACTTACGACTCTACTATCATAAGCCGGAAAAAGCCGAAATAAAAGTCCACTTTTCAGAAAATGAGCCTTTTTATGTTCATTTTTATGTATTTTGGAAGGGGATAAGAAGTATTTTACGAGCAAGAGCCCCATACATACCAATGTGTTACATATTAGGGTTCAGAAACAATCTTTATGCCTTTGCTTCTAAACTGGCTTCGGTAAAATTCCGATCGTAAATTTTGATAAGCCCAGTTTCTGTATATACCTTGGATAAATATAAAAATCTTGTTATAAATCATATCATATGCAAAAAATTATAGTAATCATAATTCATATAAAAATTACGAATCTCCATCGAAGTCCATTCAGCGTTTCTTGTCAAGGGCGGCACCATACATCCAGCACGGCCAAAAAAAGTATATACTTCTTAAGAACAGTGTTTCCAACTACCACGCTGATTCAATTAATATCAATGTAAACACTCGGAGATTCCCATCGACTTCAAGCCACATTCTTAATAACTACCGATATTCAGGTGTACCATCTCTCAACCAGGACCCTTCACCACAAGACGTTCTTCTTCTCAGTTTAACATGGCTTAACATTACAAACTAAAAATAAACTAAACAATAATAACGGCAAGCTGGTGGCTTGCTGACGAGCAAAAGCGGACAAACTGACAAGCAACAAGCAACCCACAAATCGAGGTTAAATTGTATAACTTCATTATCAAAACACGTTAAACAGGGAAGGCCGGAATGACGCCATCCCGTCTCCGACGCCCCCTAACAGTAGTTGAAGGTTCAAAACAGCCCAGTTGGTTATGTTTCTGACCTTACTGGTTCATAAATATCTCTAGCACGTTATATTGTCTCCAAACGTTGCTATGTTTTGGCCTTCCTGTAGCAACTTAGAATTAAATTAATAAATTAATTATATTTAATAAATATTAAATTAATAAATTATTTTGAAGGGAAATATTTTATTTACTCATCTATTTGTTCTTTTATTTTTCTTTTATTTATAAACTTATTCACTCATTTATTCATTCATTTATTAAAATATGTAATAACATTGTGAAATTAATTTTCAGTATGTGAATTTCATGAAATTATGTTATCGATTCACCAGGCAATTCGTCATCTTTTTTTGCATTTTCGTACATAAAAGTACCTTTGTAACGTGCAAATAAATTAAGATTTATGTACAGTTAGATATGTAAAAAACCAGGCATTTTGGACACATTGTGTCAAATCGACCAATAGGAAGAAAGGTGTGAATCTTTATTCTAGCTATCTTGGTTTCTTCCCATCAAAGTTTCCAATGTGTCCAAAATTCCCGGGTTTTTTGTATCTCTATGCACATTCGACAAGACGCATATCAAAATTGAAACACCAAAGGAATTTTCTGCAGTGAAAAAGTTTATGCAATTCAAAGAACTTCGTTAAAATTCTACTTGTAAATTATTTTTTCGCTACATTTTTATAATGTACTTCATGTCGTTAAATTTCGTATTCCCATTATTAATTGCTATAAATATTAAAGCAAATGCTGCGCATAATTTAAATTGTTTTTATAAAATTTCAACTGTTTTTGCAAAAATATCCAGATGCCCATATACTGTAATTTCGGTTATTGCGTGGGGGAAAAAACACATGAATCTTTTTTGCCTTGCACTTTTCCACAATTTCTTCCATTTTCGAAGAGTTGCTGGCCAGGAATCATCTTTCTCTTTTGAACATTCTAAGCCTATTCTCGTAGCGTGTTTGTTTAACTTATGGTAGATGGAGAGAAAAAAATTTTCCTGTTTGAAGATTACGGTAAAATATTGGAGATTTTAAATTCTTTTAAATCAAACGTCAGTACAGTCACTTTATTCATGAAGACAAGAAGAATCCCATTACTAATGTTTGATTAAAAGTGGATTTAAAAATGGTCAATGAGCAAGGATAATTGCTGGTCAGCAACTTTTTGAAATGAATGAAATTATTTAAAAGTACAAGGCACGAAATTGTCATGTGTTTCGTTACCCACGCCATTCCCGAAATTCCGGTATAAATAAACCATTAAATTTTTATGAAAACACAGCATGATGTTTTGGATATTCCATTTTCCAATTATCGGGTCGACTTTTCAGTTTGAAATAAAAAGCATGGCGTACAATTATCCAGTTCTGTGCAGCCATGCAATGTGCACGCATGTGTGCTCTACTGCATCAGTTTTGCAAATTTAAACGAATTTTTATTTTCTATTAGAAAAATAATGAAAAATATACATAACATGTTAAGGAAGTTATACATTATGGTTAAGTTTATAAATAGAAATCAAGGCCCTAAGAGCTTTTAAACTTAACTTCTCTTATAAATATAATCTACATAAGCTACGTCAAGTCAACTTGCATTATGGTTGAGGTTTGAAGTTGCAAATTCATGACAGTTATATATATATATATATATATATGCACACATATATATATATATATGGCCTGCAAAAGGGTTGCTGGTATCTAACTGGAAGGAGACCCACACGCTGAACGTATGTGACGATGTGTGGAACCGGCCAGGCCAGTAACCTAGTGTCCTACCCCGCCTTCAAGTGGTGCAGGCTGAGCTTTCTATTTATGTGGCAAATTAATATTTGCTGCACGGATGGAAAGGCGGAAGGGGAGGGCTAATTCACCAACCCGTCTAGCCAGCGTGGTGAAATTATGGCTAATTCCTCCATTATGTTGACACACCAGAAACCATGGCCCCTAGTCTCCAGGTGCTGGAGTGCTCCTGATCAAGGCAGCGGTCAGTGTGGCATGAAAGCAGGGGGTGCTAAGAATCACTGGAATGGCCCAGGCTGCCGTTTGTTATTGACCTTGGCTACGTTTAATGGACGATCCCTTGCTTCTGAAGCAAAACTTCAGGAATTGGAAGAGGAACTAGACAAGATCAAATGGGACATTGTAGGACTCAGTGAAGTTAGAAGAAAAGGTGAAGAGTTGGTGGAACTGAAAAGCGGACATTTGTTTTATTATAGAGGAACGGAAACTGGAAGAACAAGTGGTGTTGGCTTCTTAATCAACAAAAGAATTAAAGACTGTCTTCTGGAAGTTGAAAGTACATCAGATCGAGCAGCGAGGCTTGTTGTTCAACTAACCCAGCGATACCAACTTCAGATAGTACAGGCATATGCACCAACATCAAGCCATACCGACGAAGAGGTTTAGAAATTCTATGAAGAAATCAAACCGTTACACACAAAAGGGAAACAACATATCAAGCTCATCATGGGGGATTTCAATGCAAGAATTGGACAACAGGAACAAGGAGAGACATCGGTTGGTAAATACGGATATGGGGAAAGGAATGAACGTGGCGATCAACTCATCGAATTTGCAGAAGCTGAAAACCTTAGCATCATGAATTCATTTTTTAAGAAGAAACCGCAAAGAAAATGGACATGGAAACACCCAAATGGGGGAACTAGTGAAATTGACTATATCCTGGCAAACAAGAAATCAATTATTGAAGATTGCAGTGTACTGAACAGATTTAATACTGGAAGTGATCATCGAATGGTGAGATGTAAAGTGCACTTAAATACTAAATTAGAACGACAGAAGCTCATTAGGAAACAAGTAAGTAAGAGGGTGGATCTAATGAAACTGAAAGTAAATACCGAGGCATTCAAGTTGGAATTAAAAAATCGCTTTTCTGCACTGGAAGGACTTATTGATGAAAGTGATATCTCAGAAGCAAATGAAAACATTGTTAAGACAATAGTTGAAACTGCTGGGGAAATTGGTGGTGTAACCTGTAAAAAGCACAATAGCAAATTATCTGAGAAGACGAAACAGCTCATGAAAAGGCGAAGAGATATGAAGGTGGACAATCGAAATACCAGTTCCAGGATTGAGTACATAGAACTTTGTAAAACTCTGCGCAAAAGCATGAAAGAAGACATAAGAAAATTCAACTGTGAGCTAGTAAGGAAAGCCATTGAAAATAACAAGAGCCTTAGGGTTGTTAAAGGAAGTTTATCTGTTGGGAAGAAACACATCATTGCATTAAAAGGAGAGGATGGCACCGTAACAAGAAATAGGGAAGAAATACTTAGAAGAGTTGAAGAATTCTACAAAAATCTATACGAAAGTAACAGTGAATTAAACGAAGACATTGAAATAGTCGAAGGAACAGCTCCTAAAATCTTAAAAGAAGAAGTTTCATTTGCAATAAAAAGCATGAAGAAAGGAAGAGCCCCTGGTGATGATGGTATTACATTAGATATCCTAAAAGAAGCTGGAGAATATGTAGAAGACATACTTGCAAAATTCTTTACCAAATGTCTTAACAGCGGTAACATACCAAACCAATGGGATTCTGCAACAGTAATTCTTTTGCATAAAAAAGGTGATAAAGAGGATTTGAAAAATTACCGACCAATTAGCTTGTTACCTGCTATTTATAAAATCTTCACAAAAGTGCTAACACATCGCCTGCAGAAAAAATTAGATGCAGCTCAACCAAGAGAACAAGCTGGATTTCGAAGTGGATTCAGTACAGTGGACCATATTCAAGTATTAAGAGAATTAATTGAAAGAACACATGAATATGAACTTCCATTGTGTGTTGCATTTATTGACTATGAGAAGGCCTTTGACTCTATAAAAACATCAGCAGTCATCAACTCTTTAAGATCAACAGACATTGAGGATGTGTACATTGACATGGTGAAACGTGTGTATAAAAATGCAAGTGCAAAATTTCGGTTACATAAAGATACCAAAACTATCAAACTTGGCAAAGGGGTGAGGCAGGGAGATACCATTTCTCCAAAACTTTTTACTTCTGCTTTACAGATGATTTTTCAGCTGATAAATTGGAATAACAAGGGAATAAAAATAAATGGTGAATATTTAAATCATCTGCGGTTTGCTGATGACATTGTTATTTTTTCAACGGACCCATTAGAACTCCAAGACATGGTACAAGAGCTCTCAACTAGAAGTGAAGAAGTTGGACTCAAGATGAACCTACAAAAAACTAAGATCATGTTCAATAATTTTGTAGAGGAAACAAAAATACAAGTTGACAACACTGAGCTAGAAATTGCTGATTCATATATTTACCTTGGCCAGCTGATTTCAATGGATGGCAACATTATGAAAGAACTCAACAGACGTATTAAACTTGGCTGGAGTGCATTTGGAAGAAACAGTTTTATCCTGAAGGGGAAATTGCCTTTGTGTCTAAAAAGAAAGGTCTTCAACCAGTGTGTATTGCCAGTCCTCTCTTATGGATCAGAGACATGGAGTCTAACAGTTGGAGCAATACGAAAGTTACAGACAACGCAAAGGAGCATGGAGAGGTGCATGCTTGGAATAACTAGGAGAGATCGAAAAAGAAACACTTGGGTGAGAGAGCAAACTAGAGTAGAGGACATCATTGTTAAAGTAAAAGGGCTGAAATGGCGATGGGCTGGGCATATTGCAAGAAGAACTGATCAACGATGGACAACAGAAATTCTGAACTGGATTCCAAGAGACCACCGAAGACCTAGAAAACGTCCTCAAACTAGATGGGTGGATGAAATAAGAAAACAGGTTGGGGTGACGTGGAAGCGAATTGCTCAGGATAGACTTGTGTGGAAAGCATTTGGAGAGACCTTCATCCAGCAGTGGATAGATAATGGTTGAATATGATGATGATGATGATATATATATATATATATATATATATATAAATATTGCACGAATTGAAGAATATAGTGATACATATATGTATACAATATTTATTGGGCAAATTGTATGTACACAGATCTCTCAGATGATCCGTTTTGTAATCATGGGAATCAAGATC
>QLNU02015003.1:14446694-14458685 GCA_006491805.2 Dysdera silvatica | reverse complement strand
CTAAATCAGACAAGGAGAAGATGGAATTAAATCAGACAAGGAGAAGATGGAATTAAATCAGACAAGGAGAAGATGGAATTATATCAGACAAGGAGAAAATGAAATTAAATCAGACAAGGAGGAGATGGAATTAAATCAGATAAAGAGAAGATGGAATTAAATCAGACAAGGAGGAGATGGAATTAAATCGGAGAAGGAGAAGATGAAATTGTATCAGATAAAGAGAAGATGGGATTAAATCAGACAAGGAGAATATGGAATTCAATATAATAAAGAAAAGAGCAAAAAATTAAAAAGTGAGGAGTTTAATATTATATGATCGTTTAGTGAAACTTAGAAATAAATTGGTAACAGTCGTTTCCAATATTTTAACACTCTATACTAAGCATCCAGAGCCGCAAGAGGTAACAGTTTAGGCAACTAGGTTAGCAGCAATGTATTTTCCTCATTCATGTAGTTAGTAATGTGAACGAGTGAATTGGAAGAGCACAGTTAAGCCTGATTACGTAAATGCGCGTAAAGTGAATGACTTTTAACATGAACTCTGTCCTGAATCCCCACTAAATTCTATTGTAATAATAATTGGGTCCCTTCCTCCCAGGATAAGACGAACTACTTTTAACATGAGCAAATTATTTGTTGTCATCTTGAGAAGTCATATTAATGAGCTTCGACTGTTTGTTGACTTGACAAAACCGATATAATGAAAATGACAACGAAATAAACCCAGACGCTTATTCTACATTCTGTCGGATTGAAAAATACCGCGTACACGTTTTTCTATTGTGTGCTTAAATGCGCACACTGTGTTTAAAACGAGATTGAATATCATCCTTGGATTATAAATGACACTCGTTTAAGTCCCGTTTTCTCGGAAAAAACCTGTGAGCATTCATTCATAGCTTCGAATCTGATTTTCTCTGTAAAAAAGGCATAAATGTTGGTTTTCTTGTGGAATTCTAGGAAGATTGATTTTTCTGGTATACTATTTCATTCGGTCGGGAGAAACGAGATCCTTGGCCACTATTTCATAGGAATAGCTTTCCATAAAATGCGTCATGATGGACGATTTCCACATCTAAATAAACTTTTGTGATTTTGGCTTCCTTCGACGCTACCTTCTTTTTACTGCATCGCTATTTTCGATATATACAAGTTGGGAAATATAGTTTTTCTCGATCATTTCACCGTTGACAACAATTTGCATGAAAACCGGATACACCGTTTTTGTGAATCGATTTGTTTTATCTTAAACTATGAACATACACGGATTTTGTGCAAAGTGTTCCCGCAGCATGACAGAGGCACCAATATTAACCTTTAGCTTATGGGGCTAGAAAACAGAAATTTGTTGTTCCGTACTGAGAAATATCGCTTCTTCCCTTCTCAAATCAACCCAAATGGCACCAGAAAGTATCTCTACATGGGCTCAGGAGACAAGTAGCTGCGTCTAAGTGCAAATAAACAACGCCAAATTACTTTAGTATGCATGTACTTTATGTTAGTGAAAGATAAGAAATATACTGATGATCTAATAGCAGGTTAACTTTCAGACAAAGTGGTGACGAAGAGGAAGGTAGGGGAGATCCTATTTGTACAATAAGCCTTTATTTCATAACTAGTTCCGTTACCACCCGCGATCGTGCCATTTTCGCTAGTAACCTGACAAATGACTGAGGAAGAACAAGAAGGGGGAATGCTGGGATAGGGCTTGTCCCAGCCTCGTTCTTTTGGGAGATAAATCTGCTGGGATATACCCTGTCCCACCCGTAAACTATAGGTTAAGAAACCTAGGTCTCTTCCCTCCCGAAGTATTTGTGAAGACAGGAACACCTTAAAATCTATGGAAAATAGATAAGGAAAGGCAAAACATAGATAATACAAAGATATAACACGTATAATGTATTAATTGTTAATTCTGATGCTTTTCCCGCTATTGTGAAAATGCTTTTGAATTTTATTGACGAGAAAACATACCTTGTTTTATTACACTGTAGACCACGTTCAGATTAATGTAAACCGTTAGGCTGTGTATAGATTTACGTTATTGGAATAGATATATGTATGAAAAAAATTTTAATAATTTTTTATCAATCTTATCAGCAGAAAAAGGAAAACCAGGAAGAATATTGCAGTATAATTAATTGCTATTATTTTTCTATTAAAATTAAATTCAAACTGTTGACATCTCGTGCTTCATCAGCAGCAGAGTTAGAGGAACACGTGACGACGTCTAGTGGTGAAATTCGCTACAACACAAAAACGGGCCTGCGGTCTTGTAAAAACTACCCTTCCAAAATATTATTGAAGTTTGTCCCTCATTTCTGTTTTCCTTTTTACTCAGATTTCTTAGTAGCGAAATCATCAAATACATCGACAGCACGGGCTTGGTTCTCTTTAGTGAGATAGGGCACTTATTCATTTTTTAACCTTAAATCTAATTAATTTAATGAAGATATTTATTTAAAAGTAAACCATATTTGAATTATAATTCAGAGTCCCATGTCTAAAAACAACAAAAATTTTCGGATAATTATAAAGATATAGGTTTGTCGTTGATTATCGATCCATCAACCTTCTTTTTCGATAATGCTGGGATGACAAACCAATTAGTTAAAGAGTTTATTATAGATGTTTTCGTTCATTAAACGAAAATAAGAAACACCAAACTTGCCAAGCAACATCTACCTAAAATTTATTACAGCTGCCATTTGCATGTGTTTATAATACTTGGCATTTATTTATTGGTTGACCATTGATAATTACCGATGTTTCTACATAACGGAGACTCGACGAATGCACATGTTTTGGCTACTAATATCGAAGTAAAATAAGTGACCAGATGCTAAAAAATTCTTGAAAATGATTAAAAGGTAGTAAATAATGTTCATCAACAAACGTATTATCTTTAAATAAAGTGATTCGTTCAACTTTTCCGCTCCGATACGTAAATGGCCGATTCCATGTTATTCGTATTTTGAATTACGTATATACACATTTAGAATATGTTTCATTATATTTTCAACTTCGGAAAATAGAGATTTTTTCCTAGATTATAAACATTGTTATGTAATTTTCTGGAATTATTATCAAGCCTTTGAATTTTAAGTTTGAAAACAATTTGCGATTTTGAATTTCGGACATAAGGTAATTATTTATCCTAATTATGCGATTATCTTCTATCTCTGCCTCAGCTAGTAATCAAAGATAATATATCCGTTGACGATAGACAGAAATTTTAAAATTCTGGACTAACTTTAAAATTCGCTTGCAATTATCTTTGACTTTAAACACTCAACGCTTCCAATAACGTAACTCATCCGGTAAGCTAGCTGATATGCAGGTCAGATTTGAACTTTTCCGTTTATTGTAAACTTAGTAATACAAATAGATAGATTCATACACAGTGACTTAAAAAGTCTTTCTATAATAATGCAAAATACCGCAAAGGTATTTTAAATTGCGGTATATAAATAGGCATTCATATAAAAAATATATCTACAGATATATAATAAATAGCGGTGGTTTCCTTATCACGTGATGTCTCGGTTTTACCTTTCAATGTGTGCGGATAAGCCCAACATTAATACGTAGCTTAGTACCTGTGGGGTACTTTTTACCCCAAATTTAATTCCGAAATGTATTTCGTCATTTATGAATGTGGTGGAAAATATAAATCCCTGAGACAGACATGCCAATTAGTGATACATGGAAACGCAATATTTTGTTAGAAAATAAATTTAACTTAAATTCAATAACAAAGCAAATCTGGAAATGTCTAAAAAATCATAATCAATACAAAAAACTTAAAAACTTAATATTTGTTTATATGATTCCCTTGCACAAGATTTTGTGACTTCAAGAAAGATAACAATATACATTGAAGTTTTATAAAACCTTCTTCCAATGGTAATGAAGACTAACATTACTATCCTTTAGACATGTAGCCACAAATTTTGATACACAGCATGTCTTTTGAACTTTAAAGTAAATATAATGAGATTATTTCCATTTCATCCAATAAAAATTTTGATTCATTCTGAAAATTCCTCCCAATTCCCAAATTTGCGGCTTCACATAAATCAACATTGAGGTACTGTTGCATGTTTAGCTTAACCTACGTGTATGAAAAATTGTTTTACATACGATGTCGGAGCAAATTATTGTTCAAAATTAGCTGACACTCCCACCTGGATGATTTGATCGCTTGTTCAAAATTAAATCAAAGCATACATAACATTATTAGAAACATGAAAATTGCAACTCGCATTGACATTTTATAAATTGAGTGTTCATTGCAGGTTACGCAACCCTATATCCCACATTGTATTGTGCTCAAAAAAAGGTATAATGAAAATAAACCTTATTTTACTGAAGATAATTGCGTTTTGATTTAAAGTGATAGAGCTTAGCATACACAGAAAGTTCACAAGGGTGTTAAAGAGCCCTTTCATTATATGCCCAAAAGTATCCGGACACTTTGGATTTTTTAATTTTTTTCGAATTTCTAAAAACTACTCTGCCAATTATTCTTTGACTTTGAAGATATATAGAACATGCTTGATTACACACTTTCCAATAAAGTTTCGGTGACTTGTGCATTTAGGGGACCACCCACATATTGACAAAATGAAAAAATATATTTGATCACCCTGTATCATAAAAAGCTGGAAATTATTTGTAACTTTCAGAAAATATTTAACCAGCTATGCTTAATGCCTGTGTGCATTTTCGTAAACCAAACATGTATATTCATGAAGATAGAAACGTTTCTTTAAGAAAACCCAAATTTTGTCACATATTTTTTGCTTATAATATCCACAATTTTCAGTCAGATTTCACGAAACTTATAAAACATTTGTCAACGTACAAGAAAAATATTATACTTAAATTAGAAATTAATATATTGAATACACGATGAGATATGAGTATTTGAAGAAAATATTTTTTTACAAATTTTAGAGAACAATTGGCAGAATAGTCTTGTAGTCTTTTAGAAATTCGAAAAAAATTAAAAAATCCAAAGTGTTCAGATACTTTTAGGCATATAGTTTATTATATATATATACACCAAATTCCATCGCGATGGGGGTTACGTCCCTCATAAACCCCTCCTGCGTACGCCAGTGTGGTAAAACTAAAATAGGTTGGGGAAATGATGATTTAGGTGGCACACTGGCACGATACCGAAGTCAAAAAGTGGCACATGCTAAAAAAAAGGTTGGCTGCGACTTGAGGGCGGGTCCATAAAATATTTTCGGGGGAGAAGGGTGGCATCAAGTTTGAAAATAAATGTAGATATAGATTTATAATAAATGTAAATTTATTATCTTCGGAGGTGGGGGGCATCCACTCCTTAAGTATCTCGAGACCCACTCTTGGTCCCACTAATGTAAGTGGTTGAATTTGGACATTTCTCTTGTGGCACTCCATTAACTGACCCTTTTGTTTATTCATAATGTTAATGCTCTGGTTTTAGATATTTTTTGGAAATTATTTCACTCTGCTTCTCCTTTTAATTACCGTAGATTTTTCAATAAATAAAACTTCATGATCAGGAACCTATGTTAAGGTATTATTACCCTTCGCAGGTCAGATGTTTCCTCATTCGTCTAGCGGTCCAAGACACTCCGGGCTAAACGGAGGGACCCTGGTTCGAATCCAGGATGGGGAAAGCGTCTCTTTTTCTCCAAAATTACACAAGCTCTAGTTTGAGCTGTAATTAAAACGTGGGTGGCAAAAATTATAGTATAATCAGGAACCTAATTACGATTCATATCTTTACAAATATCAAGAAATCTTGTTACGTAATCTCGTTTGAATTTTCATTCGTATTTCAGTGCCTTCGATTTGCGCCATCTTTTCTAGTCTGAAAAGTCTCTATCTTCATAATACGGTGCAAGTTCTCCAAACATTTCTTTGTTCAGAAGCTGTCGTCGGACACCATTGATGTGAATACTACAGAATTTTTTTTTTTATTAAAAGCAGTTCACATTATTTGAACGAAACGTAATAGTATCGCTGCGGCTACAAAATTTTGCAGGGATTTAGGAAATAATTGACACTGAAAATAATTCACGTTCAACGTGTTCCGTTTGTAAAGTTTGATTGTATAAGAAATAAATATATTTTATAGAGAATATGCATACACTTTCTGGTTGTTCTTTCAGTTTTTTTCCTTTTAGGTTTCTTCGGCCGGTTAGTTATTTCTTGTTAATTGATCTTGCCCAAAAATATAATTAAGAATTATGTAATAATTCCGGCAAACAATTTGGTCCGAAATTAGTTGAGCAACTACAGTAGTAAACATACTCAGGAAAAACCACACTATGTTCGGAAAGAACCATTGGATTGGAATCCCCAAGGAGATGGAAAGAAAGAGGTAGTCCAAAGAATGTACGACGGAAATGAATTCTGCCTGACAAACCTAAAGATGAGAAAAACACGGGGGTAGACGTCAAGAGAAAGTCAGAAAATAAAAGCTACTGGAAATCTCTTGCCAAAGGCTCAACGTTACCTTGAGAATGAGTGAATGAAGGAATGAATGACGGAAGGAAGGAAGGAAGGAAGGAAGGAAGGAAGGAAGGAAGGAAGGAAGGAAGGGTGTCCTTACAATTCAAGGATAACAAGAATCGTTCTGCACAGGAGACTTTGGAGTAACTTGAAACTTTGCAGCCGAAATCATCCTGGGATTTTTGCATATAAACAACTCAATGGGCAACTGGGATCACGCCCCGGATTGGCTACAGGCCAGGGGGCATGCCTTTGTACTTTTTCGTTGGAAATTAAAATGGCTATTTTGGTTACGTGGATGTTAATGGTTATTAGCCAGAATTTCGAGTGTTTTAATGTACTTTCCTTGTGCATAACAATCAAATACTTATAAAAAGAAATATAAATTTATTCAACCTACATACATTTATCGTTAACACATCTGTTTCGATATTATGCCAATGTTACAATTGAGTTTTTTGGGATTTACAGAATATTGACATGATTATGTTAAAAATGGAGAACAGATCTTGTTGTGGGGCTCTCCTCGAACCATGGGCTTCCATATGGGAGGGAGAGGGGGGGGATCGATTACCCTCTAGCAGTTTAAAAATTTGATTTTCATGATTTTGCTGTGCATTTACTTTCGAAGGTTTTATAGTGACATTTTAAAGTAAGATACTTTTTAGCTCATTACTAATTGCCAAGCAGTATAAATTATTTTTGTAGCATTTTAGTATCTTGTACATTCACTAAAATACCTAATAGCCTTGAAAAGGAGGCAATACTTTTTCTCAGCTCCCCTACCCCTAGAAATAATAGTCATATGGGCGTCCATGCCTGAGACATTTTGAAATTGCAACGAGGTGTTGTGTTTCTACAGAGTTAAAAACATCACACATGTTATCAACGTATTTTTGGGTCTCATGCAGTGTATGTACCTTCCACTTATTATCACTTCAGAATCCATAAAATTAAAGGTTATATTCAAAATGAATTATTGCATATTTTTAGAGGAGCATTTTGAAATAGCAATGGCTTTCTTTATTACGATAATTTTGTAATTTGCAATATTTTAAAAGATAATCACACTTGACATTTTTCAATATAGTTCAAAATAAATGCAAATATTTTATGTGATTCGGCAGCACTGCTTATTTGTGTACGCAGCGATTAATAGGAAAACTCCATATATTTAAACGTTTATATTTTAAAACGTAAAAGAAATCTCGAAAATGAAACTACTTCATGCGAGCAAAAAAAGAGAATCTTTCCGATCTGATGTACTTTAGATATTTAAATCTTTTTCGTAATATATGCCATTCATATCAATTTCTTTTCACTGTAAAAAATCTGTCATTTACAGCAGCAGCTTATGGAAAAAAAAACTTTTTTTAAACCTACAGTAAAGTATTTAATTTTTCATTTAGGATAAAACTTAGCTTATCAAGAATTTTAAAAAGTGTTCATAGAAATCAAAGAAAATCTCAAAATATGCATTTTTTAAGATGGTTCTGAACCATGATCCGAAATATTAAAGCGCGATAAATATGTGTGATGTAAATGAGAATTCTTTTTCCGTTCAACATACGAAGAAAGATTTTAGTAAAAAAAATGTTTAATTAAATGAAAATAAAAATTTATGTGCCGCAGATTTTATTTAAACTGGCTTTTGTAAAGATTAGTATAAATAAATATATATATATCATTAAATGATTATTGTAATTGTTGATATTTCGTTAAGCAGTTTATCCCACCACCTTGATCTGTCTTGAAATGTGAAACTTCAAAGAGTAATCCAAACAAGTTCAACATAGGAGATTGTAAGCAACAAAACACAAAAAATATGAAAAAGTCATTAGAAAGGAATATTGATAAAAGATCATCTACAAGTCGGAGCAGATCACTGTACTTTCCTAATGCAAAACGGGTGATCGAAGGAGGAAAATGTGGGTAAATCAATGAAGACAAAACAATTATATTTCATAAAGCCATGAAAAATAATGATAATTTACACATAACAAAATTTTTTCAGAAAGCTGTTACTGACTATTTTTCTTTCCCTGTCTTCAGTTCAGCAGGGAAAACTTTCATTGAAGTATTTAATAATAATAATAATACTTTATTTTATTTACTTTCAATACAATTATGTTAGAGTAACGTTTATTTCTTCTTGTTTATACTTACATTATTTTAAATATGTGTTTATGTACACATCTCTTGTATATATTTATATTACTGAGAAAAGTAGGACACGAGTGAATGCTTCAGTATAACCTGCTTGTAATTTAAATAATGAAAATTATACATAAACAAAGAAAGAATGTACGTATGATTCAAAGAGAAAGGCCATCAAATGATTTTGAATTCATGTGGACGATGAGAAGTTAAATTTTCACTCCAACACAATCGCAAATCATATTCTTTGCCGATGATACTAGCCTCTTCTTCCGTAAAAAGGATCTTAATGACCTTGTTTCTACAGTTCAAAATGATCTAAAAAATTTCACCCCGTATTTTATCAATAACCACCTAACACTCAATACTAATAAAGCTAAATGCCTATTATTTACTAATTCCAAAAACACATATAACATCTCCTAATACTCACTAAATATCGGAAATGACTCTGTGCAGCTGTCTAGTGAAACTAAATTTTTAGGTGTTACGTTGCAGTCCAACTTAAAATGGGATGATCACATAAACAATACTTGCTCTATGGTCAGCAGAAATATCCGTACCATGTGTAAGATCAGCTATTTTCTACCTATTAATAAACTCATTGTCATGTATTATTCTTTTTTCTTTTCTCACGTTTTCTACTGTCATTTAATATGGGGATTCATTACAAAAAACAATATACGAAGACTCCAAATACTATAAAACAAATTTTTCAACTTAATAAAACTAAAACTTAGTCACTACTTTCTAACTCTGAAATAATGCGTAAATATGATATTCTACCAATAAACAAATTATTGAGTTATAAACTTGCTCTCATTATGTTCAATAACTTAAGATGTAACACTGGTATCTTCTATTTTGGTATTCAATTACCACAACATCTTTATCCAACCTCATCTAGCGCTAACTATAGATCTTATCGTACAAGAATTGGCTTTGCTTGCAGAAAAATGGGATATGCTGGTCCAAAAATATGGAACTCTCTTCCACAATCCACAAATCAATCGCTTTAGGTTAAAAATTCAAGAATGATGTGCGGAAATTCCTAATTACACATTAAACACTCATAATTAATTGAATTCCTCTGTCTAACTTCTCACATCTGCTTTTATTCAAAATTTATAATTAACTCTCTGAAGCGTCTGTGCATCTTTGAATTGGTTCTTCACCATTGTTTGTAACTTATTTTTCTCTGGTATTTTGTGTAGCGTTTGATTGTAATTTAAATCTTACTTCTGAGCAGTATGGGCTCTGTGAGGCTCTCGTCTTTACCCATTACTGCCCGGGTGGTTATAAAATATGTTCCTTATTGTAGTATCAAGATCATTGTTTATCTGCTTTACCATGTTCATCTGTATGTACTATTATTATTATTCATTAACCACCCAAAATAAAGTTGTTAAAAAGTATATATAAATCAGATATTGCGATTTCTAAGCCTTCCAGTCTTAAGTTAACATTCATTATTTTTAATTCCTATCTAATCCTAAATATATGTATGAAAGATAATGTTTGAAACTAATTAATCTCGTAGATTACTTGAAATATATTTGATTATTCATAAAGAAATTAGATAATATAATATGACCACAATCCAAGTTTATGCATTTCATTAGAACTACCTTTTTATTTCAACTCCCTAGTTTAATAAAATTCACCGTTATATTTAAGAAAAAGGACGTGGAGAATATAGGTAAGAAATATTTAAAAAGATTCGTCCTCTCTAGTTTTCCATCAAGTCCAATATTGCCGAAAGAAACATTATTTTGCGTAAAAATAACCGTTAATTATATATAGGCGAAAAACGAAGAACGTCTTGGTTTGATGATTGGGGCGCCAAAGCTTTCATTTACTGATTATAATAAGTTATAAAAAGAGAAACCCCCTAACTGTGAAATTACCTTCATCCTTAATATCGTAATATTCCAGCGTGATTTTCTTTAAGTAAAAAAAAAAAGTATTTCGAATCAGGAAAATTCAAATTGGCGCCAACGAAGCAAAAAACTGTGCTAGACCTTTCCCTCCAACGTACTTTTTCTTCCTATACTTTGGCCTTTTTTTATGACCTGCACGCCAAAGAATTAAATGGCGAGCGGAATTAACTCCCCCAGTAGTATAATAAAATATGTTAATTGGCTCGTTTAGATAGAAGAGGATGCATTAAAACCTATTATCTAAGGACTTGCATATATTTTGAGCTCTTTTGCTTTTTATAAATTAAATTATTTATGCTATAGTCAAACGCGCTGGAATAAAAATTACCTATCGGCATGGGCGCCTCTATGGGGAGCAGAAAGGGGGCTCGAGCCCCCCCCTCCCCCCGAGCAGTTTCAAAAATTTGATTTTCCAGAACCTGCTATGTATTTACTTTCCAAAGTTTTACAGTCACATTTTAAAATAAGGTACTTTTTAGCTCATTACTAATTGTCAAGCAGTATCAATATGTGTAAGGTGTTTGTCGGTTTGGATACGGAAATCAAACAGGATTTTGACTTGTTAATTTCCAATAGTCTTCTCAGCTTTGTGGTCTCACCAGTTTTTGTTGATTGTAACATTATATTTTTGGCACAGATGGCAGTGAATCGTTGAGGCTATTTTATTGTGCCTGTCCAAATATTCCCTATACCCTATCTTTTTGCATCCGCATATCAGATGATCCACTGTTTCATCTGCTCCTTGGAAAAAACGACATTTGTGTCATGAGACGATTTTTCAATTTTTGATTTAATTATGTTCGTTCTTAATGCCTGTTTCTTTGCAGCCATTAAAAACCCTTCCATTGCTTTCTTCAATGTGCCCTTCTGAAGCCACTGCCAAGTTATCTCCTCATTGATTTTATTCCATGGTTTTCCTAAAATGTTGTCTGTGTAGGGCATCATTGTGCCATTACTATTTTTGTTTCTGGTTCCAACAAAGTGTCTTTTCAAATTCTTCCTTCGATTCATTGAAGTTCAATAATTTTGTTTTGTATACTTATATCACCATTCTTTCAGAACTTTGGTTGATACGTTCAAAAAGTTCTCCCTTTTCTGCTTCTATTGCTTGCTTGACATGTTTCAACACATGTTTGCTGGACATGTTTCATGTATCAGAACTCGTCCACCTATGTGTCTTGGTAATTAACGTCTCTTCACATCTGCACACCATCTCGGGGTGTAAGGTTTGATTTCTTGTCAAAAGATTGCGAGTTTTTCGGTCAACAGCATCTTGTTCTGATTATATCCAATTCATAATTCCTGTGGTGTACCTAATGTCAGGGTTAAGTATTATTATTATTAGTATTACTATTATTATTATTATAGAAATAAAATAGAG
>QLNU02015003.1:14415161-14446594 GCA_006491805.2 Dysdera silvatica | reverse complement strand
ATGGTGAAAACGTGAACTTTCATTTTATAATTTTCCTGTAAATCATCTTTTATGTCTATAGCAGTTAGGAGGAGATTAGCCATAGATTCTCTTGTGAGCATTTTATCAGTTCTGATGGACTTTTTTCGTAGCCGTCTGGACATAGGGTTATTGGACACAGTTCCCCTCTTATTGAAAACTTTATTCCACACACTTACAATTTGTCTAGATGATTAAAATCGTAAGCTACACTTGCCTGTTATAGCGCCGCCTCCGGCGGCCACCCTTCCCAATGAAACCCTTGCACAATTCCTCCTCCTACACTTGCATGAGAGCAAACTTCTCTTAAAGTTGCAATTACAGTTTTTTTAAGTCTTTACAGTATTCCATTTCTTTTGGCATGGCCTCATAATCAAAAATGACTAAGAGAAGGCTTTTTGCAAAATATAACACATTATTTAATTAAGTATATCTACGAAAACAAATTACTAATTAGCATGTAAAAACACTTTTGAGCGTCGAATTTTCTTCGATGAACTATTAGAAAAGGTAATTACTTACACAGAGCTAGTTCGTTGTTATTGTAGAATGCGCACCTGTGCAGTGAATCACGACATATCCCTATTCAAGTGAATGCTTTGATATAGATGGCGCTGGCAAACAAAAACTGTTTGTCAAAATACTTTTCAGAGCTACTGTAAATGCTTTCGCATATGATATGAATATAAAAAATATTAATGTTAATTGCCTGTGCCTATAACAAGCGGCCGACAATTTATACAATTTTTACACTTTTATATTATATATTAACAATTTTATATTTTATGTATTACAATATATATTTTATACATTACAATATATATTTTATATTATTTGCAAGTACTCCTTATTGATAATCATTAAGGTATGCAATAAAATAATAATAAATATATAATGATGATAATCATAATTGTATATAACTCCATTCAGAAATTCAATAAAATTTATTCTTTCGAAATTAAATTCAATCTGCGATTATATGCACTTTTTGCATTGTAATTTTTACATATAAGTGTGTCGTAGGTTTTTGTGTAATTCTTATAGAGTTTCTCTTTTGACATTTGTCGTAATTACTATCAAGAGATTAAAATTAACGACCATACCTCTTCAGAAATATAGTTAGAGGAATCACCATTCAATTGCGAAAAATATTTTCATCCATATTTTAAAAGGAATAAATTTCCGTCTTTTCTAAGCAGTAATTTTGTTTCAGTAAAATATTCGTTTTATTAGATTTGTAAGTATAAGAGACGATGCAAAACAATATATCTAAGAAGATAACAATTTATATAAAACTGCGGTTTCTAAAGAAAAAGTATTGTGGTAAATTTCAGTTTACCTGCAATTTATATTTATAATATAACAGGGGCGGACTGGCAACAAGAGAGCGGGGTGGGAGAAACTTTGCACGGGGCGCAAACTAGCTTAAAATGTATTGGGGTGGATGCATGTAGGAGGGTTTGCACACTATGTTCATTTTCAAGTATTTTCTGTCAGTCAACTACTGTTTTAGATATTACTTTTCAAAATTTCCGTTTTTTGTTAGCAATCTACCAAATAGTCCCATTTCTGAAATCATAAATGGCAAGCGCCTGGTAACTTCATTTTGATTGAGATTAGCTTTGGCAGCAAATCATGACATAATATAAAGCAAAACATATTGAACTTGAGTCTTTGACAAATTTTCGTTCTTGCCTATATAGCTAATATCTGTGACAAATATGCGCAACATGTACACACAACACTACAATTTAAGTTGTCTTAATAATTCTGAAGAACTCTCCGCCAATAAATTAGTAGCTTTGTTGTATGTAAGATAATTTGACGTAGCATTACGCAGATTAGATTTATAAGTAAAGACAACGTTATAAGCGTACGTATGGTTACCTTATTTATGTGTATAACTTTGTCTTTACTTATAACATTTTGTTGCAGTCAAACTCAAAGTCTCTGTTGACATACAACATCATGAAACTTTCAAGGAGTTATTGTCGAAGTGATGATAGTAGGCAAATTTTAACGATCTTAAGTACAGATAAGATTCTCTCACAAGAAACTTGGGTGCAAGATAGCGTATTGTTCATTCACAATAACAAGTCCGGTGGAAAAAAACATTTTTGTGGCATCGATAGCTGTTGTTTCTGGCTTTTCTACAAGATTCCTTTTTGTGAACGGGCAGTAAGTATAAACTTATACGCCACATACAGTGACTCATGCATTGAATATTCTGATTTTAGTTCATGCATCAATTTAAGAGTGCAAATTAAACACTTTTAGCATTTCAGCTTGTCAGATGTCTGGATAGTTTCAATCATCAGGTCATAGTCGCTATAAAAGACTGTTTCTATAGACTCTTCTGAGATGGTTTGTTCACCGCTGCTGTGTTTTGTTGAGTTCAGGAATAGGATCATTAAGGTCTTCTTCCCTCTCGGATGAGTCATTTGGGTGGCAATCTACTAAATCCTGTCGAACAGAAGTCGAACTGCCATCAGATGCTGAAGACATTGAGAATAAATCAGGGCATTTTTCATCAAAGTACGATGCAAGCTGACACAGTTCTTGCAGCAGCTTCAGTTTATCCTTACCAATCAGTGATTACAACTCTTCAAGAGCAACTTCAGGCAACTTGCCATTACTGTCTTTAATTCGACCGAAGTTCCTTGGGTCCATTCAAATAATAGCAGCCAATAATGCTTCATTATGATGGAAACTCTCAGATATCTGCTGCTGTGCTATGTCAAAAACCATATTGAAAACACCAATTTCAAACTCTTTTACAGGTGATGCCAATATTTGTCGTGCTTCATCATGAGCAAACTCTCCGGCTTGTCGTTTGACAATTGGGACCCGACTGGTCCGGAAGGTCTACTTCAATTTCAGATTAAATCTCAGTGCACAAGGAAGTATTTTTTTTTCTTTCAAATTTCATTTGTTTTTACAGCCGTAAAATACTATAAAGTAGATCATATTTTTCTGAGCTCAGTGTACATTTTTCTACATTTTTTTAAAAGAATATTTCATCTCTAAGTCCATTTTTAAGAACACCTGAAATTCGCGACTTTAGTATTAATTCTCTATTCATATCCTAAAGGAAAAATCATCGCCTAACACTTCTTTTTAAAATGTACCATAACCTAACACATCCCCTCAGAAACCTGACATTTTTACGTAGTAAAACTGCAAAATTTGGCAATTGTGTTATCCCTGCGGAGGGTAATAATACCTTAACACCTTTACATACGGAGAAAGAGAGCGTTGTTTCCTGTCCTCATTCGTCTAGCGGTCCAAGACACTCCGGGCTAAACGGAGGGACCCTGGTTCGAATCCAGGATGGGGAAAGCGTCTCTTTTTCTCCAAAACGAATAAAGCTCTAGTTTGAGCTATAATCTATACGTGGGTGGCAGAAATTATTGTATAATCTAACGTTTGCTTAATCCTCTCACACTTCTGACCGTCTTGATCATTTCTTCCTATCTATTCCAAATCAGACACCTACAAATTTAATTTCTTTCCAAATATTATCCGGGACTAGAATGCCCTTGACCCAGAAATAGCCTACATCTCATCATTGCCCCTATTCGTCCCAAAACTATCGCGTGTTTATTATATTTTATTTTGTGTGATTATATTATTGATTAACTTCATTTATTCTACCTGGTTAATTTTGTTCGTATTCTTCCAGCTTAGGCGGACCAGGCCAATGATCTATTCTAAAATAAAATAAAATAAAAGGAAAGGAAAGAAAGAGAGAAAGAGAAAGAAAGAGAAAGAAATTTCTCATCTGTCGACTATAATTCTCTCCCCACCAATTCCCTTTGCTTAAAGGTCGAATGGTGGAGTTTTTATATTATCAATCATGAGATACAAAGGATAAAAAATCCGAGAAATTGAAATAAACAATTATCTCGATAGCTTCTGATAATAATTTTAATTTCAAAAATATATCCAAACTGAAAAATATTAAATTTGTTTCGAAAGAAAAAAAAAAGAGAGAATTTTATACTTTTTAAATTTTTCTAACTTGTCTTTTTTTAAAGCAAAGTGTAAAATAAAAAATAAAGCAATATGTGTGTATTTAAAACGTGCATGTTAGAGTAACTAAAACATGAGATGAAGCAATTTTCCTTGTGGTATGAAAAAAATTGCTAATTGACTTGTTTGGAAAAGGAAGAGGCATTAAAACCTGTTATTTGAGAATTTACGTAGATTCAACTCTTTTTATTTTTACTTTCATTTTTTTTTATAAATTTGGTAATTAAGTGCGAAATTTAAAATGCTGCTAATTTTTTTTACATGAAAACAAACATTTTGGAGACCTTTTAGATAATTTACGGCAAATTGTTTTTCCAAATACACTATGTAAATTTGGAATTTTAACAAACGAAGAAGAGGAACTATGATTCACCTAAAAGTTATGGACAATGGACTTGTTCTCATGTAATTGATCATATTATATTTGGTGAATATTAAAACATACGATAATTAATTTCCAATCATATCATGATAATATTTAAACCTAATATAATAAATACTTAATCACGGCATGATAAATATTCAATCGTATCATAATTAATATCTAACATATCAAAATCAATACTTAATCATAACATAGTAAATATTCAATCATATCATATAAAAATTTCCATCACATCATATAAAAATGTTCATCATATCATATAAAAATGTTCATCATATCATATAAATTTTTTTCATCATATCATAATGAATATTCATCATATTAAAATCAATATCTAATCAAAACATAATCAATATTCAATCATATCATAATGAATATACATCGTATCATAATCAATATTCAATTGCAACAAGTAATCATATAATAACTAAATCATCAGCTGATGAATTATATAGAGTATAATTTTTAGAGCAACAGAGATAAGGTGAAGGAGGAAACACATATTTCGCAAAACACTGTTTACGTGGATATAATAGTGTGGAGTATCATGCAATGAATAGTCATGGAATGAATAGTCATGAAATGAATAATAATGCAATGCTTAGTCAAGCAATGAGTGATTAGCGATGCACTTCATTAACTGCCGACCTCCAAGTAGTTCGGTGGTTACGTCAACAGCTCGCATGGTTCACCAGTCTGGCATATACTCCCAATACGTTCAGCTGTATATAAATGCATTTTATTTCACAAATCACGTTAAGCCGTTGGTTCCTTAATGTTACTGAGTTGTGAAATCATGAATTACTGAGCGTCATGCTTCCTGATGATTATTTAATAATCATGGACGTTGAGTGTACGGCAATCTTCGCTCTTTATTTCAACGAAGAAAAGTCCCGCCTTTAAACATATTGATACTGAAGGGAAAGTTTCAAATTTTAAGAAAAAATTTTTCTCCAAAGAAATAAGGTAAGTGACTCTATTCAAAAGGAGGATTTTCGAGGAAAATTCCCGGCATTTATTTCAAAAATTAATAAAGTGTCTCTTTAAATTCTTTCAATTATCTTCAAAATTTAATAGGTTTTTCTTGAATTTTTATGGGTTACTAAATTAATGAAACACTTAGCTTTTTTATGCAAATAATATATTTTAACTTTAAAACCTTTAAGGCGTTTTTTGCACAGGAATTTTTTCAAAAATTAAAAGGTGTCTTTATTCATAGGCTTTTGTACATAAATATTTTATTAAGAAGAGCATTTAGATAAGGGGATAAATGCAATAATATGAAAATGCATAATTTGCATGAAGAAACAACCACAAAATAATTTATTTAACGTGGCATGGTTGATACTTTAATATGCGTAAAAGAATGCGACTTAATTAATACACAGATATTTTATATTTCCACAGTGAATGCATATCACATTTTGCATATTTCAAAACCGTTAATAATTTCCTCCACATTAAATTTAACCGTTCTCACAAAAAAAATTAGATTAAAAAACGAATAAATAAATTTAATAGAACTCAATGGTGTTTAATTTTGTACAACTTGACTTTTAAAATCAACGTTTGTTCATGTTTAAAAACAATAGTTTTCCGAACTGCTAAATGCAACTAAATATAGTAAAACATAATAATTTTCACTCAAGGCTCATTTTCATGTTCGAAAAATTATCGGTTACAGAATTTCAAAAGTGCTGTGTTGCCATATATTTTTATAAGACGATGTGCATTAATTTAAATCAAAGTTCAGGTTGGCTAATGCATTATTTCCGTTTTTGCATTTTAAATTCAGAATTAAATATGATTAATAAATACAAGAGTATATTATCGTAAATTAATATGTATTATAAAGCGGCTGGAAATTAACCGTAGCTAACGTGATTTCTAGATATTGGCATTGCGTTACAAATTTCTCTAATGATAAAGTGACGTAACACGAATTCATAAACAAGAACAACAATTTGAACGCTCCAATTTTTGAGTTTGTTTTATGAGTATAGACTCTATGGCAACAATCAAACCAACATCATTAATTAGTCGATAAATTAATCGATTCATCATATAAATTAACCATCAATTAATGGGATACACAAGTAAAAATGTTTGCTTAAAAATGCCGATTTATCTCAGAAAGATCTACTGGAAATTAAAATTCTGGTGAGCGTTTTTTTCTAAGGTAAAGTTTCTTTTCCTTCATTGTTTCTAATTTAACTCCACCGCATTGGGAAAAATTGAATCTTGATCACAATAGAGTCCCTAATATTCCAACCTCGATTATCCGCATTCTACGAGGCAGGCAGGTCTGCCTGTTAAGATTTTTATGGCGCAAGAGCATCTGAGCTATACTGCGCCAAGTCAGTACAAGGCCTCTGAAGTCAGCATTGAACTATTTGAAGAAACAACTATAGGCTTTGCAGTCGACATACCTTTCCCTAGATACTGGCATGTTTGTTTGTTTGTTTGGCTTTTTTATGGCGCAAGAGCATCTGGGCTATACTGCGCCAATGAGACACTGGCATGATATTGCCACGAAAAAGGGAAAAAGCACCTGAAAACATAAGATGAACGCTGATCCCCAATTTCATAGGTATAAATGTTTTTAAAAAAAGTAATGCTAGACCATCATGATGCAAGGGAACTGTTCCCTTTACATGTTTGTAATGGATGTACAGTTATTCTGCTATTTATCGAAAGTTTATTTCTAAAATGTTTATTTATAATGGCGAAATATTTTGGAATTTAATTATAAAAATATCGCTAAATAACAAAGCCCATTCTCTATTTGGTGATTCTTTTCCTATTTCTAGTTTTTTTCACGATTTATCCCACAATATGTTTTTCGCGCTTTAATAAAGATGTCGTTCTTTCTTTCTTTTTGGTTTTACGGCTCAAAGACTACAGTGGTCATGCTGCGCCGGGACCTACTGTTTTCCGAGGAATCCGAACCTCTTAAGGCCTAGGGAACCAAACCCCGGACTACAGTGAGCAGTGCGATCTTTATGAGATCTCTGAGTAAGCGTTCTTTTTGCACTGCTGGGAGTCGAACCCGGATTAGCCGCGCAATAGGAGAACGCGTTACCACACTGCGCCACCGCAGGGCTAATAAATATGTGAAATATATTTTGATAATAACAATCGTTTTAAACTAACAGTTTACACGGAATTAACAGAATTTTTTTCTACATACGTGTATGCATATATATATAAGTTATTCAATACATTTATCATAACTAAATACATCGTAAGAATTACTACGATGTATAATTCTGCTATATTAGTCGGATCCAGAATCTTAGCAACACGTGGTGTTAAAGGCTTGTTTCTATATTGATTCTGGAAATTTGAGCAGATTGTAAATAGGGGCTTGGCAAATATGGTTTTGCTAATTTACGTAATGCTACTATTAGTTGTGCCCAGAATATTAGCAACACGTGGATTTAATTAACGTTTAAAGGCATATTTTTTATATTAATTCTGAGTGCTCGAACAGTTTATAAATAGGGTTTAGGCAAATGTAGATTTTGCTAATTTATTTTATTTTAATTAATGCTTAAAGGCCGGTTTTAGGGACCGTAGTGAACAGAGAAAGCGGCATTATTAAAAGAAAAGGGGGACGACATGATGCTGCTCTGGGCATCTAAAGAAAAACTGGGTTGTAACTCGGCAATGCGGATGTGATACGGTTCCCTGATGAAGAATCATGTCCGTATTGCTAAAAACTGTGTAAAATGTGTTATATAATCATGAAAAGGTTCGCTTTTCATATTTTCATAGTGATTCTTACGATGTATTTATTTATGATAAATGTATTAGAATAACTTATAATATGTTATGTTGATTTTAGGCAGACTTTGTGCGCCAGGATCTGCGTATTTAGATTAATTGGATTCATTTGCATATATTAAATAATCCCCTTATGAGTCTTTCAATTTAATGTATACATATTTATATATATATTTTAAAAACAGAATTTAAATTTGATAACCTTCACCCGAAGAATAACTCAAAGAGTCATTAGAAACTTTAAAATTAAGACAAATTAAAATTCTCTCTTTGCCAGTATTCTCGAAAATGGACTTTTAATTGATTTATTGACCGTGATTTCCACGCACATGCAATAAGTTCAGCCGAGGAATTTAAACAAGTGAAAATTAAATGCCGTTGTTTGGAAAATTTTTGATTAATTCTTATTAATTTCTGGAATGGAATTTCCTGGGGATTTCGCAAATATCTTTGTTTTCATTTTCGGCACGATATTCGGATAATTATGAAGCATAATTTCCAAAATTTCCGAGTAGAATTCCATGGAAATTCACAAGAGAATTTTAGGTTTGCTGAATTTTATTGTGGAACAATACCTCCAAACTTGGGTGTACAAATTGGCTTACATGTCGCAAAACATTAGAACATGTTTTTAAAGAGTACATTGACATTTCGCACAGAGTCCATTCATCACATCAAGCTTCATAAATTAAATTATATTTTTCTAAAAAGGTACAAAATCATTTTAAGGAATTATATACAATTTCTCTTCTCTCTCAATAGCTTAATTTAACATAACGACTAATTCCAATTAACGCCGGTGTCTGTGGTCCCATGGAATGCTGCATAGAATTATGCACGTTCTGATTAACGGCGTTTTTCTAAATACGTCATTTTTCCGAACCGAGGGAATCGTTAATTGGAGGGTTAACCACATATAGATATTAATATGAATGTCTTAGAAGATTCATTTTTTATGTTGGCTCGAAGGTATTGGCTCGTTCCACCAGAGGTCGCTAGCTGCCTGTTATTAGGAATCGAGTGAAACGAACTCAAACTGAACGCAGAGCGTTGCCATTTCTTTTTGCTATTCTTTTCTTGCGGGAATTGAGATTAGAAGCAGAGTAATGAAAAACAAATAGAGAGGGAGACTCCATCGCTTTTTTGCCTACTTCCAATATTTTGCGTCAATAGGGGCGCTGTGCTAGAAAAAAAATCACTAGCAGTATTTCGCGTTCGTTTGAGATTTACTAAAATCCCTGATGAGGGACTTCAACGTCTGTTAAACATAATATTAAAAACCGCGCCTTATAATATTAATGCTAATATTTAATATCTTTTACCTAGTGTTAGGTTCATTTTGTCATCACTTCTGAATATTTAAAGATTTGCAAGAACAACCGTCATTACAGTTTACGGTTTTTACGGTTACCTGGCGTTCTTCTGAAACGGCGTATTTCCCAAAGCTCCCGACCAGCACGAGATTTTTTAAATTTCTTTTCTTCGGCATGTAATTGGTTAAAAATATGGGAGTCTCACACTTTTAACCAATCACATGCCTAAAGAAAAGGAATTCAAAAATTCTCGTGCTACTCGGGAGCTTTGGGAAATACGCCGTTTGGGAAGAACGCCAGGTAACATTACGAGGTTGCTTCAGACTACGAAAGTATTTCATGCACGCAGGATGAGTTAGACACGTAGGCTTTCTGTTATTGTTGTATTGTAATGTTATGAGAATTCAATAAAACGCTGCAGTTCCGCCGACCTCCCGTCAATCTCGAAGTATGCGAAGTACGAATTTATATAGAGGAAATCAACGAAATGCGAGAGCGCACAAAATACATTTTATTATTATTATTTCATTACGTCCTCGCCATTCATATTGACAGGTTCTTTCGTTCCACACATACGTTGAAAATTGCAATTCTCCACACTCAATAAATTCTACAGATTCGTTTATTTAATTAAAACAACAAAGTAAGCATTTAAATTTTGTGCATATACGTACAACGGCACTTCCGTTTAAGCACGCTAAACGAATTCCATATATTTCTTTCCAATGGAGCCTCTAATGATACGTGTATATACGACGATGGCAAATTGAAGACTGACATAATTACAGATTATCAGAACGCAGTTACACATAATATTGCCAAATATAGAAAGTCAAATAATAATTATTTGCAACAATTGCAAACATAAATAAGAGAAACAATTTGCACTATTGTCAATTTAAGAAACCACGATTATTCAAGTTGTATTTCTTTATAATTCAAGTGGCAACAGCCAATGAAGCCCCTAAAACTTACATTATTTCTATTGTGGACGCCCACAAATGTATACAGAGAGAGAAAAATAATGTTAATAATCAATTCTTTTAAATGACGCAGAATACCTCATACAAACGTTATATTAGATGCAACAGTTTGTGCCATATATTACGGCAATTATAAAATCTAGAGTCATTCGATTTCGGAATTTCCAAAGACACTCGAAACCTCGACTTGTCGTCGTTGTTCGTTTAATAATTATCAATTGTTATACACAGATTCAACTTAAAAATATTACAGCTCATAAAAAACAAAAACGTTACTATAGTGGATACTTGATGCGTAAGTGCTGCGCACAAATTTACGCACATATTATTTCCGGACGTCTGTCGACGTGGCAATGAAATATGGACGTTGTTGTTATTTTCAAACATAAAATTGCAAGCTTAAATCCCAAAACTATGTTTATTCTAAATATATTGTGTTTACGAGCCATTCTTATGAATGAATAGTCGTTATTAACGTTGAACTATCTAAGTAATTTATTCGACAATACGGAAACACGATGAAGGTTATATCTAGCCGAGGAGCTCCAGGTGAAAAGGAAGTAATAAATATAAGAGAAAAGGAAGAACAGGGAACTTGGTAAGAATATTTATTGGGCAAAGAAAATTAACGTTACGTGCTGTAGAAAGATACATTGAGGATTCATTTATCTGACACACATCTAGAAGTAATCATCAACTTTGTAATTGGGAATGGATGCTCATATTTCTTTAGAAAGCAAAGTTATTTCTATTATTCCATTATTATTATAGATAAGAAGCGAATATTACCTGTTATAATCTCTCCTCTAATTTGAAATCGTTGACAAAATACAAGCATTTACTTAATGAAAAAAATAAATTAATTAATTTGAAAATAATTTAATTAGCTAATGATGTAAAGAAAGTCTATATATACGAATATATTTGCATAACAAAATCTGTAACAAGCAATGTGAAAAAAACTTTATATATATATCATCATCATCATCATCATATTCAACCATTATCTATCCACTGCTGGATGAAGGTCTCTCCAAATGCTTTCCACACAAGTCTATCCTGGGCCATTCGTTTCCACGTCACCCCAACCTCTTTTCTTATTTCATCCACCCATCTAGTTTGAGGACGTTTTCTAGGTCTTCGGTGGTCTCTTGGAATCCAGTTCAGAATTTCTGTTGTCCATCGTTGATCAGTTCTTCTTGCAATATGCCCAGCCCATCGCCATTTCAGCCCTTTTACTTTAACAATGATGTCCTCCACTCTAGTTTGCTCTCTCACCCAAGTGTTCCTTTTCCGATCTCTCCTAGTTATTCCAAGCATGCACCTCTCCATGCTCCTTTGTGTTTTCTGTATCTTTAGTATCGCTCAAACAGTTAGACTCCATGTCTCTGATCCATAAGAGAGGACTGGCAATAGACACTGGTTGAAGACCTTTCTTTTTAGACACAAAGGCAATTTCCCCTTCAGGTTGAAACTGGTTCTTCCAAATGCACTCCAGCCAAGTTTAATATGTCTGTTGAGTTCTTTCATAATATTGCCATCCATTGAAATCAGCTGGCCAAGGTAAATATATGAATCAGCAATTTCTAGCTCAATGTTGTCAACTTGTATTTTTGTTTCCTCTACAAAATTATTGAACATGAACTTAGTTGTTTGTAGGTTCATCTCAAGTCCAGCTTCTTTACTTCTAGCTGAAAGCTCTTGTACCCATGACTTGGAATTCTGACGAGTCTGTTGAAAAAATAACTATGTTATCAGCAAAGCGCAGATGATTTAAATATTCACCATTTATTTTATTCCCCTGTTATTCCAATTTATTTGCTGAAAAATCGTATGTAAAGCAGAAGTAAAAAGTTTTGGAGAGATGGTATCTCCCTGCCTCACACCTTTACCAATTTTGATAGCTTCGGTATCTTTATGTAACCGAAATTTTGCACTGGCATTTTTATGCACACGTTTCAATATGTCAATGTACACATCTTCAATGTCTGTTGATCTTAAAGAGTTGATGACTGCTGATGTTTTAATAGAGTCAAAGGCCTTCTCATAGTCAATAAATGCCACACACAATGGAAGTTCATATTCATGTGTTCTTTCAATTAATTCTCTTAATACTTGAATATGGTCCACTGTACTGAATCCACTTCGAAATCCAGCTTGTTCTCTTGGTTGAGCTGCATCTAATTTTTTCTGCAGGCGATGTGTTAGCACTTTTGTGAAGATTTTATAAATAGCAGGTAACAAGCTAATTGGTCGGTAATTTTTTAAATCCTCTTTATCACCTTTTTTATGCAAAAGAATTACTGTTGCAGAATCCCATTGGTTTGGTATGTTACCACTGTTGAGGCATTTGGTAAAGAATTTTGCGAGTATGTCTTCTACATGTTCTCCAGCTTCTTTTAAGATATCTAATGTAATGCCATCATCGCCAGGGGATCTTCCTTTCTTCATACTTTTTATTGCAAATGCTACTTCTTCTTTTAAGATTTTAGGAGCTGTTCCTTCGACTATCTCAGAGTCTTCGTTTAATCCACTGTTTCCCTCATACAGCTTTCTGTAGAATTCTTCAACTCTTCTAAGTATTTCTTCCCTATTTCTTGTTACAGTGCCATCCTCTCCTTTTAATGCAATGATGTGTTTCTTCCCAATAGACAAACTCCCTTTAACAACCCTAAGGCTCTTGTTGCTTTCAATGGCCTTCCTTACTAACTCACAATTGAATTTTCTTATATCTTCTTTCATGTTTTTGCGCAAAGTTTTGCAAAGTTCTACATACTCGATCCTGCAACTGGTATTTTGATTGTCCACCTTCATAAGTCTTCGCCTTTTCATGAGTTGTTTCGTCTTCTCAGATAATTTGCTATTCTGCTTTTTACATATTACACCACCAATTTCCCCAGCAGTTTCAATTATTGTCTTAACAATGTTTTCATTTGCTTCTGAGATGTCAACTTCTTCAATAAGTCCTTCCAGTGCAGAAAAGCGATTTTTTAATTCCAACTTGAATGCCTCGGTATTTTCTTTTAATTTCTTTAAATCCACCCTCTTACATACTTGTTTCCTAATGAGCTTCTGCCTTTCTAGTTTAGTATTTAAGTGCATTTTACATCTCACCATTCGATGATCACTTCCAGTATTAAATCTGTTCAGTACGCTGCAATCTTCAATAATTGATTTCTTGTTTGCCAGGATATAGTCAATTTCGCTGGTTCCTCCATTGGGGTGTTTCCATGTCCATTTTCTTTGCGGTTTCTTCTTAAAAAATGAATTCATGATGCTAAGATTTTCAGCTTCTGCAAATTCGATGAGTTGATCGCCACGTTCATTCCTTTCCCCATATCCGTATTTACCAACCGATGTCTCTCCTTGTTCCTGTTGTCCAATTCTTGCATTGAAATCCCCCATGATGAGCTTGATATGTTGTTTCCCTTTGGTGTGTAACTGTTTGATTTCTTCATAAAATTCTTCAACCTCTTCGTCGGTATGGCTTGATGTTGGTGCATATACCTGTACTATTTGAAGTTGGTATCGCTGGGTTAGTTGAACAACGAGCCTCGCTGCTCGATCTGATGTACTTTCAACTTCCAGAAGACAGTCTTTAATTCTTTTGTTGATTAAGAAGCCAACACCACTTGTTCTTCCAGTTTCCGTTCCTCTATAATAAAACAAATGTCCGCTTTTAAGTTCCACCAATTCTTCACCTTTTCTTCTGACTTCACTGAGTCCTATAATGTCCCAATTGATCTTTTCAAGTTCCTCTTCCAATTCCTGAAGTTTTGCTTCAGAAGCAAGGGATCGTCCATTATACGTAGCCAAGGTCAATAACAAACGGCAGCCTGGGCCATTCCAGTGATTCTTAGCACCCCCTGCTTTCATGCCACACTGACCGCTGCCTTGATCAGGAGCACTCCAGCACCTGGAGACTAGGGGCCATGGTTTCTGGTGTGTCAACATAATGGAGGAATTAGCCATAATTTCACCACGCTGGCTAAACGGGTTGGTGAATTAGCCCTCCCCTTCCGCCTTTCTATCCGTGTAGCAAATATTAATTTGCCACATAAATAGAAAGCTCAGCCTGCACCACTTGAAGGCGGGGTAGGACACTAGGTTACTGGCCTGGCCGGTTCCACACATCGTCACATACGTTCAGCGTGTGGGTCTCCTTCCAGTTAGATACCAGCAACCCTTTTGCAGGCTATATGTATGTATATTGTGCAAAATTAACAAATGCATATGTAATATGAATAATTCATATAAAAATATAAAGTGTTTGAGAGAGTTAAACGAATAAGGTTTGATAGAATTTAGTTTTAATAGAATAAAAGAAAAGATTGATATAGAATATAAAATTTCCATTTCAATGAAAACAATTAATTAATTAATTAATATACGCTGTGAAAATATCCAATGTAATAAAAACCTGCAACATTAGAACGGTCGCCAGAGACCTTTTCTAAGTAAAATTATCGAATAAAGGATCAAAAACATATATTCCACTCCTTTCCAAAAACAAAGTTTTTTTCAATTCGTTTCAACCTCATCCTGAAAGGCGTTAACGAGCGAAAACATCATGGGATTATTTAAAGTTAAAATCTTAATAACTTGAAAAATATGGATTTTATAACATTTTTCCACCCCATTTAGTTTCTTCCAAACCCCAGCCTCATCTCCTTCCACACCACTAGGGGATAAAAAGTTACATTAGGTGCCCTTTTTCATTAAAATCTTGTACTTGGTCAACATTTTTATATTAACATTTTTTTCTTAGAATTTTGTAAGGGATCTCACTGTGCAGAGTTTATTCAGTCTGTGCAGAGTTTATTCAGACGGTGTACCCTGTACAACACACACACTCTCTCTCTCTCTCCCTATATATATATATATATATATATATATATATATATATATATACATACACTGAAAATTAACAATTTTTTTCAGAAGCATAAAATTTTACGGTAGTTTTGAATGACTTATCTAAATCCCTAAATTTATGAAAAATTGGAGAGTTGACAGTAAGCAAATCTTTAAATAACAGGATTTAATGAACCGTCGTTTATCGAAAAGTGACAACTAGCAAGTTATTAACACCGGAAGGGAAGATGCTTCCATCAGCATTTTAATTGCTTTGAGCGCAAATTGCTAAAAAAAAAACCTACCTTCGAAAAAATTTCACTCGTTAGAACTAACATGAACATTTTTTAGCTTCAAGCTATTTTTTTACTTAAATTATTCGCTAAGATTATTACGATGAAGGCAAAAAATAATTTCGAAGAGGTAGTTTCCACACCTGGTAAAAAGCACCATAATTAGATAATATGCATGTGTGTCTATAATCCAGCCACCAAACTAAGATGACTTTAGTTTAGAAACTTGGGCTCATTGTGTATTTTCCTCTAACGTATTTTTTAAAATTTTGTTCGGGTATCAGTGCGCAAACCATGGACAACTAATATGTGATATTTCATGATTATGTGTATGATGTTATTTAAACGCAAACTTTGATAGATATTGAAGTGCCAGAAAAACCGGTACAGGCGTGCGTATGCAAATAACGGAGCTTTGCAACCAATCAGCGTAACGCGATGCGGTCGGCAGCGCCTATATAAGACAAGAGATGTCTGGCAAAGCTGTTAGATCGGTTCTTGCCGCTACAATGGCAGGTTATCAAGATTTAAGTGATTTTGAACGTGGCGTTATAGTCGGCACAAGAGAGATGGGACATAGCATCTCCGAGATAGCGACAAAATTTGGATTTTCGCGTACGACCATTTCACGGGTATACCGTGAATATCAGGAATCCGGTAAAACATCAAATCTCCGACAGCGGTGCGGCCGGAAAAAGACCTTGAAAGAACGGGACATTCGACGACTGACGAGAATCGTTAAACGAGATAGACGTGCAACACTTCCTCAAATTGCCGCGGATTTCAATGCTGGGGCATCAACAAGTGTCAGCGTGCGAACTGTTCAACGAACCATCATTGATATGGGCTTTCGGAGCCGAAGGCCCACTCGTGTACCATTGTTGACTGCACGGCACAAAGCTTTATGCCTCGTATAGGCTCGCCAACACCGCCATTGGACTGTTGATGACTGGAAACACGTTTTGCCTGGTCAGACGAGTCTCGTTTCCAATTGCATCAGGCGGATGGACGTGTACGGGTATGGAGACAACCTCATGAATCCATGGACCCTACATGTCAACAGGGGACTGTTCAAGCTGGTGGAGCTTCTGTGATGGTATGGGGCGTGTGCAGTTGGCGTGATATGGGACCCCTGATACGTCTAGAGACAACTCTGACAGGTGACAGGTACGTAAGCATCATGTCCGATCACCTACACCCATTCATGTCCATTGTGCATTCCGACGGACTTGGGGGTGGGGGGAAAGCTTAGATATATGATGTTATTTAAACTTAAGCTGTGATATATGATATTATTTAAACGTAAATTTTATTTATGATATTATCTAAACGTTAACTTTTATATATGATATTATTTAAGCGTAAACTGTGATATATGATATTATTAAAACATAAAATATATAAAGTAAGGCATGATGATGTTTAAACCTATAATTGTAATATATATATATATAGCGTCCTAAATGTCTGGCAACCCCGAAATACCTTTAGAAATACACTCCGGATCGAGAAATACAAAAATCCGTGTACAATATTTTCAAAAAAGCTATCCAATGATGCAAAACTTGACCCTCTTCTTGCCGCCCCCAATTGTTGTGTGAGGGGTAATTTATAATTCTTAAATGGGGAATCCCCATATTTTATTTCAGATTTGGATTCTCCAGCAAAAATACATCAATTCGACCTACAACTTTTAATTTTTATCAAACAAAACAATGCCACCGATAAAATTGAAGAGCAATGAAGTTAGTTGGAATTTTTGGGATACCTAGTATGTATATAAGTTATGTCATATTATTTAAAATCTATAGCTTTGCAGCACTTTCATAAAACCATAAATAAATATATGCGCTTTCAATTAAAACCGTACATTTTGTGATGTTTCATGAATTGCATTCTGCTTTTGTTATAGATATGAACATAACGTTTCAGTCACAAGAAACGTATGCGATTTTTGTCTAGCGTTTACCTAAAATGGTTCAAAGCTGAAAGCAAAATAAAGATTTAATTAAAAGGTTGGAATGACAAGCCTATTTACAACGTAGCTGCAATAGCGGAAAAAGGTAGTATATGGAATTGTGTTATATCTAAGAGTGTTTTTTTTCTAAATTGCAGGTTTTAAATGCCAAAAGTAGTAAAATTTATAAAATATAGGGTAAAATCGCAATCAAACGCTTGCGAAAAAGTGGTTTGAAGACTTAAATTAAGACAATCCAATTTCGGAAACTATGAGAGGAAAACTTGAAGAGCGAGTCAAACTGGAGTCCAACTAAACTCCAGTTTAACAAGGGAAGCCTCCAAAGTGCCATCGCACCTCAAATTGAGACTTCCGTAGCACGAAAGGTTCATATGAGTAATGAACAAAACCGAAAGAATTTTTTTTATGAATTTTTTAAATTTTCATAATTACACTAAAACGCAGCTTTGCGCTTAACTGCAAAGCCGTAAGCTGAAGTCTTCAGTCAGGGGTAGTTTTCATTTGGATTGTTTGGCGAAAAATAACCATGTTTTCTTCTGAGCAAGCTTTAACTAAAGTACCTCTCTATATGTATTTTAATACCCCTTCTTAATCAGTTCTTATTGTTTCTCACAGAGAATAATCCCCATAAGAATATTTTTTTACCTCACTTCTCTGCTGTTAAAAAATAAAATTTGAATTTTTCCGTCTTGTGCAGTTTCACATTTGCATGTGCCTTAGATATACCCTGGCATTTTTGCATGTACCCTGGCATGCCATTTGCATACACCCTGGATGAATTCTAATGTAAAAGAAATTCATAACATAAATTTAAAGTATTATATCTTCTGAATACTCATTTAAATGATAACTTATATAAAAATGCATAAAACGTAAATTTGAAAAGCAATGCGTACATTTTAAAAAGAGGGAATTCTTTGCATTCATTAAACCATATTTTTCGTGGTCGAAGTGAAATGATAGAGATAAAATTTTATCAAATGACTCAATAGGAACGTCCGTGTAATTGCAAGCAAACCAAGGGTATATTACCATAGGCTTATATTTATTGGCCTGAATTTGATTATAAATTAATGAATGCATTTTTATTATTTCGTTGCGATCAGTTAATTTTATTAGAATTTCATTTGCTGTGACGTAATTTGTAATTAAAAAAATTGTACTGGCGAAAAAATAAACATCTAAATGTTGAATGAGACCTGTTGCGCCTGGAGGAAAATGAAGTTTTGTGCAAATATCTCATAGATCAATATACATAGACAAATCACTCCATCCGGTCCAAGAATTTAAAATAACGCAAGAGAGGGGTGTATTTAAAATGGGAATGAGGCAATTTGACAGCCATTCTTTCATAATCGTTTTAATCATTTTGTCAGATGTTGTAAGTATGGTGTAAATGTTAGTGGCATGACACATTTTAGATCTTACTTTTGGCCCAAAAATTCCTTTAAGTTCACGCAAACATATCAATAGCTTGCCTTTTAATTCCCCATTCACTGATAATAAAGGCATAATAGTGTAGGAAGGTGTCACCGGTAACGTTGACTGAACTAAAGCTACGGTACTTGTTCACATTTGCAAGATAATGTTCTCTGATTTGGTAAAAAGTGTTCGAATCCGCTCTGATCAACATTAAATATTTATCAGCTCCTGGAATGAGCAAATTCATCACATGATGCTAAATCAAATTTAATAGCGCCATTTTCAAGAACTTTGTTATTTTCATTTTTAGTTACCATTGTATATTTTGTATTTTTACGAGTGGTAATACCATTATATTTTTTTTATTTCATCTATGAGATTGTACGTTTTATAAAATTAAAATCAACTGCTTTTTGATAAGCCCATCTTTTTAAGTCTGTATCATGAACTGCTACGGTTATTTTTGATGTGATGAATTTTTTCTAACGTTAGAATTTAGTTAATTTATATTTTCTTTCTTTTTTTGGTACATAATTAGGCATATATTTTTTAAAACGGCCTATGTTGTTATATTTTATTTCTTTTCGATAACGTTGTCGAATTTGTGAGAAGATCGTTTCTTTTACAAGACTCGTAAAAGTTAACAATATTTTTAATTATTTCCGAACTGCAAGTCTATGTTTCATTGGATTTTTCATCGTCAGAAGTAATGTTTTCAAAGCTATCATCATCAGAATTGCAATCTAAGTGGCTATTGTTTCTTGATTCGCTATTTTGAAACTCTAACGTTATTCACTCTTCAATAAATTCTCTGTTCAAAATTATTTTTTTTAAATTTAGATAATAATTTCTTACCCTCATTTAATTGTTCATCTGATATCGCGAAGGCAACTATCTCGTACTTTTTAATTGTTAAGTTTAAAATAGATAGAAAAATATTGATAAAACTTTGCATATTTAAATACTTATATAATATTTTATTAATTCATAAATTGTGGCGTTATATTGCCCGATAATTAAATAGGAGGAATAAAGGTAATTAATTGAATTGTTTTAGAATCGCAGAAAATAAATCATGGGAATTTATATTTTGATTTAATATTTCAACTACCAAAGCAAATAGTTCATCAGACGGAGAGCAAAATAGTCTACGAAGAAAATCCTCAATCAAATTAAAATCTCTAAAAGCTTAAATTCGTCAAACAATTCAAATTAAAATAAAAATACCCCTATCTGTAGGCTTTACCTTACAGCTTTGAAGCTAAGAGCAAAGCTGCATTTTAGTGTAATTATAAAAATTTTAAAAATTCATAAAAAATCAGAAAATGAGTTTAGCAGAAGATTCTTTCGGTGTTGTTCATTACTCATACGAATCTCACACACTACGTACGTGGGTCTCGATTTGAGGTGAGAAGGGCACTTCGGAGGCTTCCTTTTTAAGTAGCATCATTTTACAATTGTTTTTCTTAATAAACTTTTATTTTTAGGTAATTTTACATTAAGATAAATGCGTAAGATGTTAATTAACTTCAATTGTTATGGTTCACGGATTGTAACATGTGTTACATCGATGTGAATAAAGATCGGTTGATTCAGTGGTTGATTGATTGAAGTTTGTGGTCAGTTATTTTCATATTTTAATGAGTATAAGCAAGATTAAAAAAAACATTACAGAGCAAACATTATTAATCAGCAAAAACTAGATAGTTGATTAATCTTCCTTTTGCTTTGAGAAAACACGATTGAAAAGCAAAATAAAATTGCCAAAAAAGTTGCAGGGCAAAACTATATTAAATAGTAAAAATGAGACTGCAGAGCAAAGCGTAAATTAATGAGCAAAAACGAAATTGCAGAACAAAATAAGAAAAACAGCAAAATGAGAGTAAAACAATATTGCAGAAAAAAATCAAGACTGCAGAATAAAGCAAAATTAATGAGCTAAAGCGAGATTGAAAATCAACGTAAGATTAATTAGCGAAAATAATATTGAGAAGGAAAACAAGATTAATGAGCAAAAACAAGATTAATAAGCAAACCGATATTAATTAATAGACACCAGATTGTAGATTAAAGCAAGATTAATGAGCAACGGCAATATTGCAGACTAAAACAATAATAATGAGCAAGATTAAGAAACGTGAATAAGACAAATGAACAAAAGCAAGATTGATGAGCAACGGCAATATTGCAGACTAAAGCAATAATAATGAGCAAGATTAAGAAACGTGAATAAGACAAATGAACAAAAACAAGATTGATGAGCAAGACTAAGGAGCAAGAACACAGTTTATGAGCAAAAGTAAGATGAATGGGAAAGAGCAAGATTAGGCAGCAATACAAGATTAATGAATAAAACAAGATTAATGGGAGAAAGAAGATTAATGAGAAAAAGAAAATTGATTAACAAATTAAGATTAATTAGAAAAACAAGATTAGAAAGCAAAAATATGATTAGTGAACAAAAGTAAGTTTGCATTTTAATTTAAATACTCCAAGTATAGAAAACGAATTTTTGCAATCAATCCACAAGCAGCCTGCCTTCCTTTCTTCCTTCCTTCCTTTCTTAATCAAGGAAGCCCAATTTGGCAAACATGATTCCCCTGTTGTATAATACTTTTGTTTACCGCACAAATACTAAGATGCAAATCCCGCTGAAATTGATCTTTTGCCGTTTTTCTAGCAATCCGTATTTCGGGGTTTGATTCGACACAGATTCGGCTCCTCACAACCAAACGCAAGTTTGAGAAAATGTTCATGCACGGTTGTTTTGAATGGCTTAGCCTTCAAAGCACCGAAGTGGTAACCAAGGGCGAACACAGGGGGAGGTGACGGGAGTCATGACCCCAAAATATATTTATTCACCGTAGAAACTTCCCTCATGATAAATGAAGAGTTTTATTCAAAATCATGCCAAATTCTGTATTTGACCCCCGAAATGAAAATCTGTGTCCATCCCTGGTGATAACTGAACCATTGTTGGATAGAATGCAATCTGAGTACCCGACCTGTTCTGTTATTTTTAATCGACCCATGAGTAAAAAAAAATGCAGTTACTTTAATAAAAAACTTGATAATAATTATAAACCACTATCGAAATACCGTTTGTAAATAATTTGATGTATGTATAAATTTAATGATTATTTACAGAATCATATGACTATTTTAAATTAAAATATTTTTCACTTCGCATTTCAGTTTAAATTCATTAACATTTATTTTACATTTCACCTTAAACTTATTAATATTTATTTTACATTTCACCTTAAATTCATTTATTTAAATCTTATATTTTATCTTTAATTCGTCCACCGCCATTCTACATTTCACCTTAAATTTATGTGTGTATTTTACATATTACCTTAATTTCATGCATTTTTCATTTTACCGTTCATTTGAATCACATGCACTTGGAGAAGACTGAGTTTTTTGAAAACTTTTCGGTTAAAGAAAATGTATTACACAGTAATAAACTCCCCAAACAATAGAAGCATGAATAATAAAAATTGTGAGCCTATTTTGTTAAAATTAACTACCTGAAACGTAAGAAAAATTTAAAGTAGAAAATTAATGTTTCCATTAGCTAGTTTATAATAATAAATTGCCTTCCCAAGAGATGGAACCAGCGCCAATGGGTTTACTGACGGGGTCCTGTGAGTTCATTGTTATGAACATTAATGTAATTATCATCGAAACAAGGGAAGAAGTTTTTTGGGCACAACCTACACATTCTAGAATGAGAAAAAAAAAGGACATAGAGTGTTAGTAGTACAAAAAGGACAGAAAAGTACAAAATTGGACATGTAATTACTTGCTAATTTTAAATCCCTTTTCCATGTGGTTTCCCATGCTGTTCATTACTGTAAGTGTTCGGCGAACCAAATGCTTGGATAAGTACTTGTGAGGCACTTTTGTGTAAACAATGAATTAAGGAACTGTTGTTTTGCTCTGAAAGAAATTTAGTTTCAGAAAAGTAGTTTTTTAACCGGCTTTCAAAAATTTCGTCTCGTTGCGATTTTCATGAAAGTATTTCTTGTGCTAAAACTAATTAGACAGGATTCAAATAAAAATTGCACAAATGCATTTTAATTTAATTTATAAATTATGGTCAACTTTGTATACTTTTTTTTTACATATATATGGGATTGTTATGGGGAAAGTGTATAGGATACAATTGAAAAATTATATCTTCTTTTCATAATTGCCTTCCTTTTTTGTGCCTTATTTCACTAAAAATTGGAAATTGAATTATTTAAATGAAGATTTAAGTGAATCCGTAAATGGAAATTTTAATCTATCATTGATTATCTATTATTCAATTTTTTATTCATTTTTATCTATTATTCAATCTATTATTGATTTTTTCTATTATTCAATCTTTGATTTTTATCTATTATTCAATCTATTATTTTTTTTATCTATTATTCAATCTATTATTGATTTTTTTATCTATTATTCAATCTATTACCGATTATACATTATTCAATCTTTTATTTATTATCTATTGTTCAATTTATTATTTATTATTCAATCTATTACTGATTATACATTATTCAATGTGTTATTTATTATCTATTGTTCAATTTATTATTTATTATTCAATATATTACTGATTATCTATTATTCTATCTATTATTAATTCAACAATTAGCAGTCTATGTTATATATAGAGGTAATTTTATTTCTTTTAATTACCAAGCCCTTCACGAGTATCTAGATAATCAAATTTATTTTCCTGTTATGCAAGCTGTGAGCGTGCTCTATTATGAGTGTGCTGAAGCAGCGTTCTAGACTTTTGTTATTGCACTCAAGGCAAATTGAAACTAATTCTGCTTCCTTTTTTTCCAAGCTTTTCCCCCCCTCAACTTCCAAGCCAAGCCAAGCATATCCTGTCGTATGGGGCGCCTACAAACAAAGTTTGTTTTATCCCCCACGGAAAGGAGAAAGATGAGATGGGGGTTTTGGTTAGAATGATAGGGGTAGGTAGGGATTTAAAATTAATATAAGGTTCCTATGCTTGGATGGCTGAATTTGGAATGACGGGAAAATTTAAAAGGGGTGTGGAAATTTGAGAAATAGCGGTCAAAAAAGGTTATTATAGCCAATGAGAAAGACGGGGAGCGAGGTCCAATGGTAGTGGAGAATACGCCGGGGCTGTGACGTCAAGCCTCGAGTTGGGAGGGAGGAACTAGGTCCGTCAGTTTTCGCAGCGGTGGTGATGGCGAGGTGAATAAAGTTGGGTGGTTATGAACTGTGCCTTTTCGATGTTAATTTATACCTCAACCAGTGCTCCAAGTAAATGGGGGGGGGGGCAAGTTTTGCAATGGGAAGGGAATAAAAGATGGGAATGTGAATGAAAGTTGGGAAGGAAAGTAGAAGGTGTTTTTTTTTGTTTTGTTTTGTTTTAAAGTTGTCTGGGTGGTAAATGAGGCTGTTAAATCAATGGGGGCTGCAACCATTGTTGGTTTAGTAGGGCGGTTTGGGGTGAGGTAGTGGGGGGGCAATGGCTAGTAGAGGCCGGATAGTAATAAAGTTGATGGGAACTGTAGTTGGGATGTAACTTGGGGGGGGCTGTGGGGGCCTTGGTAAGATTGCTTGTGGGATCGTTTGCCTGTGGCGAGGGTGTGGATGGGGGGCGGGTAGCAGTGGCCCGACCGTAAGAATGTTGACGGGGGTAATGTGATTTGGTTGAATTATGGGGGGAGGCTGTGGGGGGGGGCTTGGTAAAATTGTTTGTGGGATCGTTCGTCTATAAATGGTTCGTGGTAGTTTCTTAACATAGCGGCTCCGATATTTTCGGACCCGATGAGGATGGTGAATGATGGGTGGCCACCTTGGTCGACGAAATTTGGGGGGGATGGGGTCGGTTAAAATGGAGTGGGAGGTGTGTAGGCGGGGGCGGCCTCTAGTGCGTCGAGTCCTTCTGATGGGAGGACGGTCTCGGTGGATAATGCCTTGTGGGGGCCAGAGGGGCCAACGGAAGTTTCGAGGTACTGGTGGGGGCGATGGCGTGGTCGGAGGAGGGGGGATGGTGCCCGGAGGGGGATGGAAAATATTTGCGAAGGCTGGTAGGGGGCCTACGCCACGGCTAGTTGTTGTGTTGTGTAATTTGTGTGAGTTTGTGATGAGAGGATTTGGGTGTAAGTGGATGTTACTGAAGTAGTTTTGGGAGAGATTTTCTATGACTTTTGTAATTGTGGGGATGTTTATGTCGTTAAACATTTGACGAACCCCCTCAACTTGAAACCCTTCTAATTTTTTATTATAATCTTTATTTCTCATACACTACTTGATGGCAATTCATAACAAAATGATTTGCTCACAAATAAGAATGAACGTCCGTAATCGAAGTTTTATTTTCGCCATTCGATGTTTTATCATCTACGGTGAATGATCGAAGTTTTGAAACCATATGGTTTCAACTTTGGGTTTCAACATGGGTTTCAACATTGTTTGTTCTATACTGTGATGTCGATTTTTAAAATAATACGTTACTTGTAATTTTACCTTAGGTTTCGAAAACATAAAATCGTAGTTGTAATATGATTTACGTGATCTCGTTTTAACTGACGCTTTAACCGACTGAAAAAGGAGGTTCCTTGTTGCTCCGAAGCAAGGGCGGACACAGGGGTTGGGTCACAGGGGTCATTATCCCCCAAAATATATTTTTTCACTGTAAAAAATTCCAACTTTCATGATAAATGAAGGGTGTTATTCCAAGACCATGGCAAATTCTGTCCTTGACCCCCCAAATGAAAGTCTGTGTCTGCCCCTGCTCCGAATTCGTATAGCATCCTTCCAAAAAACGCGTTATTCAGGACTGGGAATTGGTCTCTGTCCGATTTTATATAATATTTCTAAAAGCTTCATTTTAAAAGATATTTGATTTTTAAGCGGGACTCCAAACTGAAATTTCTTATTTTGGCAATCCAACAAAAAACCCTTGTTCTTCTGGAAGCATGGGACAACGGCGTATTCAATGCTAATAAAAAGCAAACATATTTTACCATTATGGCTACATCCGCTCTGTGGAAACATTTGTCTTCCAAAGTTGGATAGACTTTGGCAAAATGTGAAATCGCCTGGAATGGAGAGGTTGGAGTGGGGAATATAATTTCCAATCTAGTTCCCTTTATTACCTAGATGCCTCTATCTGTAGTCGCAATAAATTTATACTCTGTTTTAATTGTTATTTTAAATAAAATTTCAATTCAGTCTCATTATTAATTTATATTACAACAGAGTATAAATTTATTGCGTATATATATATATATCATCATCATCATATTCAACCATTATCTATCCACTGCTGGATGAAGGTCTCTCCAAATGCTTTCCACACAAGTCTATCCTGGGCCATTCGTTTCCACGTCACCCCAACCTCTTTTCTTATTTCATCCACCCATCTAGTTTGAGGACGTTTTCTAGGTCTTCGGTGGTCTCTTGGAATCCAGTTCAGAATTTCTGTTGTCCATCGTTGATCAGTTCTTCTTGCAATATGCCCAGCCCATCGCCATTTCAGTCCTTTTACTTTAACAATGATGTCCTCTACTCTAGTTTGCTCTCTCACCCAAGTGTTTCTTTTTCGATCTCTCCTAGTTATTCCAAGCATGCACCTCTCCATGCTCCTTTGCGTTGTCTGTAACTTTCGTATTGCTCCAACTGTTAGACTCCATGTCTCTGATCCATAAGAGAGGACTGGCAATACACACTGGTTGAAGACCTTTCTTTTTAGACACAAAGGCAATTTCCCCTTCAGGATAAAACTGTTTCTTCCAAATGCACTCCAGCCAAGTTTAATACGTCTGTTGAGTTCTTTCATAATGTTGCCATCCATTGAAATCAGCTGGCCAAGGTAAATATATGAATCAGCAATTTCTAGCTCAATGTTGTCAACTTGTATTTTTGTTTCCTCTACGAAATTATTGAACATGATCTTAGTTTTTTGTAGGTTCATCTTGAGTCCAACTTCTTTACTTCTAGTTGAGAGCTCCTGTACCATGTCTTGGAGTTCTGATGGGTTCGTTGAAAAAATAACAATGTCATCAGCAAACCGCAAATGATTTAAATATTCACCATTTATTTTTATTCCCTTGTCATTCCAATTTATCTGCTGAAAAATCATCTGTAAAGCTGAAGTAAAAAGTTTTGGAGAAATGGTATCTCCCTGCCTCACACCTTTACCAATTTTGATAGTTTTGGTATCTTTATGTAACCGAAATTTTGCACTTGCATTTTTATACACACATTTCACCATGTCAATGTACACATCCTCGATGTCTGCTGATCTTAAAGAGTTGATGACTGCTGACGTTTTAATAGAGTCAAAGGCCTTCTCATAGTCAATAAATGCCACACACAATGGAAGTTCATATTCATGTGTTCTTTCAATTAATTCTCTTAATACTTGAATATGGTCCACTGTACTGAATCCACTTCGAAATCCAGCTTGTTCTCTTGGTTGAGCTGCATCTAATTTTTTCTGCAGGCGATGTGTTAGTACTTTTGTGAAGATTTTATAAATAGCAGGTAACAAGCTCGGTAATTTTTCAAATCCTCTTTATCACCTTTTTTATGCAAAAGAACTACTGTTGCAGAATTCCATTGGTTTGGTATTTTACCGCTGTTAAAACATTTGATAAAGAACTTTGCAAGTATATCTTCTACATGTTCTCCAGCTTCTTTTAGGATATCCAATGTAATACCGTCATCACCAGGGGCTCTTCCTTTCTTCATGCTTTTTATTGCAAATGAAACTTCTTCTTTTAAGATTTTAGGAGCTGTTCCTTCGACTATTTCAGTGTCTTCGTTTAATCCACTGTTACTTTCATATAGTTTTTTGTAGAATTCTTCAACTCTTCTAAGTATTTCTTCCCTATTTCTTGTTACGGTGCCATCCTCTCCTTTTAATGCAATGATGTGTTTCTTCCCAACAGATAAACTTCCTTTAACAACCCTAAGGCTCTTGTTATTTTCAATGGCTTTCCTTACTAGCTCACAGTTGAATTTTCTTATGTCTTCTTTCATGCTTTTGCGCAGAGTTTTACAAAGTTCTATGTACTCAATCCTGGAACTGGTATTTCGATTGTCCACCTTCATATCTCTTCGCCTTTTCATGAGCTGTTTCGTCTTCTCAGATAATTTGCTATTGTGCTTTTTACAGGTTACACCACCAATTTCCCCAGCAGTTTCAACTATTGTCTTAACAATGTTTTCATTTGCTTCTGAGATATCACTTTCATCAATAAGTCCTTCCAGTGCAGAAAAGCGATTTTTTAATTCCAACTTGAATGCCTCGGTATTTACTTTCAGTTTCATTAGATCCACCCTCTTACTTACTTGTTTCCTAATGAGCTTCTGTCGTTCTAATTTAGTATTTAAGTGCACTTTACATCTCACCATTCGATGATCACTTCCAGTATTAAATCTGTTCAGTACACTGCAATCTTCAATAATTGATTTCTTGTTTGCCAGGATATAGTCAATTTCACTAGTTCCCCCATTTGGGTGTTTCCATGTCCATTTTCTTTGCGGTTTCTTCTTAAAAAATGAATTCATGATGCTAAGGTTTTCAGCTTCTGCAAATTCGATGAGTTGATCGCCACGTTCATTCCTTTCCCCATATCCGTATTTACCAACCGATGTCTCTCCTTGTTCCTGTTGTCCAATTCTTGCATTGAAATCCCCCATGATGAGCTTGATATGTTGTTTCCCTTTGGTGTGTAACTCTTTGATTTCTTCATAAAATTCTTCAACCTCTTCGTCGGTATGGCTTGATGTTGGTGCATATACCTGTACTATTTGAAGTTGGTATCGCTGGGTTAGTTGAACAACAAGCCTCGCTGCTCGATCTGATGTACTTTCAACTTCCAGAAGACAGTCTTTAATTCTTTTGTTGATTAAGAAGCCAACACCACTTGTTCTTCCAGTTTCCGTTCCTCTATAGTAAAACAAATGTCCGCTTTTCAGTTCCACCAACTCTTCACCTTTTCTTCTAACTTCACTGAGTCCTACAATGTCCCATTTGATCTTGTCTAGTTCCTCTTCCAATTCCTGAAGTTTTGCTTCAGAAGCAAGGGATCGTCCATTAAACGTAGCCAAGGTCAGTAACAAAAGGCAGCCACAGGCTTCGTACAGTGATCCTTAGCACTGACCGCTGCTTGTGATCAGAACACTCCAGCACCTGGAGACTAGGGGCCATGGTTTCGTTGTTAGAAACAAGTATGAAGTTTAAAGGTAAAAATACTGAGGCATTCAAGTTGGAATTAAAAAATCGCTTTTCTGCACTGGAAGGACTTATTGAAGAAATTGATATCTCAGAAGCAAATGAAAACATTGTTAAGACAATAGTTGAAACTGCTGGGGAAATTGGTGGTGTAACCTGTAAAAAGCACAATAGCAAATTATCTGAGAAGACGAAACAGCTCATGAAAAGGCGAAGAGATATGAAGGTGGACAATCAAAATACCAGTTCCAGGATTGAGTACATAGAACTTTGTAAAACTCTGCGCAAAAGCATGAAAGAAGACATAAGAAAATTCAACTGTGAGTTAGTAAGGAAAGCCATTGAAAATAACAAGAGCCTTAGGGTTGTTAAAGGAAGTTTGTCTGTTGGGAAGAAACACATCATTGCATTAAAAGGAGAGGATGGCACCGTAACAAGAAATAGGGAAGAAATACTTAGAAGAGTTGAAGAATTCTACAAAAAACTATATGAAAGTAACAGTGGATTAAACGAAGACGCCGAAATAGTCGAAGGAACAGCTCCTAAAATCTTAAAAGAAGAAGTTTCATTTGCAATAAAAAATATGAAGAAAGGAAGAGCCCCTGGTGATGATGGTATTACATTAGATATCCTAAAAGAAGCTGGAGAATATGTAGAAGACATACTTGCAAAATTCTTTACCAAATGTCTTAACAGCGGTAACATACCAAACCAATGGGATTCTGCAACAGTAATTCTTTTGCATAAAAAAGGTGATAAAGAGGATTTGAAAAATTACCGACCAATTAGCTTGTTACCTGCTATTTATAAAATCTTCACAAAAGTGCTAACACATCGCCTGCAGAAAAAATTAGATGCAGCTCAACCAAGAGAACAAGCTGGATTTCGAAGTGGATTCAGTACAGTGGACCATATTCAAGTATTAAGAGAATTAATTGAAAGAACACATGAATATGAACTTCCATTGTGTGTGGCATTTATTGACTATGAGAAGGCCTTTGACTCTATTAAAACATCAGCAGTCATCAACTCTTTAAGATCAGCAGACATCGAGGATGTGTACATTGACATGGTGAAACGTGTGTATAAAAATGCAAGTGCAAAATTTCGGTTACATAAAGATACCAAAACTATCAAACTTGGGATAGGGGTGTGGCATGGAGATACCATTTCTCCAAAACTTTACTTCTGCTTTACAGATGATTTTTCAGCTGATAAATTGGAATAACAAGGGAATAAAAAATAAATGTTGAATATTTAAATCATCTGCGATTTGCTGCTGACGTTGTTATTTTTTCAACGGACCCATTAGAACTCAAGACATGGTACAAGAGCTCTCAACTAGAAATGAAGAAGTTGGACTCAAGATGAACCTACAAAAAACTAAGGTCATGTTCAATAATTTTGTAGATTAAACAAAAATATAAGTTGACAACACTGAGCTAGAAATTGCTGATTCATATATTTACCTTGGCCAGCTGATTTCAATGGATGGCAACATTATGAAAGAACTCAACAGACGTATTAAACTTGGCTGGAGTGCATTTGGAAGAAACAGTTTTATCCTGAAGAGAAAATTTCCTTTGTGTCTAAAAAGAAAGGTCTTCAACCAGTGTGTATTGCCAGTCCTCTCTTATGGATCAGAGACATGGAGTCTAACAGTTGGAGCAATACGAAAGTTACAGACAACGCAAAGGAGCATGGAGAGGTGCATGCTTGGAATAACTAGGAGAGATCGAAAAAGAAACACTTGGGTGAGAGAGCAAACTAGAGTAGAGGACATCATTGTTAAAGTAAAAGGACTGAAATGGCGATGGGCTGGGCATATCGCAAGAAGATCTGATCAACGATGGACAACAGAAATTCTGAACTGGATTCCAAGAGACCACCGAAGACCTAGAAAACGTCCTCAAACTAGATGGGTGGATGAAATAAGAAAAGAGGTTGGGGTGACGTGGAAACGAATGGCCCAGGATAGACTTGTGTGGAAAGCATTTGGAGAGACCTTCATCCAGCAGTGGATAGATAATGGTTGAATATGATGATGATGATATATATATATATATTATTTAATAAACCAAAGGAAGTTAAAGCTAAGAGGTACAGGTAAATTTAGTTAAATTGGAATCACTCTGGCGCCAATGTCT
>QLNU02015003.1:14374395-14403574 GCA_006491805.2 Dysdera silvatica | reverse complement strand
CAATAATACCGCTAAATTTCAATTACATGTATAACCACTCCACCAAACTTTTTAAATCCGATAATCGTACATTTTTTTTTTAAACTTTGGGAATCCATTTGGAACAGATTAAAATATAAAACATGATTTCAAGCATAATTTGAAAATTAAGAAAAGGCATGGCTAACATATTTGACACACAACTTATTAGCTCAAACTAGAGATTATTTTTATGTATAGAAGAAAAAGAAACACTGATGTACTAGTCTGTTATTAGTCACTGCCTTGTTAGTCAGAGGCGGATTTACGATTTGGCCGGCTGTTGGCAGACACATTTTGTCGCCTAATCTCGCCAAACGTAACTAAAGGCTCTATTGTCACAAATTCTTAATTTGTTGCCCCTGGCGGTAATTTCAGTTTCTTTTCGCAAGTATACCCGAATTTGGCGCTCTTTGAGCCTCTCTGAAGTCAGGGCCATGGCAGCTCTCCATTTACCAATGCCTAGAAACAAACACCTCTAAACCTAACAACTCAACGTCAGTACTTCAATTGGTCACATAAAAAATTCAGGTCCGCCTTTAACAACTCCTCGGCGGCAAACTTTTCATCGAAAATGTGCCGCCGTGGTCTTCAGCCTACATAGCCTATTTATAAATCCTACACTATCCCCATGTCAGGAGTCGAATCGGGGACACTCCATACGAACTGGAGTATCATAACCAATTCGTCTACCAATTCACAGGAAATATGATCTCTTTCTTCGTATACAAGGTTTGTAAGACTTTATTACCCTTCTCAGAATCAACACAATTGCCAAATTGTCTACGCACGAAGTAACCAGGGCAAGTTTTTGTAATTTTTTATGCGAAATTAAGAAGGATAATATTTTGAACACCCTCGTCTTTAATTCAAATTATAGCCATTTATGTTTAGAAGAAAAAGGGCCACCGCCCTGGCTCGGAGTGGACCCGGAGCGTCTTAAGAAGAAAGAAAGCATGGTTCGCGTACTTTGGTTGCCAAGCTGGTCAAGACACCCCATTCAATTCACAGGGTCACCGGTTCACCTCCATGCCCCGGCGATGTCTCTTTATTTCATGCATAAAAAGCTGTAGTTGAAACTGAAGACATGGGTGTCAAAAATACTATTCACCTCAATTACCCACAAAAAAATGACTCAAAAATCTGCCCTGGTGACTTTTTGTCAATTCCGTTAATATTGAGAAGCGACAATGCATCCTAAGGTTTTATTTCTCAAATTGTAATTTGTAATCCACAATGCTATAAGGACATTGCGAATTTGTTGGTCAGATTACATGGAGGCAGTTATACAATAATTTCTGCCACCCACGTATAGATTATAGCTCAAACTAGAGCTTTATTCGTTTTGGAGAAAAAGAGACGCTTTCCCCATCCTGGATTCGAACCAGGGTCCCTCCGTTTAGCCCGGAGTGTCTTGGACCGCTAGACGAATGAGGACAGGAAACAACGCTCTCTTTCTCCGTATGTAAAGATGTTAAGGTATTATTACCCTCCGCAGGGATAACACAATTGCCAAATATGGTCAACACAAGAAAGCCTCCGGGGCGAGAATTTTGTGAGTTTTCGTGGGGGAAATTTATTATACTATAATTTTTGCCACCCACGTATTAATTACAGCTCAAACTAGAGCTTGTGTAATTTTGGAGAAAAAGAGACGCTTTCCCCATCCTGGATTCGAACCAGGGTCCCTCCGTTTAGCCCGGAGTGTCTTGGACCGCTAGACGAATGAGGACAGGAAACAACGCTCTCTTTCTCCGTATATAAGGATGTATGATATTATTACCCTTCACAGGGATAACACAATTGCCAAATATGGTCAACACAGAAAAGCCTCCGGGGCGAGATTTTTGTGAGTTTTTCGTGGGGGAATTTATTATACAATAATTTTTGCCACCCACGTATAGCTTATAGCTCAAACTAGAGCTTTATTTCGTTTTTAGAAAAAAAGAGACGCTTTCCCCATCCTGGATTCGAACCAGGAATGGAGGTAATTATTAAAAATATATAGAAAATATGTATTACGTAACGTGATCTGTATATTACATGACAGAATTAAAGTTTGGCAATAAGTACTGAAAAACGTTTAATGAAATTAGAAAATTTCCAGAAAAGAAATTAATGATCATTAAATTTCTTGGAACAAGGATTTCAAATTTCGTTTTCCGTTTTACTCAGACGCATATTTGAATTAAAATCTCACAGACAACGTAATTGCATTTAAATTTCTTCTTGGAAAGTATTCACGAAACCATTTCCAGAGTACACTTTAAACCATCATTAAAAAATCATAATCTCACTTTAAATGCATTTAATGCATATATTTTTCATACGAATTACCCAACATTTAAAAAAACTGGGGCTTAGTTCCTAATATTTTTAGATTGAACGTGAAACTTTCCTTAAATAAAAATCTTTAGATTGGAAATTAAAAGCCATGATTAAAAATTTCGCCCACCAGACGTGATGGTAATTCGTTAGTGGGGATAGTAAAGACATTAGTCACACATGAGGTGGAACCATATCTTTTTAAAATATACCAAATTAAGACCTTAAACCGGCTCTCTTTTGAAATAACAGTAGCTTATTCTTGATTACTCGCCAGGGGACCTGAAAGCCAACGCGGCCCCCAAGCTCGCTTCGACGGACCCCCATGGCCCCCTTCACTGAGCTTTTCATGTTGGTGGAGGAGGAGAGCTGTACCCCCAAATAAACAAAAAGTATGACATAAGAATGATATTTTTTTGTACTTACATATTACTTGATAATTTTATAAAATCACTGCTGAAAAAAAAAAAAAAGAAAATAACTTAAACTGGTGGTTTTTTTTCAATAATTGAAACAGGCTAACGAAGAACAGTTAAAGAACTATATATTAAATGTGTAACAAATATTATTAATCTGGATTTAGAGAACAAGTTTCCTGGCCTTTCCACTTTCAAAACTAGTCTGGAAGACTCTGCCCCCCCTCCCCTCAGCATAGGCCCTTGCCAAAGCGGGTCTCCAGACTTCATACGCTCCTCCAGACTGCAGCCCCTGCTCCAGAACTCCCTCCTCCAGACCGCTCTCCTCTCGTCGGCCCTGTTAATAGATAATGGATCTGGAAATTCAAGATAGAAAATCGCGTGCAATGTAAGCGTTCAATAATTAGTAGCATGACGTGTATGTACAAAACTAAAACATTAGTTATCCAAGGTGGGACGTAGAGCTCAATGGTATTTTTTAACCAATAGACTTACGAACGACCAAAGTTAAGAATTAAATCTAAGCCCGTGATTATATAATGTATCTGAAATACATATACAGTGTGTCCCAAAATATTGTAGACAACATTCAGGGGTAGGTCCATTAGACAAATTAAAAAAAAAAACATTATATAGGAAGTGAAGGTCGTAAACGCGACCGTATGGTATAACAGCGACATGACATTAGAAGCTGTTGTATTTTGTTTTATTTTATGATTTAAAGTGTTAGTTTTCTTATTTCTGTTTATATGTAGCAACAGCGTATCAGCTTGTTTTATTATGAATAATTTTAATTTAATACTATCTATAAGGTAACAAGTAGGAATTTTGAAACTAAATTTTAATTAATTCTGTATAATTCATAATAAATCAAACATATACACTATTACGAATCAAACAGAAATGAGATAATTATAACTACCAATCATAAAATAAGACACTGAAATTACGACAGTCTAGATTGTCATTTTTTATGTCACTGCCACACCGCGCAATGGCATTTACGAGCCTCACATCCTATGTGAATTTTTTGTTCTATATGTGTTTTTGTCTATATTTTGTCATATATGTGATATTTTGGTATTAGTCTGGCATATCTACCCCTAAAATTTATTTGCGACCTTTTGGGACACACTGAATTTATATTTTAATAAGAGCGTAATATTTTTTAATTGCAACTTTACTTGGTACTAAGTAATTTATTAGGTCATTTTAACGATTTGTTTTATTGCAGGCGTTACAGAAGATTTTATTGCAGGCGTTACAGAAGATTTTATTGCAACTGTTGGAGAAATTCTTGTAAATATTATGAGTGCCGAAGCAACGCTGCTTAACTTCTGATTGTTTCAGATTTATAAAGTTGAAGTAAAGAGGGCTATTTAAGAAAGTTTAAAGTGACAAGACAGCCCGAGATATTATAAATTTTGTGGAGAACAGGATGAAGTAATTGTTAGCCATTTTTTAGATGAGGAGTAATAAAAGTGATAAGTGATCGGACAAGTTATTCAAACGAGATGGTATACAGACGAACATGATCTATGCAGACATTGACAAAATATACCATGTATATGAGATGAATTCAACATGTCAATTTAGAAAAATAAACACAATGTACCAAATTTTTTAATTACAAACAGAAAATTGTGGAAACAGAAGATTGTAGCTTTGATTGGAAATCTACTCGAATGAGCATTTTTTAACGGAATTATATGGAAGTATAGAAAAAAAGCCGAATATTTCTGCAATCATTAAATTACAACTTACTATCAGTTTGTTAGTTAGATGCAATCATATGGAATGGTTGTGAAGGGTAGAAAAGAAGAATTCGGTTAAATGTTTCTGACTATTCAAATTTACATTGTAGCCACGAACCTACATAGACATCTCCTCCTTGGAGTGGAAAACTTCAGTGAAAGCCGAAAATGTCTTACACTGATATACACTTAGGCAACCAGTACAACACATAATTTTTCTCAACGCTCTGCTGTATGTCCTTCGGATCCTTCACAGTCCGTATTGTAAATGTACTGCTTATTGATACGTATGTGTTCAGGTGTTTGACGCAAGGAAGGTAAACGAACACTTTTCTCTCATTTTCAAATCTATGTAGAACCGTGCTATCATCTGAAATTAACATTTTCTGTAATTTGTTCATTCCACATATCATTTTATCTACGGCTCACTGCCAAGCTTTAACCTTTCGGCTTTCATTTTTCTGAACTTTTCGCTGATTTAGCATAAATATTTTTCTGTGCTCGAATCCACTGGCTTCAATAAAAACTAATGTATTTACACTGCATAGGATTTCTAATTCAATATATTGTATTTTTCTAGGATTACACACCTCATTACCATAGCAAAGAAATCTGGTCCGAAGGGAAATCCTCGTCACTTAGAGACAATAACTACCAGAAACTATTTCCTATATAACAATGAATTACCCATCGAATTACAACTTTAATGGTTGCCGAGTCCAACGATCTGTAGGCCGGGATTACTCGTGACGGAGACTACAGTGTTGTAAGCAGAACGAATCACTGCCTAGAGAATACGTAAAAAATCAAAGATCACAAGCCTTTATGTAAAGCGAGGTATCTATCTACAGGTTCGCTGAAAAAAAAAAGAAGCATAAGAAAGAACTGCAATGTATCCCTATAAACTTTATCTTATAAACAGGGGAATTTAACATCGTACTGGTTGTATCCCTGAAGAGCAGATGAGTAAAACTTCCACTCAAAAGACACATTGATAACATGCAGACCATTCTTTTTTTTCTTCAAGAACACAGACCAGGAACAAAAGGTGACCCATTCTCCAATAGCTCTAACAATTTTTCCTATTCATGAGTTTAAAATAAGAGGTAGTTTTTTGGGTGTGGGATTTATAGAGCCATCAAGGTGTATCAGAACCAAGAACAGAAATCATATGCGATTCGTACTTGATAAATAATCTAACGCTCATATCACAAGGGCAGTGAGTATGTGTGTTAACACCAACAGTGGGGTTATTTCGTTATTATTTTTAAAGCATCTGTGCAGGGGAGAACTGGGTCCTCACAGGGCGCATATCTTAGATTATCGGAGGGCGCGGGTCCTATCGTCCATAAGGGCGCACCGGTCCAGTCAGCTCCTGAATCTGTGTGTGTGTATCATCATCAGATAGAAAAGCTGCTAACGCGCGTTTAACTTTATAAAATATGTACGTTGATTAAGATTGTATGTATTAGAATTGGTGGTGGCTTTCTTTTCCCATTAATGTAGGCCTGCCGTTACCATATCAACAGTTATCTATCCGCTGTTGAACGGATGAAAATTTCTCCATGTGCTTGTAACACAAGCTTATCTGAGCAACTGTTTTCCTATATCAACTCCATCTTTTCACATGTTATCAACCCACATATATTTTGAGGCTATTTCCTGTGTCTTTTATGGCTTTTTAGAATCCACTCATGACTTTGTTTTGTAGTTCCCTTTGCGTTATGTCCAGCCTATTATTATTTCGTCTTTGTTGCATTAACATTGATGACTTACCTCTACCTTCATTTGATCTTTCTTCAAGTATGCCTGCCTGTCTTCTTCCTGATTACTAACTCACCAACATACTATCCATTCACGAAGAGAAGTCTGGTGGAACAGTCAGAAACAACAGGAAGTGATGTCACAAACAGGCTAGCCGCTTACAGCGGAGTAGGACTTCAATTTCATAACTTGTTTTTGGGAAAAGTTTGTCGATGCCAACAATTAGTATATATTTCCTTTGTGAATGCATTGTTGTAAGGGCCTGGCCGGTTTGTGACGTCACCTCCCGTTATTTCTAACTATTCCACCTAACCTCTTTTCCGGAATGGATACTACTGATGCATGCAGCGTGATTTATAACAAATTTTTACAATGTAATTTTGAGATCAGCTTAGAGGAAGTAGCCACGATAGAGCTAGAGGAAGCTTATCTTGAAGCTTACCAAGCTGACCACAAGCTGAGCTAAATGTTTGATGAGGAATGCGAACCACGAGTATACACTCGAGCTCACTTGAGCTAAAGCTTAGGATACTGCAAGCCATTCCGATTCGTCAACCGGACTGGAAATGGCGTTTCCCGCATGATGTAAAAGTAATAAGAAAAGTATCTTTAATTGCATTATGCTTCTCTTTCCTTATCTAAGACTTTCTCTTCACTCTTATCTGACGTGCACTGTTAAACCATTTATCAGTTTTCGTTATGCCTCGTTAATTTTATTGGCTTTTCTAAACTTTTGGCTATGCCGTCATGACAATTAAGATTCTGAGATGGGATCTATAGCTTTCCAAGACATCCGATTCTTCCTTCCTCAAGCAAACAAGCAAATCAAAATTATGGAGCCGTAACCAAAAAAATAAAAAATAGTGAGTATTCTGAAACACAACCACAATCCAAACCCGAGATTACGGAGCAGTAAAGAGCCGTTTTGCCTCTACTGCATCCTAAGGTTTGGTAGCGTTTCTCTGGGTAAGGATATCAAAGGTCATACTCGGGGGCGGATTTGAAGGTCATTCAAGCTGGCTGATTGACGACAATTTTTGAAAATGATACCTCAGTGAACTTTTACCTTGTCTCTTTTCAATATTAAGTTTTTATTCAAGGATAGGGGGCGATCGCCATTCCCGTCCCCCAAAATGCACCCTTAATCATACTGCGCCAGGACTTACAATTTTCTAAGGAATCTGGACCTCTGTTGCCTTGGGAACAAACGACGGACTACGGTGGGCAGAAAAAAGGGCACGCGCTCTACTTTATCATTGAAATCGAATTTACAATAACGACACGTCAATTGTGCCATGCTAATTGTGTAATGTAAATGGTCTTATTGACGTGACAATTTTGACATGTCAATTGTGTCATGTCATAATTGTTATATGTTAATTGAGCAAATCTAAACCGACATTCTAAAGGCTTTTGTTGTCGGGTTGCTGATAAAATTTAATTCCTTTACGCCCTGCGGTGGTGGAGTGGTAGTGCGTCAGCATAGCTCGCCAATACCCCGGGTTTGATCCCCAACGGTGCCCAAAAAACCTGAACGCTTAATAACTGCTCACCCTAGTCCAGGTGTTGGTTCCCTAGGCTAGTGTTTCTCAACCCTTATAAGGCCGAGACCCGGCAAATTCTCTTTTTATAAGACGAGAGCTCGAACCCCAGAAACACACTTGTCCAATAAACATACCTTTCCGTTTTCTTTGAAGTTCATGCATTAAACTAGCATAAGTATGAATAATCCATTATGGCATAATCATAAACAGGGACCAATTAAGACAGATGGCGCTATGGGCGCAGTATCAAACGGGGACCCCTTACGTGAGGTGACAGATTTAGTATGGAGGTTCTGAAATTATATAAAAAAAATATATATACCTGCATTCTAAGTAATATCTTGCCAACGTTGGCATTTTATCGACAAAATTTTACATCCTTGTTTTATTTGTGTTCTAGTTTAAATAACCCGCGAGAACGCGCGCCGATTAGAGGAACGCGAGAACGCGCGCGGGGTGATTTGCACCCCATCTAATTATATAGCATTATTTCATAAAAAATGTCCAATTTTACGGGGAACAGTAACTGGAATTTTCACTTTGTCGCCCTACCCAAAAAGATCGTGACTTTGAAGGCAACAGGAAAGAGTTCGGTCAGTTTCAAAAGCAAGGGTGGGCGTTTTTTTTTCACAAATTGTAAGTTGTGGGGTGTGAAACACACCGTGCGCTTGCTCGCGGATTAACTAATACTAGCGAGCAATACTACATAGACATTTTTCTTTCCTTACGTGCAGAAAAATCAATTACATTCCCAAAATAAAACTGACTAGCCAAATCACTTTCTATAACAGGATAGACAAGCCTATTAGGTGTGATCGAATGAGGAAATGAAGATCGTATGATCGAATGAGGAAATGAAGATCGTATTTTTTTATATGTTTGAGAACAGGAAAAAGGAAGCTCACTTTCGAAATTTCAAATTGTAATAGACAATGAAATTCTCAGCCTAAATTCAACATTTGGAAATATGTCGGCAATTCCAAGGAATTTTATATTCTGAGGGTTTTTCAGAAATGCCCGAGGTGTTAGTCAAGAACTCACCGAATTGAAAAAATTAATACTAAAACTCCTCAAATTTGGGTTGAATACAAAATAATCAAATAAAAGTAAGCTTTTACCTAAAAATGTCCGAGATACTCATCAAAAGTGAATAAAAATCAAAAATCAGCTTTAAAAAAAAAAAATGAAATTTGTGGTATCTCCCTCTAACTTGGGGATCTAGGTCCGGGTCTTGTGGGCTTCGTTGGTAATATTAGGTCCTGATCCTAAAGAGCATTTGCAGATCCAATCTATTTCGGTTGGATAATTGTGCAAATAAGCATGAAAAGTTTGGCCGAACTAACGGCACTGCGCCCCTTCCATTAATATATATTTTACTGATACATTTCCTTGCCGATTGGTCACTGGCATTTACAACATAGTTATTGGTTCATTCACAGTTAAGGACAGTGACTGTACGACACGGCTTGCAAGCACTTTGTATGAAAAGTCATAATGAGCGGTATAACCTTTCTTCAACTCTAAACGATTTTGACGTCTGAAAATTCACGATTATTCATAAGTGCTCACATACCTAAAAATACACGGCTTGTGACACTGGCATTTTTAGCACAGATATTATTTAGGCGTTCTGCGTCTGAGCGCGTTTCCAACCCATTCGCTATTCTATTATTCTTCTTCTCGAAATATTTTCTCTATAAAATATGTATTCATGAACGATGCTTTGAAGGCCAAAACCACAAATTCCACGTATAACTCGCAGCCAAATTTTATCGATGATTGGACCCACCGATTAAGAAACACTATTCTAGGCATTAGGAGTTCAGATTTATCGGAAAACTGTAGGTCCTAATATGACCCTTCCTGTCCTTGCGCCATAGAAATTGCATGCAAAAAATTCTAAAAGTGTTGCCTGTTTTTGTATAATTAAATTTTATAAATTAAATTTTAAGGTAATATATAATCTCTAAAAATGCATTTAATTTTTTTTTTAATTTTTGGTACAGAGACGTGTAGAAGTTATTTGTCTTTCTCCATTGTTCTTATCCCGGCCTACCATTTTCTTTGACCTCTGAGTTTTTATCTTTCATTTGGACCTCCGAATTGTTACCTCTGACTTGGGCCTCTGAGTGGTTACCTTTTTAGGTTACCTGGACATTGCGCTTTACCAACATGGGCTCTGTCTAACTAATTCAGATAATAGAGGTTGTAGTCACCGGCAAAGGGGGTTGGTGGGTTCTATAATCATCACTGCGGTGGAATTTTTTATTTATACATATGAATATAGGGAATTGCAGATCTGAAACTTCACCTCTCTTTAAGCCTACAACACCATCCCTTATGAACTTTCTGCGCTCGCTAATGATCATATTGTATCTGAATATTTATTAAATTCAATTACTTATCTGTCCATATGCTGCGAATAATGTAAAGCAGAGTTTCTCAAAGTGTGTGCAGCAAAAAACCCCAGCAATAGGGAAAACATCGCCGAAAATTTTGAGAAAATCTCTATATTCTGTAATCTTCCCAAATGACGGCCACTCGGTTGGAGTTAACCAACCACAATGAATTTCTTGCAATAATAGAAAGGTATTATGTACCTTGTTGTACATATTTACTGCTTATTTTCATATTTATATCCAAGTAGGGATAAATAATACCCCTTTTTAGGTTTTTCTTAAATATTTATAGATAGGGATTTCGTGGCTAAGCATGTAGAAAGAAAAGGGTTCCGTGGCTAGGTATGTGGAAAGAAAAAGGATTCCATGACAATGCATATGGAAAGAAAGGGGTTTCTTAGATAGACATGTAGAAAGAAAAGGGTTCCATGGATAGGCATATGGAAAGAAAAGGGTTCTGCGGCTAAGCAAGTGGAAAGAAATGAGTTCTGTGGCCAGGCATTTGGGAAAAAAAGGGTTCCGTGATTAGGCATGTGGAAAGAAAAAGTGTTTAGTGGCTAGACATGTGGAAATAAAAGGGTTTCGTGGTTAGGTATGTGGAAATAAATGTGTTCCGTGACTAGGCATGTGGAAAAAGGGAATTACGAGGCTGAGCATGTAGAAAAAAAGGATTTCTTGGACAGGCATGGAAAAGAAAAGGGTCCCGTGGCTACGCATGTGGAAAGAAGATGGCTAGGCATGTGGAAAGAAGATGGCTAGGCATGTGGAAATAAAGGGTTCCGTAGGATAAAATTTTGAGAACTACAGTGTAAGATTACAGTTAATTCTTTAATTTTGGCTCCGTATAAAAATCTTGCACTTGTCTACCTGGTGACAAAAAGGAGTTCGTCTCCCAGAGGTGTCCATCATTTTCCAATTTTTTCCCTACCATTCTGTGGTCCGAGGTTTCATTTTGTAGGCGGTAGTGGTTCTGATTCTTCTGGGAGTTCTGTATATTGGCGAAGCATTGCTTCAATTTCCTTTGTGCTATTAAATAAAAATAAACCAATTTCTTTAACCTTGTGCACCACAGCGCCTAATGGTAGCTCGAATACATAATTTTGTTTTGACCTTACTGAATATTATTTTATTAATCTAAAGAGTAGACAAATTTTAAGGCTATAGCCGAACTAATATTTTAATCCGATTAGACGGAAAATTGCGATATGGCAATATCTTCCGAGCCCTAAAGCAATATTTTGATAGCTCGTTCCCCGGCGACATATTGGGCAAACAACGTGATGAAGTCTGATATAGAGTATGTCTCAGAATGATGAGAACGACATAATCTGAAACCGTGTTTTTGAAGAATATGAAACTGGGTGATCTTGAGATAATGAGATCCATATTGCAATCGACTTCATTAATAATCTGTAAGCTTAAAACGTAAACTGCATCTGCAGTTTAATGGTGGCTCGTCCATTAGTGCTGCAGAGTTCCCTGTAATTTATGTAATAGAAGTATATCCTTTTCACTGTAAACCTACCTATCTGATAATGTAAATTCAAATATCCCAAAGTACGTAAATAAAAAAATTCAAACGAGAACAAAACGTTCAAATACATCATAGTCAAAGTACAGTATGGACTCGCATTGTAGCGCTCTTGAAGGAACGCTAAGTACATGAAAGCTACATTAAATGATCATTGGTTTTATCGAACGTTCCTCCTCCGTTTTTGCACCTATGGAAGGACTGTGGGAGTCTTTACAACTGGTCATTACATTTCAGCGACTTGTAAAACCGTAAATGCTGAAAGGTGAGCGTATTATAAATAATAAAATATGTGGTTAGACTCATTAACATCATCTTTGCGAAATTAAAACGATGTAGTTTGGATGGACGTTATAATCCTATTGCGTTAATTTTCATAACAATTTTAATACTTCTGGTAGATTTGGCGCAGTATAGCCCAGATGCTCTTGCGCCATAAAAAAGCCAAACAATCAATCAATCACTTCTGGTAGATAACCGATTGCAGCTTCAGAAGTCACATTTGTGGTTAACGAACCTTCAGAAGTTTGAAGGCAGGCAGAAACGTTGACATAGAAAATAAAATATATCTGAAAGTGCTGTTTATGCGAAAAGGTAAAATTTAGTATTTTGCAATGGTTAACTCGTGACCAGGCCGAGGACTGCAGGGGCCTGATAACAGTTGCCCCATGCTTCTGCCTCATCGAGCTATTTATATCCATATAGAACAATCCACGGGTGCCTTGTGCCCTATATGTCCTTTGCCTTGCCCCAATTGCCCCTTCATCCGGGCTATAGACCTGCTCGTAACCAATGCTTTTTAAGGATTTTATGGGCCATAGGCTGGAAGAATAGAATGGGCCCTCTAAAACTGCTAGCTCTCGCGACATTTAATGAATAAATCATGAGTTTTCCTTAAAAATTCAGTATTTTCAATATTCACGCTTATTATTAATAGAATTTTCTCGTACATTTGTAAATAAGCAGGGTTAAACTAATACTTAGACTTAAATAACACCAAGCCCCTGTGGGGGCGCGGCCCAACTTGGTTTATATGTAAATCCGGCACTATTCGTGACAAGATGTTATGTAAAAGCTCAGAATTAATTTCCTATTATGGAAATAAAACTATCATAATTATATATCAACTGCATAAATAAAAAAATTATTAATAGCGTTTTCTTTCTCCGTTAATTTCAATGTCATTTATAATTTTGTAAAGTTTTACTTTCATGGGATAATCTCACAATATTTTCCGAAATTTTGTTGTTAAGATAATAATGGAGATCAATGCTCCAGAGACGCTTTCCTGGCGCCTACAAACCTCCGGAATAAATTACACTCCTCTTTCTGCACACTCTGTCCCTACTTTAAAATTGAAGAACAGGATTATTTTAACCCGAATGGTTAAAGTAATCCTGTTCTTCAATTCAAAGGATTTCAAAGGAGCACACAGGATTATTTTAACCCGAAGAGTTAAAATAATCCTGTATGATCCTTTCTTCGTATTCCGTACCAAGCATCGTAAGACTGTGATTAACACAATCTGAGAAGTGATATCCTGTGCATTCGCCTAAGATGCCGAAATCATTAATAAATTCAGAGGATAGATGCTTTCGCCTGGGTATTAACTTTTTGTTTTATTTCGAAAGATTCAACAGGAAGCTTCTTCTGGGAGAAACAGTTAAGAATTTACTGCTTTCAGTGCACTTGCAGGTTGAATTTAGGAAGACGAACCTAATAACGCCACTTTGTAAGACATCCTAGAAAGGCAAAATTCCTGCCGGAGTGAGATTGTTTCCAGTCTTCGGATATATAGAGGTGGATTCTCTCTCTCTCCTTTCCTTCTGTATCCCTGTCCAGGGACTTGGTTGCACTTGCTGAGATTTAATTTTCGTGTCGTGATGTGGATTTAGGCAATTAGTTGAGGAGCTTTCAAAGTATTTCTCGTTGCGATGCAGGTTTAAAATTTTATTTCTTACAGAATTTCTCAATCCGAAATTTCAATAGAGGTTTAACTTGAGTAGTTTGTACGTATTTGAGACTTTAAAAGCACCAAGAATGTATCTAAATATTCTTGTGTTTTAATTGCAAAGCAAAATTTACGTGCGAAGTGCTTTTTGGGGAAGAATTTAAAATTTCGTTTTATAGCTATCTATAAAAAGGCTAATATTTTTTGATGCATGAGATAATGATGTGCTTATGGCTTTACATGGGTATTTACATACTTAAATATACATATTTTCGTGCGTTAACTTACTCAACATGTAAGAATTCTATGAATATTTCAAAATTGTATTTATTATCAGCTTTTTAATCGAATATCTGCATTCATATTCTACAGATCATATAGACCAGATACATAGTCTACAGATCATATAGACCAGATACATAGTCTACAGATCATATAGACCAGATACATAGTCTACAGATAACCTAAGGATCATTGAACAAACTGGTGATGTGATGATCATTCGGTTTAGTTTTAAAATTAACAGGTATTATAGAGTGATCATCAGCATCTCCTTATCATTTTTTTTTACCTTAACATTATTGCATACTGCAAATGGTATTGAAATTAGCAAGCCTAATTACTACATGATGTAGAACCAGCGCTGACCTTTAATACATTTTTCAACGCCTATAATTTTATACTTTCGATCTCTCGGTATTCAATAGTCAAATTTTGAGGTACTGATGAATACTTATTAGTTTTTGTTGGAATTAGTGAGCTATTATAAGTTAGAAACATGACCTCAGGCAACAATATACAGCTAGTTTTGAAAGTGGCCAATCTCCCGACAATCGACGGCTTTCCATATTGCTGAATTTCGGTAAGTTGGTGGGAACCGATTTTTCCCAATATTGGAAATCGGTGTATTTAATTCTAATACTTGATCTTTATATAAGACTAGACGTTTTATCAAACTTCATTGTAAGACCTCGCAGATACTTACATAGATAACTCGCAGATACTTACTTAGATAACTCGCAGATACTTACATAGATAACTCACAGGATGTGTTTGAGAGTTTAAGAAGTGTAACTTGTTAATAAACCCAAATTGTTACATTCTATATGCCACAATATACTACAAATGTATGATATACTATTTATAAAATTGTAGAGCGAAGGGAAAACGTAGCTAACAAATAAAGCAAATTAGAGCCCCACAGCTGGATTGACTCAGTTTCAATCGGTCCTCCTCTGCCCGGCCGGTTGAATTCTCAAAAAGCGATGATAGAATTATTACGAAACGAAGGAAAATCGCTACATTTTTTTAAAATAATTAGCTTTTCATTGTTTATTTCCCTTACACCTTGTGAAGTACCTATGTTCAATATTTTATTTGTGCATATTTTTTTCCTTGTTTCAAAAATTTTCCAGTTTTACTATGTTTGCCATGTTCCAGTTTTACCATGTCACGACATTTTACTGCTACTGTATGTTTTTTATAGTTGAAATAATTGATATATCATTTCAAAAATAATCAATTCAGAAGTTTTCATTAGAGTGTTTGATGTTACCTTTAATTTTTTTTTTTTTTTTGCAAGACTAAACTTTTTTTAATACTGACTATCGTAAAATCGTATATCTGATGACTATCATAGTTTATATATAAATATATACTATGATAAATATTTAACCTCTTCTTGGCCTAAGAAACTATAGATTGAATAATTATACTTAAATATCGATTGGTTGGTTTTATATTTATGTCGTAAGAAAATTATATTTAAAATATATCTACTGAGGCAAAATATGCGTCTGAAATGCCAATGAAATTTGTGATGTGAATCCATAATAGGTATGAAAATTTTGCCAATCGTTAATTCACTATCTTTTGTTTCACGCTAGCAAACACCCTTTACGTCAAGTTAAAATAGCAAATGGTTGTTGATCGTTACTCCATAACTTTGTTTTACTTCAGAAAATACCAGTAATGAAATATTTTAAACAGCCAGTAAACACTTTTGTCAATAGATACTTCATTACTTGTTCCACAAAAAAAAAAATCAACATTTATTTTCTGGTTAGAAAATCCCAAATTTTGGATTAACCTGTCAAATCACTGTCCCAATCTCGTCCAGGCCTGTTAAGGGAATGTCTAATGCAAATATAACACATAGCCTAAACAATATACGTAGGGTGTATTTATAATACACCCTAGAAAATATACCTATAATACAAATGATCTTGTACTTTAAAGGGCTAGCCATGTTTTATCCAAGGAAGATTTCACGCACTATTTACGAAAATAATATTTTTTCTACCAATACAAGGAATATATAAAGTTCATACAAATATTGGTTAATATAAAAAATGTAAAAGGACAATAATCTCTGATTTAAATTGTTTGGTATGTAGAAAACAGTTTACATTTATGTTTTTATAATTTTCAATGCAATTTTTTTTATATATAGGGTGAATAGGACAAAATTTTAAGAGTGATAGGGCATGAAAAAGTATTGTTTCGTCAAGCAATGTATGCCTGCAACTGTCGCGCTTAATCTCTAACCTAAAAAATGTTCAAGAAACCAAACACAATTTTTAATTATTTTGTTTTTCAATAAATGGTAAAGAAGGGACCGCCAACTTTAATGAAAGTATGGCAGCGTCAACATATTGATTGACATACGCTTTTGAAGATGAGAGGTATTTTTCCAACGGTTACAGCAGCAACAGCAAGTATCGCGTGATAGGATCCTTAGTGAAGGGAATGGGAGTCTTGTATACACACACACAAGGCCTTTCAATTGTTCGCATAGCAACAAATCGGGGGAACGTGGACGCCAAGCCACAGGTCCATCTCGGTCCAAATATCGCCCCCCCCCAAAAAAAAAGTGTCATCCAAGTAATTAGGAATGATTTTCTAGTACCGAACAGTGCCCTTTAATGCTTAAATGTGATAGTTGTATATATATGCGTTGCTTATCAACTAATGCTTGTTTTAGTTTACTATATTACCCATTAATATTTGCGCTATGAATTTAAAATCACCTTGTACACATGCCAGTTTCACTTCCGAAAATATTTACTTTGATTTCACTCATATAATATGTTTTGCAAATTTTTAAAATCAAGTATATCTAATTTCAATGATTTGTTAATTTCATTCCAATTTTATACTAAGTTTCCGATGTATTCCTATGCAGAATCTCTGCTGTATCTTCTTGTGGAGCTCTTTACGAAATAAACATGGTTAGAAGAAAATCACGTAACTATTTCTCCATTTAATATGAAGTCTAAAAACGCGCAGAACTTTTTTTTTAATTAATTATTAGTCATAGCGATGTAGAATGGAAATAGCCCTAATATTAATTATTCTGCATATTTTACCCTAGGTTTACGCAACCTTGTCGCACGTTTTCGAGTGAAGGCCAAGTTTTGTGGTTTTGTTTACATCGAGTCACGTCCCTCTCCATAATTTTCCGAGCAACGTGACAGGAAATAACAAATTCGCCGATTACCCAGAAATTCATAGCGAATGGCCAAACTAATTCCCTAATGCAATAAGTAATGGTATGGGCGAAATACGCGGCGTAAATAATTTAGAAAAAAATCACATACAGTCATAGTTATTGCTGAGTTGTTAACAATTGTTTCGGCGGAGAAATAGTTAACCATGCACCTTAGCTACAACTGTGATTATCTGTGAAATTTTCCTCCGAATCCCTGACGTCATCGATTTCATTTGAGGCATTAATTAATATTGAACAGCTTCCCATTAGTGGAAGCTGTGCATTGTCATAGTTATGGATCTATTTGTCTAATCAAAATGTTATTACGCAAGATGTTGATTACTTAATATAGAGGATACATAACTAACTATTATTATTTAATATCGTAAATTAAATAACAGCTAAATTCATTTTCACTCTTTATTGTCTATAATTAATTTTTAGCGAAAAGCACATAAGTTTTTGTGTTTTCATGGTTTCAATGTTGTGTATCTAAATGTTGAATTATATTTCATGCGGGATATTTCATATTTATTAATAATGACTTTAAACTTAGTTGTTTTTAGTTGAAATTAAAAATTACGAGTATGATGCTTGTGGTCATGAAATATAAATCTCTGATCTAAAGTCATAAGATTCATTTACAGTAGGTGCCAATAAATATATGGATATGTAAGGTGATTCGTTTGGATTATTCTCTCATTGTCGACTTGAACTGGAGTCCCTTTTTAGAGTTAACGATTTGGAATAACGGCAACACAAATGCTGCAGTTTTAAACTACGTACATCGCTCACTAAATTAGCGACTAAAATTAACAAAGATTTATTTATGAAATGGCGTTTAAGGCAGTTATGGGATGCGATGCTCGTAAACCTCATAGATTCATCGAAATTTCACTTGACGTCTAAATATTGCTCTCTTAAATAATAGCGATGTTCTTGCTAAAAGTCGGCGGATTTTTTTTTTTAAATAATCAGGTATTAACCCTTTGCACTCCAGGCTATTTAGCCAAAGGAATTCAAAGCCATATACTGAATGTCGCTCCAGCGGAGCAAAGGTTTAATTTTAGTTTCTTTATCTCATTCTCAAAGGAAGAAAAGATCATTTTTTCCGAAACTCGAAAGATATATTTTAAACAGAATATAGTGTTGTTGGTTGCTGTAGATGTTAAACGACGGAACGGATTATTTATGAACTTTGATTAATTTACATTGTGTGATGCTAAGAGCGAACCTGGATTCTAACCATCTATTTGGGTTTTTTTTTCCATTTTCTGTTCTTTTAATCTTTTTCTTCTTACTATGTTTTTTTCTCGCCTTGATAAATAACACGCTTTCCTCGCCTGGAATAACTTTGGACGTAGCCGAAAGAATAATGCCTGTAGAAGAAATTAATTTCAGGCAGTTACTTCAAGTAGCCAATAATTCGTCTGAGGTAGCTTTTTTTTTCAACGTTAAGCTCCGTGGGCCCAGTAAATCTTGTAGTATTTTTCAACGTTGCACTCCATCAGCTTACCAAATCTTGTAGCATTTATTAAGCTAAGCAAGATTTATAAATGGATGTATATTAATATCAGTGATACATAAAGGATATGAAGAATTATAGATAGTTACTGAGAAATCTGGGTGACCCAAGGAGATGGATGAGCTGTGAGGTTTTTACAGCCATTGAATATTCTTCTCATTCTTTTGTATACTATATACTATTTTATACTTTTACTATTATATTATTTTATCCAGAAGATTGCTTATAAACTTAAGATCCCAAAATTAGTACAAATCTGATCTTGACAAGAATTCCAATAGTATTTAAAGTCATCTCACAAAGATTCTAGCTTATGTAATCGTTATAAAGGATAATTATTACTAGTTTGGGTTTAGAAAATGTTATTTTTAAATTATTTTTGACCAAACCCCATTCCAAAATAATTTTGAAATAAATCTAAATAACGTTGTTCTTACATTCTTTAAGCTTTATCAAGTGCAAGGGTTTAAATTTAAACTAAATACAGTACTTCGCCTCATTCGTTAATTTAATCCCAATTATAATTAATTTCAAATCGACTACAATTATTAGATTTCTGATTGCAGTTAATTTCAAACTGATTGCAGTTAATTTCAAACTCATTGTAGTTAATTTAAAACTGATAACAGTTCATTTCAAACTGATTGCAGTTTTTAAACCATTTTGTTTAGGCAAGTGTGAATAATATTATACAGGTCTTGATTTAATTGAATCAATTTCTAACCGATTACAGTTAATTTAAAATGTACTTGCACTTAATTTAAAATTTGTTGCAGTTAATTTAAAATTTATTGCAGTTAATTTAAAATTTATTGCAGTTAATTTAAAACTGATAACAATTTATTTCCGATCACACATAATTTTCTAATTGGTTACAATTAATTTAACATCAATCGCAATTAATTTAACATCAATTACAATTAATTTAACATCAATTGCAATTAATTTAACATCAATCGCAATTAATTTAACATCAATTGCAATTAATTTAACATTAATTACAATTAATTTAACATCAATTACAACAATTATAGTTCATATGGAGGGAAATTCGGCTGTATCAGCAGAGTTGTTCAGTGCTGTGGTCCAAATTTTCAACTGAGATTTTAGTTGTTAGATTTTTAAACATACTTATATCCCGTCTTGTTTTGTAGGCGAGGCCGGCGTCAAAGGGAACGAACCGGGCTTTCGCCCTGAGCAGCAGAATCTTAGAGGTGGCAGAATGTGATTATTATAAAAAAATAGTCATTTTGGTTTGGAGCGGCAAAATACGTGTTCGTCCCATGTGGCATGATACCTAGAGTTGGCCCTGTGTATAAGCTAATGAAAATAAAATATCAGCCTCCTGGCTCAATGTATGACAAAATGCGTACTAATACACCCGTCACCTTTAAATAACAAGTATATCTTACCAAAAGGTCATTACTGTTTGGAACACATCGCGCCCTCTTTCCTACAGCTAGGGAAGTGAACTGAAAATTATAATAAAAAGCTCCAGAGTCACATAAAAGTTCATCGAATGAATGAGAGTTATCGTATCTTTATTTCAGTATTGATTCAAACCACTTGATTCAAGCGTAACCACTCACCAAGACTCTGGGTAGATGGTGGCATTTCCGACTGAAAAAAAATTAACCTCGTCTTGTCCTGCTTCACCTATGTATAATTAAGATAATTACAATAAATAATATTTCATTGTACTTCCAGTACAATAACGACATGATAAAAATGATTGCCAATAAACTTGGAAATCCCCTTTTATGAATTAATGATATTTTAAGTGAAGAATGGGAGAAGAAGCGTTAGTACGTAATTCATCTTCAAAAGGGCTGTACGCAAAAAAGGATCTCACAGCGTAGAGTTGGAGCAAAAATGATTGAAGAGAGCTGATCTACAGCATAGCAAATACTGCTATGCTGTAGATCATAGCAGTATATCATGCAGCATAGCAGTATTGCTATTCTGTATCTCTCTCTCTCTCTCTCTCAGATTCTCTTGAATCAATACTGCTCTTGAATTCAACTATTTGTTGGACTTCTTCGTGCACGTATAGCTAGGCCAATCTACAGTCTTCAAGGGAATCTTAATACACGCATGCCCATGAGATTAAACTCGGGACATGGATCAGCAGACAAATCCCAAATATTCACCATTATTTGCATTTAAACCCAGGTCTTCCACCCTTTAGATAAACGCGTTAACATTACAGTACAGCAGTTCTCCGATTCCTGAATCTACGTGTTTCGAATAATATAAGAATTCCCTGCATCCAACCTCTAAGTTGGATTTACACATTTCCTTATATTTCAATGACCATATCCGAGGATTACGCTTTAGAACTGCACAATGTGCAATGCACATTGCTGCTCTTTACCTTCTTCAGAACTGACGAGTGTTTTAGCATGTTTCAATAGCTTCATGTGCTAGATGATTAAATACCCACAAAGAAACGAATGATGTCTCCCACCATGCGCAGAAAAGACATTCTTTTCTTTACGAGCTTTCAGTCATCTGATACAACCACACCACAGGCTATGAGGAGAGAATTAATCTAATTAAACCTTCAGGTACGCTGGGTAAAGTGGTCTCAGTAACAGGAAGCTGCTGGTAGGCAAAGTATATAAAATCTGTTGTTAAAGATATACACACTATTTAGCCTATGGTAGTAATGCTGCATGTGGTGTAAACATACGTCGTACAATACATTTCTCAAATTCAAATAGAAATTCACACAAGCGCTTTTTTTCTTTTTGAGCTGGTAAGCCATTTTGCACAATTGTTCACAAAGCAGGTGTATGTCCTTCCTTCGTGATATAACTCTTCTAAACTGTACAAATTGCAAGTTATTACTGACCTCTTAGTCAGATGAATGTGGGTGGATACTCTAACGAAGCTAAAATATTTATCAGTTCAAAAACAATCGTAAGAAACGACGTACCACTTCAACGAAAACTGCATTGTATGAATTTCGATTTAAACATACGGTTACTCAGTGCAACACTCATTTATTTGTACCTTACAAAGTCAAACTAATTTTCAATCCAATTCTATGCTTTATATACGGTGATTTTTATCATTTACTGTTATAATGTACGAAAAATATGAGCCTAAGTTAATTATACAAAGCAAATGCTTCCTAACTGCACCTTCTATTGTTTTATAATATATACAGGGTGTTTCAGAATAACGTTCAGAAAATTTGAGGGTTTGTAAAGGACGTTAAATAAACAATATTGGTGGAACTCGCACCGTGCGCAAAGCAACCAGTTTGTCTGTACAGCGAATTTACGTTTTATGTCCATCTTCGTTGCTGCGTACGCAATTATAGGAACTGGATACAATTTTTGATACAGATTTTAAGTCATTAGCCTAATAATACAGAAGAGACAAAAAAAAACATCCGAAATTCTATTTCCTGATCGTGATCTGTATTGCCCTCTAGTGAGATAAAGAATGAAAATTGCCTTTTTTACATCACACTGTACACATTTGGGACTTCGTTAGCATGTGCAATCGGTAATGGACTTAGAAATGAACATTTTTTGTCCCTACGATTTTTTTCCTAAAATGCGCCGTTTCGGTGCTATAGCCATTTAATTACCTTCCATCCACTGCGCACAAGGTATCACGAATTGGCTACGGAGCGCCATTCAGCGACATTTTAAAATTTCTTAATAAAAATGGACATTCTTCACTTAAAAAGTCGCCAAATGGCGCTTTAGTTAATTCTTGCTACCGTGTGAGCAGTGGATGGAAGCAATTAAATGACTGTAGCGCCGTGACAGAGCTTTTTAGAAAAAGGACGAAAAATTGTTCATTTTTAAGTCCTTTATCGATTGCACATGCTTACGAATACCAAAATATGTACAGTGTGATAAAAAAAAAGCAATTTTCATGCTTTATCTCACTACAGGACAATACAGATCACGATCAGGAAATGGAATTTCGCATTTTTTTTGTCTCTGCTGTATTATTCGGCCAGTAAATTAAAATCTGCATCAAAAATTGTATTCAATTCGTATAATTGCGTACTCAGTAACGAAGATGGACGTAGAAAGCAAATTCGTTGTACAAACTGATTGCTTTGCGCACGGTGCGAGTTCTACCAATATTGTTTATTGAACGTCCTTTACAAACCCTCAAATTTTCTAAACGTTATTCTGAAACACCCTGTATATATATATATATATATCGGTAGTTAATGTACCCCTATGGAAGAAAGTTCTTTCGATTTAGTGGTTGAAATGTCAGTTCGCAGCTTGGCGTTATTGACATATTGGAAGGACAATTGGTAACAATTGTCCACAGATGGTAGTGTTCTCGCCGGAGGTTCGATATACAATGTAGGTATTCGGCTTATGTCATCTGCATTTGGATGCATAATAGAAATACGCTACTTGAGCTTGAATTAATTCAAAATCTCTTAAATGTACTAATTTGCTTTATCAGAGTTCGCTCGCTAATATTAATCCACAATTTTTCAATACATTCAAAATTTTTGGTTATGCTTCTAAATATTTCCCAATTCAATTTATTTAGTTACTCAGTATTTCATAAACGTTTTATATTAATTCATTATTTGTACATATCAACCCATTATTAATGAACACAAAGTCATTACTTATTAAGATTAAATTGTAAATTCATTGATATGAATTTATAGTCTGTCTACTTAAAAAAATTCCTTAGTGTAAACAATACAACTTAGTGCCACAGATAAACAAATTGGTTAGAATTGAAGGAATTAGAAGCAAAGCTCCCATTCCCCAAAAACGTACAAAATTAGGTCAGCAGTAGTGTCTATTATTTCATGCGTCTGTGTGTGTGAACAAGCCGAATATGCATTCAAACTCGTTAACTTCAAGTGCTTAGAAACATAATAAGAAAAAAATTCCTACTAGGAAAAAAATTCTTACTAGAAAAGAAATCTTTATTAGAAAAAAAATTCTTACTAGAAAAGAAATCTTTATTAAAAAAATTCTTACTAGAAAAGAAATCTTTATTAGAAAAAAAATTCTTACTAGAAAAAAATCTTACTATACTCGCGGCAAAGCTAACCTGGTACACTGATAAGGCGCAGAGCAGCATGATTCCTCCACCGCGATATAGTTCGCTCTGTCTTACGTTAACGGAATAAATAAAAGATACATTGCGTGCATTAAACATTAAAATAATTCACACATGCACAAAACATATGCATATTTGTGCAATTAAAATCTGATATATATTAAATTTAGGAAAAAGACTCATTATAGCCAGAGATGACGTCATTTAAGTAACTGACCACTCAAAGGACTTCGTTTGGTTGGCGGGAAATTTGGCGCCTGGAATTTTGGGAACCACGTTTTTCTGCATTCCAAATTAGGCGATGAATAGCCTAATAATATTGTGGGTTACCCCATCTTTCGCCAACTTGCGAACGAATACTTGTTGCACGGGCGTGAATAGGTCGTCGCAGCCTTAACAGTGTATCAGGGCCGCTTTGCCGCGAGTAAAGAAAAAAAAATCTTACTTTTACTAAAATTCTTAGGGGAATATTTCTATTTGTATGAGATATTTAAAATTTTGATTAAAAACCAAATTTTGATCACAGAAATCGCACCAAGGGTAAGAAGTGAGAGAAGAACTTTTGATGAAGAAATGATTTCGGATGGGTTTTGAAAAGCCTCATATGTTTGCAAGTTTTATGACGCAAGGTCACCAAGGGTCATGATGCGCAGGGTCCTTCAGTTTTTCATGAAAATCTTACTTCGTGAGTTCTAGGGAACCAACTTTAGAACCATAGTGAGCAGTTAGTCAGTTAGCATTATTTGTTTTGGCGCCGTTCGGAGTCAAACCCGGGATAATGATGACACAGTGGAAGGTCGTGGGTTCAGGTCCCACCGAAGGCAGAAATATTTATTTTCTTTCGAACGTTTCACCATCTAATCACGCCATACCATCGGCGTTGGTATCACTACGCCAATAAACGTTGATTGATTGACATTGTTTAATTTGGTTTATAGAAGGATTCTACGGCTATTCATGTAACAGGAAAATAGTTTCACAGAATAAAACTTGAATACAACTGAATTAGACTCTCAATTACATAAATACGCATTACAAAACCCTGCTAATATATATGAGAGCATACTAAGCATAATGAGAGTTCAATTCATCCACAATGTATATATTAAGCCACTCAAGAAGATCACATGAACAAATATATTTATCTGAATGATGTACAAATTATATCCTCGCTTCTGTCAGCATGTATTTTGCTAGACACTTTACAGTCTTCATTCACCCTCTGCTGCCCAGGAGAATCGAGTTATATTATAATTATATGACGACACGTACTAAAGAAACTGAAATTGAATCTATCTGCGAATTATGATTCGTATTGCGAGAACATGCTTAATAAACCGAAATAATTTCCGGACTGAAGTTAGAAGCTGAAGAAGAGATTTCAAAGAACATTCCCGAAGCAAATAATCATACCGTGAATTGCATAAATGCAAAGCGCGGTTTCACCAACCTTCCATTTCTGTTTTTGCATGTTAAACCGGAATTCATTCGTTAATTAAGAAACGCGATAACTTATGAATCATTAATATGTATGAGCAAATGGTGGGGATATAACCAACGGAGGATTGAGTTTTCAAAAACTGAGACCTATGGCAAATTTACATAAAGATGTGTTGACGTGCGACGGATTTATATGTGCTCAGTGATTTGAATACACCGGATTTTGTGGCGCTTTGAATAATTAGCTAAAAAGAAACATATTTAATTTATTACGATATTGCGTTCAACATTATGTTACTTAAAATAAATTCAACAGTGGAGAAAGTAAATTGGAAAATACGGAATATTAAAATGCAGAATAGCATGTGGAAACGTAGAAGTAGGAACAAGCGAAAAGCCACTAGATTTCGTTATAGAATCTGAAACTGAATTAAATATTTTTAAATCAAATACAAAGTACATAAATATGTTCATAAACAAATGCGAAACTGGATAGAAACAATACATCGACGTCTGGCACACTTCATACTTATATTGACATGATTCCACATGAAATGTAGTTACTTAAATAGCGTTAAATCTAGGAATTGCTTACACTATTAAGTGCACGTGGCGATATTAATCAATTATATTTAAAAACTGCTTCGTTTAGATGTACCAGCATTCATCGGATTACCTTCCTCTAGTCCCACTGAAGCTGATTAAAATCATTGGTTATGAAACTTTACATGAAACTTGCATAGTTTTAAGTCAAAGTTTTTACTTTGGCTAAGTGTCACTTTATTATGTAACTGAAGGAAAACGCAATTAAGCGACTAAAAGTGCTGTATAGCGCAATATGTAGAATGCAAGGAATTGATGTTTCTTTATCAAGTTGTTATATTATATTAATTAATGCTTCTTTATCAATCTGTATAAGTTTTTTGTTAAGCTGTATGCCTTTTGGACGTGGGAACAAAAACTTAATCCTACGAAAAATGATGTCCACTATTATAAATATCTTGATAGGTAGGCCATTCTCCTGCGTGGGTTCTAAGGGGGTTCTATAGGGAGTTTTGGAATTTTGTTGCTGATATACTGGAATTTTTCTGACTACAGGGGCAATGTGAGAAGATAAATTGGAAGAAAGGAACTGCTTTTAAGAAGAACTATTAGTTTTTTGCTACAGTCTGTATACTCTTATCCTGAGTGCCATGTTCAACGTGTCACGAAAACTGCCAAGTGCGCCGACGTATATATACAGGGTGATGCAACTAATCGTGTTCAAATTTCTGGGAGTGATAGGATGCATAAAAGCAAATCGGAATCATGTGGCAATGCAGGGTTGGAAACACCATCTTTATGTAATAGTGTACAGAGAGGGCAAAAAATGAAAGAGCAGCACGTAAGAGAACAAAATGTTTTTTTCAATATTCACGTGACATTAAGAAAGGGCATTGTGGTTAGTTGAGGAAGCATTGAGGAATTTGTTGAAAGTTGACGTCATTGGCGAGTGGATCTCGCGTGCAATTTAGAAAATTCCAACGTGGCTTGGACTTTCCAAAGATGCGTGCTACAAGATCTTTATCACTTTCAACAGGGATATCGTACGCTTATCCTTGATGTAGCACCCTAGAAGAAGTAATCAAGGCAGGATAAGTCAGGCGATTTTACAGGTCGATGAACGGGACCACCACTCCCGAAACACTGATGACAAAATGTCATGTATAAATGTTGAACGTCATTACTGAAACCACAGGATGGGGTCTCCCATCGTGCTGAAATCACATTGCACTGCTCAGTGACAGAGATCTTTCGTTCGTTAATAGCTCCGTTCATGCGTCCCCCAGATGTATCCCGAAACATCTTCCCTCCAGACGAGGAGGCATGACATATGGACCGATTGTTTTCCGAAGATGACATTTCCGACTCTGTATTACTCTGTGATTCTGATTTATCCTTGTGCAATCCACCCCTTCCCAGATGTTTGTACATGCTTAGCTACTTCACCCCATATATATATAATTAATAATAAATAAATTACTTAATTTAGTGCATTCGGAGCTAAGTAATAGAATATGCTAGAATATTACTCGACTTTCAAAATATTGTTTGTTTATTTTGCAACCCAAGTGGAAACAAGAGGATATCTGTGACGTGATCGATGTCTTGCCGTGAATTTTGACCTACGATGCAACCGACCCAGTGGCGGATTAAGCGGCTGGCGGACTTGACGGCCGCCAAAGGGCCCCGAGCTTGGAAGATTACCAGTTAAAAACTACCACAACACAAAAAGCGAAAGATGCAATACTTAATATTATTCACGTATTTTACGTATATAAGTACAAAACGTTCTTTTTTTTAAATTAAAGTTAATTAAAAATCATATTAGTTCAAACATGCCCTGGCGCACCTACCTTGGGGGCCCGGGCACCCCTTGGGCTAACAAAGTGGAAAATTATTACGCCAACAGACACTGAAATTCTTTTTTTGAAAGTAGTAAAATTGAAAGTAATGACGATCCCAGCAACATTTCCCTGAACTCTTGTGACATTGATGAGACTGCTGTTGAGGAAAGCAACAGCAGTGAGTTGGGGCAGTCTTTAAATGCTTTCCAGGAGGTAAAGGTAGACCAAAACAATTAAATTGGAAATTCTGACTGCAGATATTTCTAATTATGTCAAGAAATCTAACCTCACTGATGAAGATAGGATAACAGTGCTAAAAAATCTTTGGGAACCATATGCAAATTGCAATTTTCCTACGACCATCATTAGTGCTGTATAAAGTCAAGGAAAATCTCACCACAGTCAGAAGTTCTGCTCTTCTGAACTGAGTAAGCATAACTTGCCTAAATGCAGAAGACAGTGCCTATAGCAAATTTTGTGTGTTCTCTTTTCACCCCATGAAGTCGGTTTAAGATCGACACAAGCCACAGGTCAACTTGTTTCAAAAGAATTTAATAATTGGAAGAAAATGCCATTGAAGAAGTTCAGCCAACATAGAACTTTTCTCTGTCATAAGAATTCAGTTCACAAAGCCGATGAGTTTTTAAAGGTCGCAAAAGGAAAAAAGGCTTCCGTAGATCAAGTAGTGGACAGAGGGCAAGCAAAAGCAAGTTTTGCACAATAGGGTTATTTTTAAACCTATTACTAAAACAGTGATCTTTTGTGGAAAACAAAAGCTGGCCATTGTAAAATTGTACAAAAAAATCCACCATTTTTAATCATTTAAGCATATTGCACTGTCAAATTAGTAGCAATTTAATAATGATAAATGAACATAAAAAACAACCGTAACTGATATGGTCTTTGGCCATTTTTTCCACCAAAAATTCCTTGCACCAGTGCCCCCTTGAGAATATTCTGGGTGCACCACTACAAAAATGAATGTGTAATGATTAAATGCTACTGTCATAACTAGATCCCGCATTATATGCAATTTCATATGTATATATTCAATTACATATTTTAGCTGTTTTTAGTGTTGCTGTGTTAGCTGTTTGCAGTGGCACAAAAACGATGAATTTCCAGAATAAATGCATATTTTAAGGGTTTTAGTAATTTTAAGAATTTTATTATTCTCTCATCTGAAAAATTTCACCACAATACTAAAGTTGAACTTTCTTCTTACTTCTTATCTGAGTGGAAAGGCAATGGAATTCGTAAATGTACACGTTTAAGTATGTTTTAGGGCGCCAAAATGTTGTCGTAGCTGAATTATAGCCACCATCCTTGTTATGAAAACCAAAGCTGAGTTTTACTGTGCTTGGCTGGCAATTGATTGAAGGTCAAATTAAAACAAACACTTATTCTAAAATTCCACATCATTTTCCTTCAGTGATAGACATCGTTCTATCATCGATAAACTATTCGTAATAGACAACTCGCAAAAATGAATGTGCTGTTCAAAATATTTTTTGTAGCTCTGAAAAGGTTCCTTTTGGCCATAAAAATGCTATTACATGATATAAGAT
>QLNU02015003.1:14362171-14374295 GCA_006491805.2 Dysdera silvatica | reverse complement strand
TTTATTATTAGCTACATATTGCCGGTTTAAGCAACTCACTAAAAACCTAATACTGAAATCTTTCCGAAAAAATCCTCAATTCCTTACACATCTCTTTTTTTTTTGTTGTTGTTTTTTAGCTTGAGTCTAAGGGCCTCGAAATTTTTACCGCCAGGAGGCCCCAATGGGCTTAATCCGCCTCTGGAACGACCAGGCTTAATTGGAATCGAACCCAGGCTAAAGGGGAAATAGGACGGTAGTCATAATTATTCGATAACTGGGACATTTAAAAGAAACAAGTCGAAGTACAGTTATTAACTGCTATAAAGTATATGAAAAGGAAGTGTTAACTGTGGCACTTTCCTCTTAGTATTCCGTTTAACGTTGGAGAGGCATTTATAGAAGATTGAAAGGATACTCTCTTCGTATATTATGTACACTTCGATAATAATAATTTGTGTCGAAGATTGGTTGGACAGGGTGCCACAAATATCAGTATTCCTGTAATTCCTAGCACGTTATACACTTTTTGAGTCCATCGTAGCCTACATATGTACATAATCAACTTCTTCTTAAGTGAGTGCCGAGACATTTGAGGGTTATCAAGTTGGCGTAATTTGCGACTTACAATCCCGAGGAGGCTGAATAATGCCGCCAATGGGTGCAGGTAGTTACAGTTCAATAACGTAAAATTGCATTTAATTTTTAGAAATAGCAAAAATTATTGACATCCATTTTTATATTTAATTGTACGAAAGTTTTAGCCATTCAATTGATTCAAAGATTCAATTGATTAGTTCAAAGCTATATTTAATTAAGCACACTACAAACGGAATTTTCTGGACATAAAATTGTGTGGCTACTACAAAACCCAACCTAATTCAGAATTATTAACTCGAATACTAATTTCAAATCCTTTGGCTTAAAGATCGGATTTTAATTGCTTTTTGGGATCGATACCAGAGTTCCTGTGGACAAAATTAATTTCGAAATTGAATGAAATTCTTCATAGAGGAAGCAAAAGGTGACGATTGATTTAAATTAAACTTCCGAGGGGATCTTCAAGAATTCGTGACCTGTCACTTTCCTTGTTTGACATTTACGCTACCATTCGCAGAAATTCCATGACAATGGATTCTACAACGATTGCCCATTTAATTGGAAGCGTCTTCAGCTTGAATGTAGTGCCTGAAATACAAGTTTGGTTTGTAAGGTAAATTAAAATTTCTTAAATTTAAATCAATCGAACCTCAAATCAAACCAATCTGAAATTTGTGAAATAAAGTATCACGGAAATTTTGAATTATTCTAATGTTGGATATACGTAGCTGCCAACGTAATGTATGGATACTTAAACGGATCATTTCATGTACCAGAAAGGATGTGTATTCAAATTGTGATGATATTCACTGATTTATATGACTTTCTCATTGAATTAGTAGTTTCATCATACTTGTGGCTTAAAGCGTAGTTTAAAAACATTTGACTAAACTTTGTGGATAGGAAAATATTAAAAATTTAAAATTTCGTTCCCAATAACTTATATCCAAATTAAGTAATTTGATATCTACATTTTATATTCCAAAACGCAGAATGAGAGGTTCAGAAGAAAACATAATACATTTAACAGATACTGAAGAAACAATTCAAGTATAAATTGTGCGCAACGTAGAATTAGTCTACAACCAACATGCAAAATTTATACAGAAGTACAAACAATATTGAAGCTATATTAATTCACATAGGATGTAAAAGCTGTGTAAAGTAGAAACAGTATAGAATTACTATAAAGTATAGAAAACATTATAGAAGCTGTATAAAGTATAGAAAATACTATAGAAGTTGTATAAAGCATAGAAAATAGTATCGAAGCTGTATAAGTATAAAAAATAGTACAGAAGCTACATAAAGTATAGAAAACAGTATAGAAGCCGTACAAAGTAGAAAATCACGTAAATTAAATACAAAATAACAACCATTAGAGTCAAATAAAACTCATACTCATACTTTGCAATACAATAGTTTAGTACATGAAGCTCAGAAGTCATGCATATAAAATGCGAAGCCAAAGGTAAGTTGATATGGCAAGTATGCAAATAATTGTTTTTGGTTGATTAATTAAATTTTTATAATGCGAGGAGGGTAAGTCATTCTTCGCTAAATTACTTTGCAACTCGCAGAGTCGTTGCGAGTATTCACGTTTATTCGGGGTTGACTACGACGCCAGAAAACAAACGTCTATAAAATGAATTATTCGCAGGAAAGGAATTATTTCTGGACCCCTGGTCAAGCGCGAATCCATAATCAATTGACTATAGATCAAGTGTTTTCCCATTTAACTTTAATAGATGTCTATGCATTTAACTTTAAACTACTAGAGTGCTAATGAAGTTGGCATATTTCAATGTGACAGTTAGCCATTATTTGATGTTATTTCTTATTATTAGGAATGTTAGCCCATATCGAGTAAGAACATGCATTTGAAAATATACATTTAAATCATATATAGCTCCGAAATCAAGAATGGGTTTGATAGTGTTTCAAAATACCACTTCCAAAGATTTCCTTAATTTTTAACAACAATTATACCAATATTGAATAAACGTAGATAATTAAATATTTTTTCCTTTATTCTTACGATTTAAAATGTTCGTTTGTTTTTTAGATTTTTATGGCGTAAGAGCTTCTGGACTATACTGCGCCATACATGGTAAGATTGACAATGACCACGAAGCTTACTTTCGTGAATTGGTGTGCAGAGTAAATTTGAGTATGATACTCATTGAATAATGTTTGAGATATAAATGTTACTATTATTTTAAATGTCTACTTCAGTAACAGTATATTTATTCCTTTCATGTTAAATCGTAGAAATAGATAACAAGCTCTTATCGTTCCCTTAATGAATATTGAAAATTATATAGATACAACATGCCGTGGTAAATGTAAACGTTCATTAAAATCTGACGAATTTAGATTATTCTGAAGAGAAAAATACTCAGACTAATTAACTTCAGCTCGTTACATTCATCATTACATTAATTAGTTACATTACATTAATGATTACATTAATAAGCTAATCTAAATCATTGATTTTCGGGGATAAATTAGTTGTTGGATTCTTCATTCTATTCGGAGACTGTTACTTCAGAAATGCAATAATAGTTTCTGTAATTGCTGCCGATAATACTAAACCGATAGGTAAACATTTTTAATGTTATTTCCAACGCTAAATCGATATTTGCAATAATCACTATCAGTAAGATAGTACCACAAATAAATTTTGAGAAATAACCATCATTTGATCTTTCTTTCACAATTCCTATGCATCTCAATCCTTCCTACATGAGAACTTCAACATCTCAATCCTTCCTACGTGAAAACTTCAACTTAAACATCTCAATCCTTCCTATATGAAAACTTCAACATCTCAATCCTTCCTACATGAAAACTTCAACATCTTAATCCTTTCTACATGAAAACTTCAACATCTCAATCCTTCCTGCATGAAAACTTCAATTTCAAAATCTCAATCCTTCCTAACTGAAAACTTCAACTTATCAGCATCTTAAGCTTTAATACATGAAATCCTTCCTACTTCTCAATCCTTTCTACATACGCTGAGTTTTGCAAGATTCACTATATCACTTTCAAGGATGCAACAAATTGACATGAAAAAAAAGTTTATACTTTTAAAAATACACTGGAAATAGAGCCTATATTCGACATAAGCAACAACTGTTCCTCCTTTATATGTAAATCGGCTGAATTTAGTATTTATTTAATTTAATTTGTAATTTAATTAGTATTTCTCGGTTGCAATATCCCATTTCCCACTGTGAACTGTCTTCATATATCCGCCACCAACCGGGAGGGCTTATCAAACCGCATTTCAGGCACTCATTAAAGTCTGCTACTGTTCCCAAAAATGATAGGAATACCGGATTTGAGTTGATATCCGGAATCTTTCTGTCAGAAAATAGGCTGAACGTTTTCCGGTTCGCCGGAAAATACGACTTTTAAAATGAATTAAAACAAGTTAATAATTCCCACGAGTCAATGAAAGCTTAACTGCTAAATGTGCAACGAACAGTTGTGAACGAAAGGCGGCATTTATTGATAAATCAATTAAACTCCCATTAGTAATGATGTTTTAATTAGTTTTAAATTCTCGTTTTATTCGGTTAGAAGCTCTTAATCTGTATACAGTTCAATTATTTCATCCTCCAGTTTCGTGAACGTTAAGGTTACTTAGACATTAAATTACAAATGGCCGTGCATAAATGGGATTATAGTACAGCATTCTAATTTATTTTTTCAATGAATTACGGAAAATAAATATATAAAAGTGTTAGTCTTAGCAGTGAAATTTAAATAACTACGTTTCTACAAGAAATGAGTTTGTCAACTAGATGTAATTGTTCGAATATTAATTGCATTTATATATAAATGGTAATATATCTAAGTATATTAATCATAGCACTGCTAAACAATTCGCCTATAACTATGATGAAGAAATCTGCGAAAACTTTCGGTATATATATTGTGAACTTCGGTATATTTATACTGACTGATGATTATCATTAAGTATATGGGAGGCCAAATACCTTATTATTAATAATACATTATTTAATGTATGATTTTGATACAGCTGAGCTCTGCATAAACGTATTAGACGGCTCAAGTTCAGTATATAAACCGAAATAACCGTTTGCTTTTATTATATTGATTATTAGTTAATACTGACATAACCGGAAGAAATGCAAATCAATATTTAACACAACATATGGAATTTTATCTACTGAAAAATTAACCTTTCCTATAACGTAAATATATAGCACGAAAATTGAGGGTTTTCGAGTTGTATATTTACGTTATAAATGAACTATATTTACATAATGAATTAATTATATATTTACGTCATAGATTAATTATATATTTATGTTATAAATTAATTATATATTTACGTTTATCTCACTTTCATTAAGATGTTGTCAGATGTACTACTGAGAGATTGTGGCCCACTATAACATGAACTGATAAATTATGCCTTTATAAAACACAATACAGTATAAAGTATACATATACACTATACAGTACACGTACACACAATACAATTAATATAAAGTACATATATTTTTCGTGCGATTTACTAAAGGTGTATCTCATGAAGAAACTTTTCAATAAAGACTACTAGAATTTAATTCCTTTTTTACAATTGAAGCCAAAATTGTTGCCAAGCGTGTTTGAAACTTTTGTAAATAGTTCAGGGACTGCTTTCAATGGATGCAGCAAACAATCATACCACTCGTTGAGGACAGGGTATCCATATTCTGGCGTCAGTAATAATTATCTTTGTGTGACCAGCGAGTGAGAAACTCCGACTAACCAAATACGCAGAGAGAATTCCTTGATGACCATCTACGCTCTGTCTTGGATGCTGTTTGCCAAGCCATTAACCCAGCACCAACCATACCACTTCTTATCAGTAACGATGAAATTCTTCTTATCAGTAAAAACGATTCTTATTGTCAGCAAAAAGGAAATTCTTCTCATTAGTAAAAGGGAAATTCTTCTTATCAGTAAAAAAAAGGGGGGGGGGATTCTTCTTATCAGTAAAAAAAGAAATTATTCTTATCAGTAAAAAGGAAATTATTCTTATCAGTAAAAAAGACGGGAATATTTCTTATTCCCAAAGCGTGGTCCAACGCTACCATGAAAGGAAATTTCATTCATGCATGTAAAACCCTATGCAACTAATTCATATAAACTTACGATTTAAAATCTCAGTATTTTTATTGAAGATATGCAAGTTTCGTATATAAATTGAAAACTTATTATGCAAAAATATCCTATAAATATATTGTGAAATGTATGTTGTAAATAGCCGCAAACTAATGCCTAAATAAAACTTTTTAAGGAACATTAAATTTTGGTGTTGTAATTTAAGTTTTCTGATATTACCAAAGCTAGTCAACTTTTACTTCAAATACAGTTTTTCCCATGTGAAAAATATTAAACGATTAATTTATTATTTTCATAAAATGTGAACTTTTTCGCTATTTTCTCATTTGGGATCTGTGATATTACATTGTCGATTTATAGAACTGCATGTACAATTGACTACATTTTAAATATTTTCTGAGTTCCTTAGTATTTTAAAATTACATTACATAATTTAGATAATTACATAATTTGTATAATTTATACAATTAACATAATTACGTAATTATAAATTAAACATGACAATATTGAAGGATAAAATTTCTGTACACTTATTTATATAGAAAAAAGTTTGAATAAAATAAACAATTGTTGAATTAATTTATGTTTCGATGTTGAATATCTTGTCGGATTTTTTCTGTGACATTTTCGGGAGCAAAGAAACATATGCTTCCAAATTTCGTTTTTGAAATAGTCAAACATCTCATCAACTTACCACAACTTTGCAATTTTTCTTGAGTCGATAGAAATGAAGAAATGGAAGACAAGAAGAAACACGGTTTTGAATAAATTGTAAAAGTGCTTCAGATGACATTATAAATAAAAGAACTAAATCTTATACTGAACAAAGTTTAAAAATTATAGATAAAATTTAAAAATCCTGAGGAAATAGATTAAACATTCATAATTAAATATATTCTAAGCGGTTTTAAAATTAATTTTAAGCTTTGCACACAGGCATATTAAATTAAAAAGTCAAACAAATATGTCAATTGCGTTGAAAGTTAACGCTGAAAAATCGCTTGAAAACTATTTCGAGGGTAAACATTTAAACTTTCATTAAAAAACGTGGCCCCAGCCTTTATTAATCGCGCCTTAAAGGCATTCGTATTTATTATTCTTATATGAATTAGGACGCAATTTTTGGACGAATTTCCATAAATTTTCAAAACGCATAAATATCCTTTCAATTGGAAATCTTCAGAATAAAAACCAAAAGTCATAATTGAGAAACTTGGCCATTAGAAATGGTCGTTATTCATCGATAAAAGTAAGGGGTGATTCACAAACTGTATAAACACGTCATGGTTAAATATTTAAAATAAGAAATGTTGAACCAATTCTTTTCAGATTTAGCATAGCTGTGTAATAAGTTGTGAAATAGTTTGATAAATAACACGATTTAGAAGCAACGGAATGCCCAGAATGTTATAAATTCCTAAGATTTGTAAATAAATCAACTGAAACTGATAAAATGGACAAACGGGTTTTTGTACAATTAGGGAAGTCGATTGGAAAAATCTATTGTAAGTTAAACAACACCTAATCCTATCAACTTTCTTTGGCTTTGTTTCCAATTTCAAGCATCGTGGTGGGGCTGTCTTTACTCCGATCTTCAATAATTTTATTATGAGAAAAACGTCTAGAGACAAATGGACAAGAAATACAAATTTGTTAAATTTATTTCATTTGCTTGATAAAAGGTTAACCTCATTGCAGGCCCATCATTAGCTCAATAGATTATAGGGCCTTTTCTATCCCAAATAAAATTCAGTTACACCTTTACGGCAGCAGCAAAAATATGAAGAGTAAAAATTAATATATTTTATGCATTACGCGTTTCGCCCTCATCTATATTCTGCAACTTTTTCTTTAATTTAATATATATTAAAATTCGGAAAACTTGACCCTTAAAAACTGTTTCGGGGATCTCAAAGACCTAGGGACCTACAAACAATTAAACGCAACATTAAACTTTGAATGAAAACCAATACCATTCACGGTTACAAAACTACAATTTTTCAAGACATATTTTTGATCATGGAGTCAAAGCAACTTCAGCAACCTTTATTCTTAGTTTTACTTGACATAAGTCCATGTAATAAATGTGACATAAGTCCATAAAAACATTATTACGATAATGTTATTCAGATTTTGTGTATTCTGGATATTATATGTTACATGCGACCTCAAGATTGGTATTTCCTATATAATATCCCTTCGGAGAAAGTGCTGTGCAATATAATATACGGCGCTAATTTCTTTTATAACGCTAATTTCTTCCCTTACACATTACAACTTAAAAGCAATATTAGATTATTCAATTTTCAGCTCGAGAGAGAGAGCCATCTTCCTAGTCCGCCTAAGTCTCGAAAGATCCATTATTTTATAAATTTGGGATTCATCAGCTTAAATTTCTAAAAATTAGCTTAAATTTCCATTCATTAGGTTGAATTTATATTAATTAGTCTAAATATCAATTAAGTAGCTTAATTACGATTAATAAATTTGGCAACCATGTTGAAGCTCATAACAGAGCTTTTTTGAATAGGAGACAAAGAGACGTCGTCCCCGCCCTAGATTCGAACTAAAGTCCCTCCGTTGAGCTCGGAGTGCTCTAACCACTACACCAACGAGAACAGAAATAATGCTCTCTTTCTCCGTACATAAGGATGTAAGATATTATTACCTTTCTGGGAGGCTCAAACAGTTGCCAAATAATGGTCAATACCAAATGGCCTGTACCAAAAAAAACTTTAGTATAAGCATTAACGTGGGTGTCCAATTTATTAATCATAATAAAAATCCACCACGAAAAACTCGCCTCGGTGGCTTTGTGTGTTTATTATATAGCAATTGTGCTAGCCCTGAGAAGGGAAATGATATCTTGCAGTTGACTTAAATTTCAATCAGTTTTTTTAAATATTTATTAATCAGAATTAATTTCTATAAATTTATTAATTTCTTCAGGTCATTTTCCAGTATAATTTCGGTTAATTTCGTTAAGTTTAATGAACCTGAATTGTTTGAAGCGCGAAAAAGTATTACAGAGGAAGTCTTTTATAAGAAATTGTGCATTTTACTATCGAGCTCACTTGCGTGTGATTCACACTAAACGAGATTTAGAAGAAAAACTATTTCTATTTTTCAAATTTCAAGTTCAGCCATGCATTCACATAGACCTTGATTTAACGATTTTCACGGGAATGATGAAATTAATTATTAAATCGAGGAATTCTTTAAATCAGAGAAGCAGATTTATCGGAACAGATAAAGCACATGAAAAAGGGTTGGGAAATGGGTCCCGAGCCTTTCCGAGTTTACATGTAAAATACGTTAAATTAGCACTTATTACATTATTTTTTACATTTTATATTTTACATTTTATATTTTATATTTTACATTTTATATTTTACATTTTATATTTTATATTTTACATTTTATATTTTACATATATTTTACATTTTATATTTTACATTTTATATTTTACATTTTATATTTTACATTTTATATTTTACATTTTATATTTTACATTTTAGGCCCTTCCCGAGCAAAAATTCTGGGTCCGCTATTGATCGGAACTGAAATCAGTAATTATCGAAATATAAAAACCATAAAAATGCTTGCCAGCGTTCTGAGGAATACGGGTTATTTTTAATAAACATAAAGACACGAGTACGTACGTAATTACTACCTCGAAAAGAAATCTTTGATTAACGTTTGTTCTGAAATTGGCATTTAACATCACGTTTTCAATTTCTTCAAATGATTTGAAAAGTTCATCGTTCACGTCAAAATGCAGTAAATGTTTCTTTGCAAACTGTAAACCAGCATCCGCTTCGGTTGAATACACCCAACCAAAGTTAATTTTCTGAGGACAGTTGATATTCTGCCCGAAACTCCACTTGCAAATACATGCTAATGACGAAATGCTGTCATTAATATCGAGAAAAGAAAACGTTGAATGGAGAATATTGTAACACACTGTACTCAATATTGCTCATTCCGGACCAATAAAAACAAATCTTACATCGGATATCATTAATTTGAGTATCGTTAACTAAGATATTGACAACTTTGAAATTGAACGGTATTTATTCGCTTGGCAGCCCTGTAAACGGAAGACAGTTTTTAATATATGTGTTTATTAATTTCTTAACATATGCGTTTATTAATTTCTTAACATATGTGTTTATTAATTTCTTAACATATGTTTATTAATTTCTTAATATACGCGTTTATTAATTTCTTAATACACGCGTTTATTAATTTCTTAACATATTTGTATGTTAATGTCTCCACGATTAAATCTGCCTATTCATAACATACACACTTCTGTTTCCTACTTTTTCTTAAATCATTAAGAGCTGCAGCAAAAGTTTCGCTTACTAGTCCAACAACATTTCGACACTGACTCTGAATGAACTGAACGCAACATTTTTCTTCATGTTATCTGTCTGTTTCGCAGACAATCCTTCCTTGTGGTCTTCGAATGGTTTAAACAAGAGTTTATCTTACCAAACACATGTTTTGACTTATCCATCATCCGTATCTATTATTGCGGATATTTTTTTTTTTTTGTTCTTTGATTCTAAATTTTTACATTTTTAGTTTGTTTGGTATCAACACGTTTCATTGATTTGTGTTTCCAAGCTCCGATAACGACCAACACTGTTAACTCCTTGGAGATTTGGTTTGCTATTGCAACACGTTTTTCCTGGAATTTTACTTCAAACAAAATTTCGCGGTTGGCCACATCCGATGATAGATTTTCTGCACTCAGATAGCGGGACCAACCCAAGAGACAATTTTGTTCGCAGATGTGGACAATTTAATAAACTTTCGGAACATTCAACTGAAAAGTTCCGTATGTCATGGCTCCTCATGGCGTTGATTACAATGTTGTAAGTAATAAGATCCAGGAAATTTTGTTACGGAGAAAATCTTAAAACAGGAAAATCGATGACTCCATGTAAAGAAGTTTATCTGGTGTTCCCTTGAAAGAAAAGAACTTTTGAGAAAGTGTGACGCCAAGTTCGCGGAAGTTTCTTTTAACCAAGTAACTTTACATTGTGCTAGTTATAAGCCTGAACTACGAACAGCGAAATTTCCATTCCATAGGAAGCAACTGCTGATAAGATTAGGAAAATCTTCTATTGAGGTTAAGATAGAAGTAATCGATAAGGTAGTTGATAAGATGAAGTTTTATCTGGTCTTCTCAGGTTTAAATTCAAAGGCGTATAACTAGGAGTAATTTTAAAGCAACGAAGTTATTTAGTTATCAATGTTTACAGTATTAAACATGAGTGTAGAGTTTGCAAAATTATTGGTTGGGGGCCCAAGCACGTAATATGTACATGTACATATCACAATATACGTAAAATTGTAATTTATTTCTAATTATTGGGGGCCTGGGTCCCACGGGCTCATATAATTGTACGCCTATGATGCTAAAACAATATTCGTTGTTGAAAGCATTCCACCGTTCCAATACGCATATATGTGTTATGGGGTTTCATTGAATATATATTTTACTTTAGTATATATTTATTTAGTTTATTTAAAATAATTTATATTTTTATATTATTTATGGTTTAGGATGATTTTTAACATTTTATCATCATTTATGGTTTAACATTTGAAATGATTTAGAATATGAAATGATAATGAAGTATTAGTATTTTATAATTAGTTTGGTTAAATTTTTAGTTAGTTTACTTATTGATTTAATTTTTACTATTTGAGAACATTAAAACACAATTTCCATAACATTAAATATTAAATTTGTTTATCCAGAATAAATTTGTAAATTGCCCGTTGATACTGGTTAGTAAACATTGGTTGACTTTTACCTAAAATTTCAAATGCAAGACCGTAAAAATTAAGTGAATAACTAGGGTTATTTTTCTAAACGCGTTGTGTGTTAAACATAAACAAAATAAAAAAACAGGTTCTTTAAAACAGACATGAAACAATTATTCAATAATTACTGCCTTTTATTTTATATTATAAACACGATAATATATTTTCCAATTCCTTTAGAATATAACAGTGCCATTTATATAAGCATTTGGAGCTATTAACCATTCTACATACTATCAATTTTTCACTTATCTTTTAGTTACTCATTTTTTTTATGAGAATTGTGCTGGGGTATATAAACCACCAGGAAAAATTTGCACATTTTATTATAAGTTTAATGAAGGAGGAGGCACTTACAATTTATCGATTAATAGGATATAAGGAAAGGTAACTTTAACTTACATGTTACACCCTTAATGGCCCATGTTTGGAGTAGGTTGGGGTCCCCTGGTCTGAATTAAATCTTCACATTGAAAAATTTCTCTCTCTCGCGCGCGGAGCGAGACTTGTGAGGCACTTTTAAGTAAGCGCCATCTTGAAGATTTTTTTTTTTGTATAA
>QLNU02015003.1:14330656-14354437 GCA_006491805.2 Dysdera silvatica | reverse complement strand
AACGACAGATTTTGTATGGGCATGACTAAATCCCTATCAGTTTTTCTTTCAAATATGGTCACGTTATGCAGGTGGTCAATTTACCAAGGCGGTCACTTTACCAGATTCCACATATATTTCGCCCAAAATAGTCAAAAGTAACACGTAAAGAATGGAAAAAGAGAATAGAATATATTGATGACGTAATGAACCTTGGCAGTTTGTTCTCATATATGTTAAAGTCAAACACTATAGCCAAAGATGTGGTAATATTAGATTATAAATTACTTCCAAAGAAAAGAGTTATTTCTCGGAGCCTTGTAGGAACCGAATTCACAACCTCTTAATTACGAGTCCAGTGCTTTTTCCCATTCAGCTAAAAGCGTCCTACGAACTCCTTTGTTCTTATAGTTGACGCACCACGACCGAAAAACACTCTCAATATTGCCGATGTTTCTGAATTAAAAACTTGTTAAAAAGCAACAAATTCATATAACTACATTAATAAGCATGTTATTTAGCAATGTTAATTGCAAAACAATATTATTTCACTTTTTTAAAATTTCATGGGTTTTTGTGAAAAAAAAGTGGATGCTTTTGAAGATTTAATTTTATATTTCGTAGCAAAATCCGGACGTTTGAACCATTGGAATTTCTTACGTTTATTTTTCTTCTCCCTACTCGTTATTTTCTATTTGTGATCAGCGACTTGGTATCGGCGCTTTCGTCGTTTCCTGTCTAGTACCACTGTGTGTTAAACCAAGGCCAGCTAAATTGCCAAGACCCCAGCTATACAGCCAAAGCCCACCTAAGCTAGCTTTATAATCTTTATCTTCTATTGTTAGATTTAGTTTTTCTATTTCTGTCTTTCTGATTAAAACTATATTTGTTACTCCTTTGAGTAAACAGTTCTCCTCTCATTTGAAGACATGTCGCTGCAAGTCTTTCTCTGATGCCCTCTATTACACTTCTATTCTTTTAATTCCTCTTCTGCAATCTATACTTTTCTTTCTGTCATTCAGGCTTCTGCGGTAACAGGAATATTTCATTTGCTATAAAATTCATGGGAGAAACTCAACGAGAGTTTGAAGCTAAACGGAAAGTTCTCTGTGAAAAACTAGAGCTTTCTTGTGAAATTTAAGCAATTTTTAACTTACTTGTCATTCTTTTCCGATTTCTTTTAACCTTTAAGTAATCTTGCCATTTTTGAAAACTAGATCATCATCTACGCGAAATTCCGAATTCCATATGTCACCAGAATTTTTTTCGATAAACTGAAGTGGCATCGACGACTGGCAGGTCTAAATCGGAAATCCATCGAGGAATCCAAAAATTTCTTCGAAACGTCCAAGAATTCATATTCATTTTTTCTTAGTTTTATCACATATTCTGGAATTAAATTTCTAAGGATTGTTGGTTTATTCCATACACACGCAGGCCCGTATCCAAAGGAGGGAATCTTAGGGACCGGCCCCCGAAACTAAATTTTTAATGGGACTTGGCTACAGCCTTGCATGCTGTGATTGTATCGATACATGCTGTGTACATTTTTGAACACCCCCCCAAGTTAAATCTTGGCTGCGGTCTTGGACACACATTTAGCTCTAATCACTCAGTAGAAATTGAAGAAAAAAGAGAAATATTACGTGCTTTTGGAATACGGAATGTAGATATGGAGTGAAAAGTACTTCGATATATGCTAGTGATATTTAAAAGAAATACTCTTCGGTGGGCTTTTAATAAGCTGTACAATATTTTAAAACAATATCTTATTATTTTCTTTAATTTTCTACTAACTCTTTCTTCTTTTAAAGTGATTTCATTTGTGTTTATATATTTTATATCATACCGAAATATGTTTAAAGACAAGTGGTGAAGAAATAATGTGATTTTCTAACAACCAGTGTTCCAGGAGTTGCTTTCGCGCATTATTCTTTTGTATATTGTGTTTCGCAGTCCTTGGAATGCTTTAAAGTATCCTAAAAAATTTTGCTACTTATTACAGCTACTTATGTGCTACTTATTTTATATATAAACTATAAAATAACACGTAATATAATGCGAACAAAGGGTTATTACCATGTATACCGCATAGTGCTGTGTCTAGCTTGATATAATTGGTAGGGCTATTTAAAATTTTGGCAGAGACGATAAATATACTTTTCGACGCTGATCTATATGTTACTCCGAGGCAGAGGTGTAGAATTTAAAGAAATGGACGGGCCCAACATGTATTTGGGTGGGCCAGGCCCGCCCTGGCCCGTCCTTCGCTACGGCACTGACGCTGTATGTTGCGTATGTGTGTAGTAACGTATATTCAGCGTCTTTCCATTTATTTTCGGCGCTAATGTAACCCGGATGCGAAAATTTGTTGTCTCTAAAGGTAAATTTTCGCGTAGAGGAAGTAAACTGACGGTATTCAAATAAGGATTCTCACTATTTCTATGGTGATCGTATAACCAATTTCTTTCTTAAAATTTTTGATACTATTTATAATATGCATGATGTCACTTTCGTTTCGTTAACACAAAACAAGTTTGAGGAAGGCTGTTTCATCCTAAAGAATTTGAGGTTTATGAAACCAGTGGTTTTGACGAAACGTGACGTAATCTTTGTTCCATTAACTGCAGACAAAGCTAAATGTATTTTGTAGGTTAGTAGGCAAAAACGAGTTTTTATTGTTCCTGAAATCTATCGAGCTGCTGGAATGAAATGGACCTTAAAGTTACGCGAAATAAACATTAAAATTTCACGAAATAGATATATACATTAAAATTTCACGAAATAGACATAGAATTTAAAATTTCACGAAATAGATATAGACATTAAAGTTACATGAAATATGCCTTAAAATTACATGCAATAGGCCTTAAAATTACATGCAATAGACATTAAAGCTACATGTAAAAGACATTAATATTACGTGAAATAGACATTAAAGTTACGTGAAATTGACAATAAAGTTAGATGAAATAGACATTAAAGTTACGTGAAATAGACATTGAATTTATATTTATTGCCAGCATTATTTATATTTCTCAAGGATAAATAGTAGCGTCCTACTCCAGCACATACTCCCGGAATTCAAAACTCTTCCGTCTAGAAAATCCAACATTAGTCTGCGAATCTGCAGAAAAAACAACAGTAAATGCTCAATACTTGTTAGAACATAATATATTTTATTTCTGTGGTAGCCAAACTCGATACTTTTAAAATATCGCAGAACTTTTTCGCAAGTACTGAAGGAAAAAATTTCTACATCTATTCATAGAGGTGTAGATATTTGTTCGTTAGAAATTAATGTTCGAAAATTAAATACTAATTGCCTAAATGGGAAAATCATATTATATCCGAGAATCCTAACTCGATCTCTTAATTTATGGAACTATAAATTCGAAATGAAAATAGGAAAATCCCGCTTTAAGAAAAAAAATTATGAGATTATATTTGTAAATCAAAAAACGCGAAATTATTTTTTAAACAGAAACCTATATTAATCTTAAAGAATTATTTTTAATAGTTCGTTATTAATAAATAGATTAACCACATCCCAATTATGTATTATAAAAAACCATTAATATCTAAACTAACTTGCAGAAAATATAGCTTTCATCATCCTAATTTGCGTCTCCCTTTGATCTCCTCCAGGCATGCAGATTAGCTTGTTGAAAAAAAAAAGGTATGTGAATTCTTTCACATAAAAGATAATTTGTTTCCTCGCTGCCCAGTATTTAAACCATGGGAGCATGAACGAAAAAATGCGGGCTCATTTTGTTAAAAATTAACTATCCGAAAAATAACGCGAATTATACGTAAAAAATACGGTTTTCTTTGCTTTCCCCATATTAAATCATTTATCCAGAAATGTTACACGCTTCACTGGCTTCAGTAACAAGGTTATGATGGTTCATTGTTGTGTATTCTGATGTAATTATTGTTGAAAGAAGCGGTGGGATTTTTTTGCTCCCCCGTCTTCTCCTGAAAAGAAGAAAAGAAGAAGAGTAAAAGGGGAGAAGACTAAAGAGTAGAATAATAAAAGAGGAGAAGGCTAAAAGAGTAGAATACTAAAAGAAAAGAGCATGGAATTTTCGGGGTATGAAACCAGAAAAACACAAAACCGCGTTATAACTTGCTAATTTTGGGGCGCTTTTTAAAAATGCTTCTTCTATTTTGTGTGCACTCATTTATTGAGGCGCATACTTGGAGAATCATTGCTTATGTAGCACATATAAATGAAAGATGAAGTGAGTGTATTTTGTCAAAATTCAAAAAGTGAAATTATCCTTAGAAAGAAATGCCATGGTACGTCTTTTAAATATGTTTTTAATTATTTTGTTAACAATATTATTACAAGAATGTTTTTTCTAATAATTGGGTAACTTTTAATAAAATATTTGTGAATATATGTTTTGGGTAAAAGATCTTACTAAAAAGGTTTTATTTACCAATTCGTGATTTTCTAGAAAAGCATTTTTGTCATATAGTTTTTATCATGTATTTTGTAAAAGAATTAATTTGTAAAATAAGCATATTTCCATTATTATTAATGGAAACTGCTCTATATCTTCCGTTTATCCTTACTCTCAAAATTTAAAGACTATCCCAGAATTTTGCTTTGTTAATGATACATATGAGTGTAACTGAGCTTGTGTATTTCATATTAGTAAACTTTTTGAGAATATCTGGTGGATATAATGGCAGAAAAACTGTCTATTTCAGCTCACGAGCGAAAGCTCAGAAATAGGTAAGCTTATAAGTCTATTGGGATATAACGGCTCGTAGATCATCTTGTCAAACCACCAGTCGATCTCGTTGAACTGTCTTCGAAGGTGAATGGTAGGACGAGTAGCTGAGATCTGCTAATGACAGTATAGATTGAATAGGCATTTTAACATAGAACACTCCAAATAGTAGAACTGATGTCTTCAAGATCAGAAAATCGGCGATGATGGTGCTAATGAAGTAAAACACCTATCAACCAATACGATAGGAGGAGGACAAGAATTCGGATAGTCCGAAAATTCAACAATTATTTTAAAGATGCAAAAAAATTATTTAATTTATACACTACTAAATTACCATACCGATAACAAAAAAGCTTTATAGTGTATATGTGCGTATTAATTCAAATATTAATTTTTGATGCTATGGAAGCAGTGCGATGCCTTCTTTTTTTTAAGACTTTTTTAGCCGCAACGTCCCTCCATCGATTAATCGAAAGAACGTCGGACGATGAAGACACCTCGTCGGAAAAGTATATACTCCAGCCCGACCACTGTCTTGGAGGCTGTGGAGCACATTGATCGATTATTTCCCCTTACTTTACAGAGAGAAGTGGGGAGTACACAAAAAATAAATCGAATAGGCGAGTGAAAAAACAAAAACAACTACCCTGGAATCTCTGTTCTGTATCATCTCTTCACAAGTTGAGAGGGTCGGAGTTGAACCTTGTTTTGAATCAAGTGGAGTTTTAAAGATCAGAAATAGTTTTAATACCCTCGCGAGCCGATCTGTTTCATATCTGCGACGCGTAATTTTGCAGTCTTAATTGATCGGAGTTGAATATTCTTACGTGCTTCCCATAGACGTACGAAGAAAGTTCATAAATGGGGTTGTAGGTTTTAGAGCTACAACTCCATATGTTAAATATACAAAATTTCATTGCAATGGGGGGGTTACAACCCCCATCAACACCCCCTGCGTACGCCAGTGCTGCTTAACTTAAAATTAACATACTGGTGTTTATATTTGGTTTATTGCTAAAATATTGGGAAGTAGGCTGTGTTCATGTTGCAGTTTGAAATAAAACTTAGAATTCAAAGCTACACCAACCTCGTTTAAAGATGGCAGTGGGAAGGGCGAAATAGGGACGATTACGATTTCCCAAGGGGGCATACATGGTTACATAACGTTCATTTTTCCCTCTCTTAAACATAAAGTAAATTAGAAAGCAAATATGAACATTTTTGCCATAAACAATTGAAAGGAGCCAACTAAATAAAAATAAATTTCCTCACTAAAAATTAAATAAAAAACATGCCTTAGTGGCTTTGTGTGTTGACCATTTGGCAATTGTGTTATCCCTGTGAAGGGTAATCATAATTTTTATCAATTTTATTTTGACAGCAACATGAACAAAAACTATATACATTAAGATTACAATTTAATGTTAGTTCAAGTTAATTATAGTAACGAAAACATATTCACATAACATTATAAAAATATAATATGCATTGAATAAACATAAATACATCAAAATTAATTAGAAAATATAAATACATCAAAATTAATTAGAAAAATATAAATACATCAAAATTAATTAGAAAAATATAAAGACATTAAAATTAATTACAAAAATATAAAAACATCAAGATTAATTAGAAAAATATAAAAACATCAAGATTAATTACAAAAATATAAATACATTAAGATTAATTAGAAAAATATAAATACATTAATTATTATACTATGGACTATTCTTTGCACTATTTCTTTCAAGAACCATATATACGGAGAAATAGAGTGTGTCGTCTCTGTGCCTTGGTAGTCTAGAGGTTGATACACTTCGGATCTAACAGAGAGACCCTAGTTCGACGCCGGACCAGGGCCATTGTCCCTTTTTCTCCTGTGCATTGAAAAGCTCTAGTCGGAGTTCAATCGTAGGCGTCGGAATATTTCTATACGTAGATAAGAAAATAATAATAAGAGTAAGTGCAGCAGACGATTTCGTTTAATCCGGATTTCGGTTATGCGAATTTCGAATAATCAAGGTTCTGCTGTATTACCCTTATCCTCCACCTCCTCCTTCTCATCGTTTTCTCCCTATTCGAGGTCAGCCGTATGACAATTTCTGCTATTGCTACGTGTCTAAGGCATGGCTGAACATGAAACCAAGGCTATCTGTATCGTTAAGGCCGGCCACTTCTGTTTTTGTCATGACCTCCCTATTTCCCTCTTGCTGGTATACTTTATCTTTTGTACTCTTTGTAATTGCTTTGCTCTGTTCTCAGAACTTTCTACCACTTCCAAGTCCATTTACTCAGATCTCCTCAATTAAGAGCGCTGTTCTCATTTATTTCCTCATGTCTGTATGGTTATTTCTGTCCCTTAAGTTTACACACAAGAACATTCCTAGCATGCGCATTTTTGCCGCACCATATATATTATCCTCCATTACGTTCAAAAACCCAAAGCTAACGCCCAATTCTTATATACCGAAAGATAATTTGCTTGTAAAATCTGCTTTATAAATAGATATCTAATGCCACAAAATTACAAAATAGCGAAAAAAACAAAAACTTAATTAGCCCGTGCTACTCTGTAATCTAGCATTTACGAAAACTGTCTGATTTCATTGGAGTTTAGGTTAAATTTCTAAATAAGCTTTGATTACATGTACTGATGCACAGATATCACTTTCTGGCAGCAGTGACCCTTTAAGTTGCAAACGAACAAAATGGAAAATGAAATTAAGGGGACTTGTCTTAAACCATATCCCTGGAACCTTCTCTCAAGAATTTGAGAAAATCGCATTGTCAGAACAATTTGCTAAAGTTTAAAAAACCTACGTTTGTTTACGGCGAAAGGGAATCAAAGGTCAATCTATGGTGTGGTCTAGGTATTTCTGGATTCATATAAATCTTTACTTTTGAAGACGAGTGAACCAAACTCCTGACTAAGGTAGGCAGAAAAAGTCCCACATGTGCTTCCGTATCATTGGAGAATACCGAGTTAACTTTACGATAGACGAATGTGGCACTTGTACACCACTTCAGGGGTCCAAGCTGTCTCTCACAAATATGGGATTTTATTTGTAATCCGTGCCGTGGCAACCAGGATGAAGGAGCAACCGGGGCAAGGCAAAGGTCATATGGGGGCACCCAGGAATGGTTCTATATATATATGCATATATCTCAATGGGGCAAACCAGGGCATTGACCCTGCTGGCCTCGGCTTGGCTACAGGCCTGGTAGTAGGAAAAGGAGTTCGGGGGAAAATCCTCCCCGATTTCAACGAACATTTTTCCTGTTCATCGCCGAAACTACACAATCTTTTCTTTTAAGTCACTTGGACCTCCATAATTTCTGAATAACTACGTTTTTAAGTCCACTCTCCCTTCATTATTTTAAATTCCCAAAAAAATAAAAAAACAAAAATAAAACATGACACTTGAAAATAGGATTGAAATAAGGATTTGTGTACACGGATGTTTTTCCTTCTGACAAATCGAATGATTTTGATGAGAAATACAAAACCACAATACGGGTCAGTCCAAAACTTTACCGACAAAATAGGAGGGGTTTTTGGAGACATCAAATAATATAGTTTTGCGCCCATATCTCCGTACGGAAGCCGGTTTGGCTGTAGAGCGTAACCACTGTTTACGTCTATCACGTTGCTACGTAGCCAATTGCATGAATTAAATACAATTTTTGATACATAATTTAAGTGATTGAGCTAATAATACAAAAGGGACAAAGAAATCCGGAATTCAGTTTCCTGTTCCTGATCTGTGTTACTATGTAGTGAAAATAAGCCTAAAACTGCCTTTTTTAACACACTAGAAAAGAGTTGGGAACTGCCAAGTACATGCAACAGGTGAAGAACATCAAAATAAACATTTTTTGTTCAGTGAATTTTTTTCCAAAAATTAGCCGTTCGGGCACTACAGTGAATTTAGTATTTGCATCCACCACATTCAAGGTTTCCACAAACGGCTACAATGCGCCATTTCACAAAGTTTTAAAATTATTTAATGTCAACGGATGTAGGGCTCTCCTTGAAGAATTTCTAAACTCAGTTAAATTCACCGTAATTGTATGTGTAGAATGCGACCCTTCAATTGCGCCCATGGATTCTATACAATACAATTCCGGTGAATTTAACTGATTATAAGAAGTCACCTGAGAGAGCCAGACGTCCATTAATATTAAATATTAAAGGTACTATTGTATTATTGTAAAGGTACTATTGTATTATTGTAATATTTATTTATTTCTAAGTAGAAGGGGAATATAAAAGATCAATTTACGAGAATTATTAAGAATGCAGCGAGTACAGCAAAAATTTAATTTAACACATGCACTGTCTTGAATAACACATTAGAAATAATTTACATAACATTTCAGTGCATTTACAAATTGAAATTTATTCCTTATATGAGTTATAATGAAACTTGGATTTAACTATCTTAATTATAATTATTAATAAAAATAAGCGGTAAGGGTGATTAGCTGCTATTGTTGACGTTAAATTAACATAGTAAAGAAATTAAACTGAGAATTATTCATGAAATTTAATAATTTATGGCCTGGATTTTATGGTGCAAGTTTAATCAATGATAATTCTTAACCAAGGGTAGCTAATTACAGCTATTCTTGTGAATAGACAAACTCCCTTCATTAGTATAATTAGTATAGTATAATTTGATTTAAGGTCATAAATCGAAAACCAGTGCTTCAGTTTGTAATCTCTCTCTCTAAAATAAGTTTTAGCATAAACGACAGGAAATTCCGGAAGCCGCATGAATTTTGAGATATGCGGACAATTTTCTATCAAAGGGTTCAAAAACGGAAATCCTCGTATCTGAAAATTGTAAGGTTGGTGGAAATTTGGACGCTTAGATGATTTAAGCGATGCGTTTTGGGAAAATGGATAGTTTCGTGCTTCAGTCCGCAACAAAAGCCACAAGAACATTGAATAATAAAAGTAGATTTTGATGACACAATGGTGATAAATTTTGATGACATCGTGAAGGTGAATTTTAATGGTAAAATAAAGGTGAATTTTAGCCTTGTATTTGTATCATTTTCCTTAGTAGGGATAGCACAATTGCCAAATATTAGTCAACATACAAAATCATCGTGGCATTTTTTTATGTGTTTCGTGGGGAATGTGATGGATAGTATTTTTGGCACCCGTGTCTATAAGCTCAAGCGAGAGCTATTTTTGAAAAGATGGAAAAAGAGACGCCACAGTGCCCATAGCTGAATAAGAGACCCTTGGACTGTATTTTATCTTTCTTTGCGAATTTTAAATACAAAGGAAGGTAGCAGCATTCTCGGGTTCTTGTCATCTAGTCAGTTATGCACTACAGTACAGACTCCAGCACAGTTTGTGGTACAGTATTCCAGCACAGTTTCTGGTACAGTATTCCAGTACAGTTTCTGGTACAATATTTCAGTACAGTTTCTGGTACCGTATTCCAGTACAGTTTCTGGTACCGTATTCCAGTACAGTTTCTGGTAGAGTATTCCAGTACAATTTCTGGTAGAGTATTCCAGTACAATTTCTGGTAGATTATTCCAGTACAATTTCTGGTAGATTATTCCAGTACAATTTCTGGTAGAGTATTCCAGTACAATTTCTGGTAGAGTATTCCAGTACAATTTCGGGTTCGACTCTGGGTCAGGATGGCATCCCTTTTTCATCTTTCCAAAAATAACTCTACACTAAATACATAGGCGCTAAAAATTCCATACAAGGGGAATTTTGATGACACAACGATAACGAAGTTGATACTTTTAGAATAGAGTCCTATTAGGTTATTCGCGCCGCAAAGGTGAGTTGGGTTGAAACGCTCACTTTCTCTATCGTTATTGCATTCATTTGAAACTATAATTAACACTTTATAATTATAATTTAGAGTACTTAATGATTATTGCAGTTTGAGACAACTTATACAAAAAGGGATGAAACTTTCTAAAACTTTTTTGCTTTCGATGTCTATGATGGTGAATTTAAATACTTTTAATGCTTTAAGGCAAGATGTCCCTTTTGCAACATTTTAATCTTGTCATTTTTCATTGAGTGATATTAGCATAATATTATTTTATCTCTGATGTATTTTTATTTAACATACATTTTGATCCTGTTTTAATCCGGTAATGCAAACCGAATGTCTATAATATAATTTCAAATATACAGTATCTTTTCGTCTTTCTTCCTTCAGCAACATTAAGTTGAAAGTAAACGAATTTTAATGTTGTGTAAAATGCAATTTTTCTTCTATGATGGTAAAAAAGTGGGTCTAAAGTTTAGAGTCCCTTTTGCATATGCACAGCATAACTACAGCAAAGCTATTTTTACTATCTTTAGCAAAATTCCTATAGTTGATGCAAAAGACAAACTTAAACAAAAGGGGCAGCACTTCACTAAGAAAGGTGCTGTCGCATCGGTTTTCGATTAGTTGTTAACTTTTCGCATAAACTGAACAAAATACTGTAAAAATATTAAATAAACATCCCTTAACCAACGTAGTTAAAAAAATCTATAGCTGTTTAAAGTATTTTTTTGCTGCACGTAAAAAATTCAATAAATTTAATTATCTTGTCCGGATTAATGATATTGCTTAACTGTTTTGCTGTTTTCACAAGGGCGGAAACTTCATTTCACTTTATATGAGATACGTTGCTCAAGTGGTATATTTTTAGTCAATTTGCACAGTACAATTTTGCAATAATGCAATAAGTAAATATATATATGCTTTAATACCTTATGCTTAGGATTCTTCTGCTTTCAATTGCATTGAACAAAATTGTTACAACATAAAAATGTCCAATGTAGTAATCAATTTCGAATTTAATCATCAAAAACAAATTTGAAGTGAAAAATCAGTATTTGGATAAAGCGTTTCCCTTCCTCTCGCTTCGATACAATGAATATCTCAGAATGCATTTTCATCTTCCACGTCAGTAATTATATGATTAAATATTTTTTTTCTCAAACTAATTAATTTGTGCATGAAAACGAAAAATAGGAAAAAATGAACACATTATTTACTTTGGCTTGTAGCAAATCATTTCTCATTGTTTTGCTTTTTGATTATTGTTTAATGTTTTGTATGCAAAAACATAATAAATATTAAATAATCTGGAAATGTTTGGTTTTGTTTATTGTTTAAGTTAATGGATCTCGTTCACATGATGGATTTCCATTGATTTGTTAAATATTTCTGGCACAAGGACATCAATCATCATTCTGCGCCAATTGAACTGAGGACATACGTACGGCAAGCGCGTACACAGTGGGTGTTAACAGGGATCATGATCCCCAAAAGGTATATTTTTCACTGTAAAAATTTTCAACTTTCATGACAAATGAAGAGTGTCATTACCAGACCATGGAGAATTTTGTCCTTGACGTTGGTGCAGCGTCGTAGTAGGTAAAGTCGCCACTTTTCGAATCGCTAGGTTGGGGTGTTTCTAAGTAAGTTTAGTCGTATGTATATGTATCGTATGCACAGGCGTGGGGAGAAAGTTCATAAGGTGGTGTTATAGGCTTAATGGGAGGGGTTACAGAGCTACAACTCATATATTCCTATGTTAAATATACAAAATTTCATTTCAATGGGGGTTACAACCCCCAAAACAGCCTGTTGGTTATGACTGTGGTCATATGATGATGTCAGTTGTCTGTATGATGCCCCTATGGAGAGACAACTGAAGATATTTAGCCTTCATCAAACAGTTAACAACGGCCCGATACTAACGTAGTTCATGACTTCCAATGGTGGGCATTAAAATGAAGGTCCCAGTAAAAAAAAATTGATCCTCAAATCGTATGTAATATAGACACTATGTAGAGAATTGTTTTCACATATATTCAGTGAGATCATTTATTTATTTCTCACGTATGTAGTCGTTAGAGGAACCTCTATTTTGTGTGAAATTTGATTTCATATGATATTACAATAGAATAACGAATTTGTGGCACCCACCTGTATAGCGTCAATTGAACTAATCAGATTCAGATAGAAGTTGTATTGTAAAATTATCCAGAATAAATATTTTACTTTTTCAACTAGTGGTGAACCTATAAAGCTAATCTTCGTGGTTGATACGTAAGAAAAGAGAAAACGAAAGATGAAAGTCATCCAATCTTAGACAAGAAAAATGGATGATAATTCCCGTTCCCTAAAAGGTTCGTAATTATGTCTTATCCAATAATGGCAAATAATTACCATCCATTTCCCCCTCTAGAGACAATGGTTCGAATGGATTTATTATAGTTATCTCAGAAACCTATTTCCAGTTAGAAGCAAAACGTGTATGTTTAAAAAAACAAGCACACTGAAGAGAAATGTACTGCGATAACATAATCCTAACAAAAAATAAATTATTATTTTTTTATTTAAATATAAATGCATTTTACAAAATGAAATAAGTATTGAATATTATCTTAGTCTGGAGTTCATGGCTCAGTTAAAATCTCATCCCAGGACCAAAGAACGGTCCGTATAGCTTCATGATATGTGAGTCGTATCCAGCAAGTAGGGCCATAGATGGTGGTGACGTGGAAGGCCCACACCAGGGCCTCAGGCTAGAAAAGGCATATAATCGGCTGAAATAATTCACAAGGGAGAATATATCCATAGATGTGGGGGAATAATTTAGATGATCCTTCCACGGGCACAACATCATAGCTTTGATGCTGGCGGCAAGGAAGGCTTTTGTAAACATCTTACATCTGAACTGCCCAGTTTTTCCTAGAAATTTTTAAGGTTTGTTGAAAGCGATTCACGTGCATCAGCTAGTATTGACATAACTGCTACGTCTGTATACAAAAGTCTGTTGATTTTAGTTAAGTCACGATATTTATCATTTATACAAACTCCTTATTCTATTAGATTGCGGCTTGCGAGTACAATATCGATTAAGTAAACATGGTTATTTTCTATTAATAGAATATCAGGAGTGTTGTGTTCAACGTGTCTGTTCGTAAGCAAAAATCCCAAGCTATTTTAACTTTGTTGTTTCCAATCACTTTTTTCCCAGTGATTATTTGCAACTGTGTTTAATACTATAATTTGTACAGATTCCTGTGTATCAGAGAGGCTACTCTATCGTGTATATAGTTGTAGTCGGTCAATCCACTTATTAGATGGTAATCAATTTCATCCTTTGCTTTAAATCATGGGCGATGACGGCATAAACATATTGGGGGGCGGGTCCCCGCTAACGGCGCCCCTGCTTTATATAGTCATTTATTATTATTCATGACTCAGTATAATTGCCATGGCCATTGGTCGTAAAGTCTCAACAACGAGACACTACTCATTATTTCCTATTAAGAAAAAGGTTTTACTATGCAATAATAATAATAATGGATTTGCTGGAAAGGGGCAAGATCATCTTTTAAAACCAAATGCAGAAAGATAAGCTTTTATATATATTTGTGAAAATAAACACAAATACACTCTATAACAAAAAAAAATCGACGCACCAAGAAGGGGTTGTCCGATTGCGATAAAAATTGGTGGATGTGAAGAACATACATAGAAAAAGAAACGATTAAAATTTCAGAACAATTGAATGATTTATTGCAGAGTTTGACCGTTACAAAGGGAGGAAGTCAATAAGGCGTTGGTCCACCTCTGGCCTGGATGCAAGCTGTCACCCGGCGTGGCATAGACTGATAAAGATCCCGGATGGTGTCCTGCGGAATTTCTTGCCAAATTGTCTCCAACTGTCGGGCTAAATCGTCAACATTCCTGGATGGTTGCAATCGCCTTCCCATAGCGTCCCAAATGTGCTCTATGGGAGAGAGATCAGGAGATCTAGCTTGCCAAGGAAGTGTTGGGCAAGCTTGAAGACAATTCATAGCAACACGTGCCGTGTGCGGCCGGGCATTGTCTTGTTGAAACGTAAGTCCAGGGTGTCGCAAAAGGAACGGTAACACAACCGGTCGTAGAATGTCGTCTACGTACCGCTGTGCTGTAAGTGTGCCAGAAATGACCACCAAAGGGGTCCGGCTATCAAAGGAGATGGCATCCCAGACTATAACACCCTGTTGTGGGTATGTGTGGCGTGCGATAGTAAGGGCAGGATCCCCACGCTGCCCTGGACGTCTCCAGACACGTCTGCGGTTGTCGTCAGGACACAGTTGGAAACGGGACTCGTCACTAAAGACTATACGTCCCCAGTCAGCGCAGTTCCAAGTTGATCGAGCCCGGCACCACTGTAATCGGACTTGACGGTGTAAAGGCGTGAGAGGTAAGCGGCGTAACGGTCGGCGCGAGCGTAAATTCCGCTCTCTCAGTCGTCTGCAGAGGGTCATGTTGGACACATGTGTGCGGGCCACACGTTGGATAGTTGATAACGACGAATCCGGTGCTGTGACAACTGTTCTGACAATCGCTCTGTCTTCCCGTTCTGTTGTGGCCCTAGGTCGACCTTTGCCGTCCCGACGCTGACATCTGCCGTTGTTGACCCACTCTTGCCAGCACCATCCAATCGCCATATCGCTTCGGCCCACATATCCAGCGATTCTTCGATTCGTCCAACCAGCCTTTTTCAATCCGATAGCACGACCTCTTTCAAACTCTGACATATGCTCGTAATGAGCACGAATCTTTCGGCGAGGCATTGTTACAGTCGACGTAAGATATCCGCAGTCAAAATGCAACAGAAATTTTGACCACATATTGAGAATCGCTCCTTATATACACCTGCTGAATGCGCAGTTCCGATGCGCTGGAGTTCCCGCTATTCATTCATTGGACACCAAATTTTAATCATTTGCATGTTCGGTCAAAATGTCTTTGCATACGAAATTTCATTACAATCGGACAACTTCTTGGTGCGTCGATTTTTTTGTTATAGAGTGTATAAACAACATAGGTCAAAACCAATTTTCCTGCTGAAAGCCGCCATCCGATAAAGGCTCAAGCTTAATAACTTTATGAAAATAGTAATATAAATTGTATCTGTGAAATCAAATTGACTTCAAATTAAAGCATGGAGATCCTGCTACCTAAAATGTAAATTAGTTATCGCAGACACGTAACGACAAATGCATTCCACAATTAGAATTAAAAATACAATTTCAATAGCTTTCGTCCCTTTTTTGTTGTTGATCATATCTTAGCATGGAGATTAGATTTTGCGGAAAAAATGAAGTTTGAAAACATTTTTACTTAGAAGCGCTTTTTATTTCTTAATTATTCAGCATCAGAACCACTGAAGATTTATGAAAAATTTGCGATGTCGAATTTATGATTCAATTGCATTTTTTAAGACTCAAGCATCTTAAATGCCATGAACGAGCGACACCTAAGGTTTACTTTAGAATTAAAACCCCTACTGCCATTTGGACAAAATCCAGGGCTCCGGTGGGTGGAATAATGGCGCACGTTCGGAGATTCCATTGTGAATCGAACCTGAGTAATGGCAGGCTAAAATAAAGCGTACCACTATGCCACCAAGAGCAATGGACTTGCATTGTCTCTAGAAATCTGAAGCTTTTAAGAACAATGAAACTAAAACTGTAAGATATTATTACCCTTCACAGGGATAACACAGTTGCCACATAGTGGTCAACACAGAAAAGCCTCTGTGGCGAATTTTTTGTGTTTTTTCGTGGGGAATAATTATACGTGAAAATTTCGGAACCCACGTCATATTGGAGCTTTTGCTTTAAAAGAAAAAGAGACGCGCTCCTCATCCTGGATTTTTTCTCTTGAAACAAAAGCTCTTGTATACGCTAATAGACGCGGGTGTCGGAAATTTTATGAATGAAACTAAACCCTGAATTACTAGGTGGTTAGCCCATATAGTTTTTAGCGCCATTGAGAGAAGAATGTTCGTTAAAGGCACCATGGTGAACGCATTACAGTTACATCACTGCGCGGTGTTTATTTTGTTAAGATTAACCACTTAAAAAACAAAATTATTTAAACACAAAAAAATTATTTTTCATGTTATTTAATTCACAATATTAACTGATTGTTTTAAATTATAGTGGATCCATTGAGGAATTAATTTAAATTTCTTTTTACGGGTAATGATGTACTTGCTGCTGAAACAAGCTTAATAGTTTTTATTGTGTGTCATTATCATCTCGAAGTGAAACTGAAAACAAGAGCGTCAAGATTTGGTGGTACGAAGAAGATGAAGAAATACAAAAGTGAGCTTTTAATCACTCGCTAATTTTAAGACTTCACCAAATAGATTTCCGCATTTTTTTTGTTTTTTTATTGTAATTGCTTGGCGAAATAAGTGGTTGAAGAATTCACTCGCATATGATGGATTAATTAAGAATTTGCTGCAACAGAAAAAATATGAAAAGATAGGAAATTTAGCAAAATATTCTGGCTAATACACAAGTTTTTTAAAAAGAGTTTCGGCGTAAACTAAGAAGAGAATGATTTATTTGAACCAGTAATTATAGTGCCTTATCATTCGATGCCAAGTTTTCAGAAGCATATTTTTTTTGTTGGTTGTATTTTTGTATGGCGCAAGGATGGCAAGTGGTATTCTGCGCTAAACCAGATTCATATTTTATTTGTTCCTGGAATTTCATTTCGGTAAATTTTACGATTCCATTCGGGTTATTGTCGCCGGAAAAACGACGATGGAGGTTCGTCTATTCATATTCGGTACTATGATATATGTAATTGCTTTCCTTGTGTCAGTTTCGTAAAGAAACGAGGCAGAACTTTCATTAGTAATTGAAGCCCTGCGTAATTTATTATTTTCATTATTATTATAAAACTAATTTCCTTTGTTCTTCTAAATACTCTTTTGTAAAATGTAAGTAAAAATAAGAATCTGAATTTTCCTGACATGTAAATTACGTGTAATTTGGTAAAAATCCTCTTTATACATTCGTATATATTTCCGATTTCTTCTAAAGTAAGACGCTAAATTATTGATTTTACAACAAAAAGAGGGTTCTTTCGTGACGTCTGCAAAATGACTGACTGCTCGAGCTTAAATGTCTGGGACCACCTTAACAGGATATCCGATAATGCTAAGGAAGAAAAAAGGACGTCTATATCCTGTGGACGATTACGAAAGAACAAAGAGTGTGCATGTCTATACAGTCCAAACGACGATCAAAGTTGTATCAAATTATAGACAATCTGCATGAAGGCAGATCTAGCACGCGGCATATTACAGTATACGGCCTATAGGAGTATAAGGTCCATTTGTTCGCGATTGGCATCTGCTGTAAACTCAATGGCGAGCATCCAGTTTGCTGATGAACACCGAAATTGGGTAAAATATGATGAGAAACAATTCATGTGGTCTGACGGATCACATTTTAAATTAGTCCTTGCGAATAACGAGAATATAGATGCACGAAAGCATGTTTTTTTTACATCGCTATTATGCTTCAGGCTGCCGGAGGCAACGCTGTAACATGGGTTATGATTCTATTGGGGTGTTTGCGTTCTCTGAGTTGCATAACGAAACGTGCAACCGACCAAGATCATTTCAGTATCGTTGCTGCTAAAATACATTGATATCAATAGTTTGTCCCGAGAAAGACGGAAAATTTCCAGAAAGCTAATGTTCCATTTCATACGGTTCAGCTCTCATTGCACGAAAGTGGATAAAGTAAGCATCATGGGAAAAAATTTGTATCCTTTGCAGTGGCGTTATCTTTCACCAGAGCTCAATGATACATAGAATCTACGACATGAGGTTGAAAGGAGGATCAGACAATTGGATCCGTTACCAATCAACCAATCAAGGAAGTTTCCAATCAAGGAATTGGAAGCTGCAGTCCATCGCGTTTGTGTTGAAGGTTTCCTCGAAATACGCCGAGAGCTAATGAAATTCACGCTTAGAAAAAAGTTGCATGCAAATTCAAATTCTCAAGCAAGTTTAAAATTTGATGCTGATGGTGACTAAGCTACTCAGTGTGCGAAAAACTTTAATCATACAAATTATACCCACAATTTTCCACATCAGTCTTAAGAAATTACGGGGAAATTAATTATTTGATAATTACAACAAAAAAATCTTGAAAAATTATGCAAAAGGCTTCTTTTCTAGACAATTTCTTTTGCTAAAATTGCTATTTCCCTGTGACTTTAAACTATATTTAATACATACTTCACCCACAAATGCTTCTCCAAGTATGTGCTTCAGCGACGATTACATGAAAAAAAATGGAAAGTTGCCTGCGAAATACTCTTAAAATTAGGAAATAACGAAAAGAGAGAGTTCTGCAATCCTCTGTTTTTTTTTTTTCATTAAAAGAACTTTAAAGAAACAAAAACTCTCTTTTTGTTCTCTTTCTCTTTCGCTTGAAGGGTGTGATGATGATGATGCGGCACAAAAAATTTTTAACGTTGTTTCAACAACTGTTACATCAGTGCGCTTAACAACGAACTGGCGGACCTCTATCGCTGAACCCAGCGAAGCTTGTAATACTTCTGAAAAACTGATTTGACGTAATAAATCAAACACGAGAAAAAACTTATCGCTCATGGCTAATGTGCGTTATTTTTCAAATATTTGATTTTTAATAAAATGAGCTGATATTTTTTGTTTACGCTTGCATGGTTCAAATACCGGGCACCTGAGGAAATAAATTACCGTTTATGTTTTTTTTAAATGTAATCTGCCTTCTAAGGTGAGTTAAAAAGAAAGACCAGGAATTTAATTTATATTATAAGAGTACTTTTTTCTATTATCAATCATTGTTAAAACATTTTGATTATAATCTTTAGTAGAATTATTTCCGGGTTAAATAGATTTATTATCAGTATTGCATTTGAGAAAATTTGTACAAATTTCAAAAAATAAATAAGTTGAGTTTTCAGTCCCAATAATTTTATTTAAAATCGATTTTACATAGTTTTTTATATCTATATAAAAAATTAATTTTTCTAAATAATGAGTGGCTTTTAAAAGCGTTGAAGTTTTACACTGCTCCCAGCTATTTTCCTCCAAGAACGATAAGATATTTAGGACATCACAGATATCAGCGTGTGATAAATTCTAGAAAGGGTATAGTGGAAAAGAGTTCATTTTATTCGAAAGAAAGGTGGAAAAATTCATTACTCTCATAGAAAAGTGGAAAATCTTGGATTTTTAAATTTGAAAATGTTATCTATGTGAATAACTTGGTAGTAAAAAATTTCTGTTGAAGTTACTGAAGTTTAAAGAAATGCTAAGGATTATGCAATAATATTACCAGAGATTAATTGTGATCAAAATTTTATTCTCGCGGTATCATTACTTGAGATTTTGTTTGCGAAAAGACAACATAAGTTACTAGGTACTTAAAACCTTGACTTGACTACCACATGAATACAAAATAATAAATAACCTGAATTTATTCAAATCAAAAGTAAAGAAACATTTATTGATCAGAAACGAGGATATTGAAAAAAAAAAACAGACGGGTGGCCGGGGAGGGGACTGTTTCTGACTGTATACATTTACTTCTTTCTTTTTTCAGGTCTGGAGTTGTTATACTTTCGTATTTTCTCCGGATCGTCGACATTGTGTTGTTTGTTAAACACCTATGTGTGTATTACCATGTCTGTCCAATAATTTAGAAAATAAATGAAGATCATTGTTTTATTTAGTTTTATATAATTATTAAGAATTCCCTTGGTCGGTGTTGGGTTTAAATTTGTCAATTTCTTTATTGGAACGATTCTGAAGCAGCAATTAAAGTCTTTGAAAATATCAAGTGGTAGTTAATATCTTATATCTACTTAATTATATTATAATTTTATGTATAATTAACCTTCCATATCAACAATTCTGTAAATTCGATTTTAAAAGATATTGCAACGGAGGATTCATATAATCCCTGAATTCTACTATTGCCTATTACTAAATCTACTACTATAAGATTATTCTTACATCTATTGATCCAGATGTGACTTGCAGAGCAACTTTTCGACCTCTACTCGGTGTTGGCATTTTCCTGGTTAGATTCATACAGACCTTTTGTGCTAAAAACGAGACCGTTTAAGTCTGTTGATGCAAAAGTTGGTTTCTATGCTAACAGAAATATAAATTGTGTGGGTGTTGAACTTCGTCATGTCTTATCACAAAGGTTCTCAAACTACAGGGGTGAAACTCTAGGGGAGGGGAACGACAGACATGTTTTTGTACCTAAAATTATTATTTTTAACTCCAGCTGAATTAGTTTCGGAAGAAAGCGTTTAGCTAGACTGTAGAGGGAGCTATCCTCATTTATATTAAATGGATTTTTACAATAGAAATAAAATACAGGGTACCAGGGAGGAAATTTACATACAAAAGGTTAAACACTGGTAAAATAGCAATGAAAAAGATCACTCAAGCTTTCGGACGCATCAGCAGCAGTCCTTCATCAGGAGTAATGACGATGTTATGTTTCTGTCTCTTTTTTATACTTGAAATTTCTGGAAAACCCTTCATCAGAGTAGTCCCGCAGAATGGAAAAACCCAATGAGAACCAATGGGAGGCCTCCAATAGAATCATGGAAAAACCCAATGGGGACCAATGAGAAACCTGTGCTGCGGGGCACCTAATGTTGGGGATGTCCCATACATTTCAGAGTAAGAGTTGTTTATAAGTTTCTGGAAGTGGTTGTGATGTATTAATGGCTTTCCCGTGTAGTTTGTAAGTTTCCCAAGATTCTAAGAAGAGTCTACTATTCTTGTTTGTGATGTGACGGTGTAGTATTTTTGTTGAGTCCCAGTCGGGTTCGTGTCCGTGTTGTAAAGCGTGTTCTGCCAGACGTGAGGCTATGTCTCCTTTCGCGAGTGCTTGTTTGTGTTCTTTTTTTCTTGTTTTGATCATTCTTTTTGTTTGTCCTATGTAATGTTTGTTGCAGTCTTTGCATGGTATTTGGTATATGGCGCCTGTGAGATCTTCTGGTGGAACTGGGTCTTTAACTTTTGTAAGTTGTTTGCGAAGTGTTGTGACAGGGGAATAGAATGTTTGGATATTTGCTTCCTTGAGGATGCGAGAGATTGTTTCGGAAATGCCGTGAATATATGGAATAGATATGCGGGTGTGAGATGTATTGTTTAAAGATGTACTATTGGGTCTAAAGTCGTCCGAAAGCTTGGGTGATCTTTTTCATTGCTATTTTACCAGTGTTTAACCTTTTGTATGTAAAATGCATTTTTATTAGATTTGAACTGAATTATTTTTATATGGGTAAAATATCGTATACTAAAAGCAAACATATATTTTTATTCATATACAACGTCGAGCCAGGAGCAGTGCGACGTCCACATGCAGATCTAGACGAAGGGTACCGAGCCTAAAATTTGGGAACCCCTTGCTTAACGGATGCCCTACATTTATCAATTATTTATGTTGGATTTAATAAATTATTGAGATGGTATTTGCTCTCTTTGTTAAAGCTTTTGAATGTGTTTCTCTTTTAGGTATTATAATTTTTTTACGCTAATTTGTGTATTTATCCTTCACATCTTATATAATTATATATGTGACATATTTCTTACATATTTTGCACATTTATCTACATTGCATAACTTGTATATTTTTCTTACGCGCTTAACTTTTATCTTATTCATTTTGACACACCTTGTAGATTTAACTGGATCTAATTCTGAAAAACGTATAAAATTCGTAATTTTTTTTTATTTCGCCTATGTTGCTATTTCAGTTTATTACATATACCTTATCCACTTCCGTATCACATTTTTCTCTAATGAGGCCCAGACATCATATATAGCATTAATTTTAATGTATTCATACTGTCGGCTTACGAAAATGCTGTTTTAATAAATGAGTGATTTATACAATGTTCGATATTTCAGATATTTAAGAAATTAACTAACCTCAATAGAATTGTAAAACCATTTTGGAAGAGAATCCCGTAACAAGCTTCTGCTTTGTTTTTTCTTCTTATTCTAACCTAAATCTTAAACATAAAATCGAAAAGATTTATTCTGTGTTTTCTCAAATTGTTTATATGTACTTCACGAAAATGTATACAAAATTGGGTTAAATAAATGAATTTATTATTATTAAACCCCTAACATGAACAGGTTCATTTCCTGCAAGTCACGTGCCCTTTGGAAACACTGAAATCGGTTCCTTGCACGGGAACCCGGTGTCCAGTCTCTCTCTCTCGCTCGTATGCGCCAGCTAAGACGCGACTTGTTTTCGAGGTCCCACCTCTATAAGACGTCACCTAGTCGCAACTGACGAAGTTGATTGGGTTTCTCGGTCGTCTTCTCAATATGTTCAAATGATGTTCCGATAATCACTAACATGGCCTGATATTGCAAGCATCTTGTCACAATAAACTGTTTATTTTTTTATGTGATTTTTCATTTCTTACTGTTTGAAGTCCAGTGATATAAGGCACTACAATTCAAATAAATAAACTGCAAGAGATGGATCTCCCCGTATGACGTTCTTCTCCAAAAGCATTGGTGTCAGGGGGACGTCAAATATAGTCTCTGTGAAGTATATCTTCCTATGACATCAGCAGGCTGAGGAGATAATTTAAATAAGATACATAGGATGACAGTGAATAATGCAGACATCACTGTTCATAATCGTGATGTTCATACTCTTGAATTTAGATACTTAAATGAGTTATAATAATCAAGTCCAAACAACAGTAGTCATCCCCCGACATTCCGATATCCATAAAGGCCATGTGGATGAGTTAAACGAATTCTATCATTATTATAAAGTTGACCGATAACCTCTTTTTTGTGTTGATTTGAAATAAATTGATTCTATTAGAAAACAACTTCCAGAGACATCTTTTTTTAAGATCCTTATTTCAAATCGGGAAGAAATAAAGGAGAATCCTTTCCTCAGATCGCATTAGATACTTTGCCTTCCCCCATAATAAACTAGATTCTAATATTCTACCGGGAAACCAAGCAGAAGTCTTGCATTTTTGCAAAGGGAACCTTGGTCGGCTGTTTCTCCTGAGGATGCTTCGCATAGCATGGAGTGAAAAGTTAAGTGTTCTTATTAAACGGACGCGGCGGAATATACCGCAAATCTCGATAATGTATATTCTACTATATTAGATATTGATACTGTATTAGATATTCTACTAATATATAT
>QLNU02015003.1:14252799-14327032 GCA_006491805.2 Dysdera silvatica | reverse complement strand
AAAAAGAAACACTTGGGTGAGAGAGCAAACTAGAGTAGAGGACATCATTGTTAAAGTAAAAGGACTGAAATGGCGATGGGCTGGGCATATTGCAAGAAGAACTGATCAACGATGGACAACAGAAATTCTGAACTGGATTCCAAGAGACCACCGAAGACCTAGAAAACGTCCTCAAACTAGATGGGTGGATGAAATAAGAAAACAGGTTGGGGTGACGTGGAAGCGAATTGCTCAGGATAGACTTGTGTGGAAAGCATTTGGAGAGACCTTCATCCAGCAGTGGATAGATAATGGTTGAATATGATGATGATGATATATATATACAGTAGATTCCAGACTTGACGGAACCGGAACCCGTCCGGATTACGCGGATAAGATTTAAAATGTCTGTAAAACAAGTTTTAGATGGGTAAAACTATTAAAATTGATGTTTTTATCACAAAAATGACTTTTTTTTCAGTTTCTCTGCTGCAACGTATTTCTGCTATTTTAACCTACGAATCGATTTAAGGTAAAAAACAAATCATCTTATTGATTGAAATTTAAAGTTTATTGATTGTACGGCACTAAAGAAGTCTACAGTTGCATAATTAACAAGTGTAAAAACGAAATAAAGTTTAAATTCTGTACAGGACTGTTAGATAAATGAAATCGCCATAAAAACATAAAAACAACATACTGAAATACGAAATGACGAAACAGATGCTGTAGGTTTAAAAAATGATGCAAGTTTTTTGAAAAATAAGTTTTTTTAGATCCGTCCGGATTAAATGGATGTCTGGACTAGCGGGGCCCAGATTAGATGGACTCTACTGCATATATACACATACATACGCATCAGAAATAAAACCAAGCATTTAAGAATTTAATTCGAAAATATACGATGGAAATCTGATGAAAAATGAACGTGAAGACTTGGACATTTTGAAACGAAATTAACATTTCATGGGGATTTCCGATTTTGGCCTGCCATTCTGCGATGTCATCTCTGTTTATCGGAAAAAGAAAACAATGACATAAGGAATTTCAATTCTTTCTCTCTCTCCCTCTCTCTTTCTCTCTCTCTCCCTCTCTCTTTTTCTCGTAGATGCTGTTTCAGTTCCGGAAATGTTGAAATTACTTAAAAGTGAAAAAAAAAGACCAAACACCTAAAAGTGATGATAAGGAAAGTAAAAGGTTTCTAAAATTCTTGCAAAAAATTGGTTTGTTCTTCTATTACGAAAGGTTTTTCTTGACGTTCTGAGGCAAAAAAAAAAATGGTTTAAAAATCCTCTCTCCGTTGTTCAAACTAGAGCTAATTGACCCACCCATGCATGAATTAATTGGTGGATCGTTAATAATAAGGAAATCAAGATCTTCAGCTGGATTTAAATTAACAACCTCTTCATTGAATCGAAGCGTTGCACCAACTAGACCACCGAGAGCTCGAAGATGATGCCTTTATCTCGTATTCGTGATACTTTCCATCTTCTGTGCGACAGAAACGTTACCAAGTAAATTAGCTTAACACTCAATACTTCCAAGTTAATTATGTGTAATTTTCGTGAGGTGAGGGGGGATTAATGGGATTTTGAATTTTTTTCCCATGAAATATATAGCAATTGAAACTAACCACTTACGGCCTAACACAAAAACAGTCTTTTTAAACTTCCCCTTATAATTTGAGAGATATGGAGGTAAATTTGTTGATCAAATGCCATAAACAAACCAAAAATAGTAATGTAAAAAACCTATATCGTAAGTTTGGACTAATAATCTTACTCTGTAATTAGTAAAACATTTTCACTGGCCAAATTCATAATAACCATAACCATGGCTAACAAAATTCTAGAAGGAAATGGTCACTAAAAGGTCACTCAAATTTGGCCTCGATACACTGACCTTCAGATCCTAATTCTGCGGGTTGAGCTACCGAAACTCAGCCCAAATTTTGCATCTACAACATGTCAGTCGAAATTGTCACACACAAATGGAAAAGTATGGGTTAAAAAATAAATGTTATTGCTGTTAAATTACTCGTAAAGAAAAGAATGATTTTCCGGCGCCTGGTGGGACCCGAACCCACGACCTCCTGATTGCCGGTCAGGTACTACACCTACTAAGCTGCATGCGCCAATCATTTCCTTCTTTGCGAGTATATATATGGCTTTCCATGGACAAGTTCGCTATTGGTGTGGCAGTACTGTGACTACCGTTGCCAAAGCGACAAGTTAAAGAAGCAAGAATGTCCGATATGACGAACTAACATTAATATTATTAAATCAATTTTTTTTCATATTAGCCAATGATGTGGCAAAAATAGACGTTAAGTTACTGGTAAAGAAAAGAAAGATTTAAAAAAAATTATTCTTTTCTTTACGAGTATTTTAACATCTATGTATTGCTGCCACATTATCGGCTAATATGGAAAAAAATGATTTAATAATAAATTTTGTTGTTTCGACTAGTTTTGTTGGTAGGTGGTGTGTTTTATTCCCTCTACCTAAATCGAAGGTTCTGGTGTCAATTGTGTGGGTGGGATGTGTCAAAAACATAACTGTATTTGAATTATCCCTCCACACCATTTTTTCCCCTTAAGAAGTTTCTTTTTTTGCGTACCCAATGGCATAGGGGGTGTTGGGGGTTATAACCCCCTTTGCGATGAAATTTTGCATGTAAATGTATGGAGTTGTAGCTCCATAACCTCCCCTCAATCTTCTTGCATATACCTATGAACATATGCATATCAGAGTACAATCACGTACTCCGGTACCAGGTGGTCACGGAACAGTAGCCTAGGTATTCTTGGTTCGATTCTGGTCAAAGTGGGTGACAATATTATGTCTTTTCTTTTTCTTTTTCTGCTGAAATAAAAATTCTAATGCAAACCATGTGGGGACAGAGTGTCAAAAACTTATTTGTATTTCAACCCTGACATCGTTTGCAGTGCAATAATTCCTCAATATGTGAATGTTCATTTACTTCCCCGCGATGACTAACGACCATTTCTAATGACCAAAGTTCGCAAATATGACTTCCATTTCCGGCCTAAATATTTCCAACTGAGTGGAATTTTATGCATTCTAAAAATTTGTGGGACTCCATTACCGTTCTCTGAAATATGGCATGATCCATGTAAAAATAGCATGCGTTTAGAGTGCTATTAATAATGATGGTACTTCCGTGGTTTAATGGAGGTTTTAAAGTTTATCCTGGAAGTATTTTCTTAAAGCTTTCCGACAAAAAATTTTAAAGCAATTAAGGTGTTTACGAGATTTTTAAATTTAATTTACTTACGTTCCAAATCTGAAATGAAATTTAAAACTTCTTCCGATAATTTAATGATCATTGACTTCGTTCCTGAAGCTTTATAAAAATTTTATTAACTTTTTTAAATGTTTTTGGCTAAATTACAATTCGAACCTACTGCATAATGGATACAACACATTGATTTATCGATATTTCTGTTAGAAAAAAGCGATAGGTGACCATTTACCAATTTTATTTACAATACAAAAGGAAGGAGATAGAGCTGAACAGGATAATAAGATTGAAATAATTAATTTTTCTAGACTAAATATAGAGAGACTCAAAGATAATATAAAAGATATTGAATGGGATAGGATTAGATAATGACTTGGATATCAATGATATGTATGACAAATTTATTTGTATAATAAAAGAGGAACGTGATAAAAATTTAAAAAAAATTAAAGATAAGAAAAAGAAAAAGAGATAAACCGTGGTTCGATAAAAACGTAGGTCTGTTTATAAAAACAAAAATAAAACTTTTAGGAAATTTTTAAACATAAGAAATATAACAGATTAGATTGAATTTAAGATAAAAGAAACAATATAACGAATTTGATAAGAAAAAAGAAACAATATTATATTGAAAAGTTTCTAAAAAAAATGTGAAATAACAATAGAACAATATCAATGAAATTATAGGAAAAGAGAAAAAGGAAATGAAAAATATTATGAAACTAAAAAATGGAAACAGAGAAGTAAAGAATTGAAGAGAAATTGTTGAGTAATGTAATACTTGATTTGCTAATATAGCGGAAAATATGATAAAAGATGAACAAAGACAAGAATTGTATAATATGAATGATAATGGGAATAACGTTGTAAATAGTATGTACTTTTTAGAGAGTGCTCTCTCAGAAATAGAGAAAGAAATAAAATAGTAAAAGAAAATAAAGCGATAGGTTTTGATGATATAAATTTAAAATAATAAAACAATGTAAAGATGAATTTATATATCCATTATAAATTATATATAATAAATTAATAGAGAAGAAATACCCAAAAATGAAAATATGCAAGATAATCCCTATTTTTAAAAAGGGTAAAAATTATATTAATAACTATAGTATACCAATATCTATACTGCCAATTTTTGCTAAGATATTAAAAAAATTATATAAAATCGATTAATTGATTATTTGGAAAAAATAAGATTCTATCTCAAAATCAATTTGGCTTCCTAAAAGGAAAATCAACAGATGATATTTTATTAAAAACAATTGGAACGATTCAAAATGAAATAGAAAAGAAGGAATGTTTAATCAGGTTATTCTTTTATCTGTTTACAGCGTTTGGTGTTTTAGATAGGGGAAGATTAATAAAGAAATTGGAAATTTATGAATGACGAAGTATGGTATTGAATTTATTTAGGGATTATTTAACGGATAGGTTTCAAATAATTAATGTGGGAAAAATAAATTCTAAACAACTCAGAAATTTATACTGGTTACCGCAGAGTCCCATTCTGGGCCCATGACTTTTTTTGATCTATATTAATGATATTACAATAGAATTTGAAGAGGTAGATATGTATGCGGATGATACAAATTTATTGATATGTGATGAAACTTTAAAAGGACTATTTGTTAAAACTGAAGAAAAAGTAAATATTTTACATAATTGGTTCTTAAAAAATCAACTATTTGTAAATGCCAAGAAAAAAAAGTATATCATTTTCCGAAATATTAATAAAAATATAGACTCGATTATGAATTATGAATTAAGTATAAATACTGAAGAAATTAAACGTGCAGGAAGATTGGAAATTTTGGTGTTTGTTAATTGATGATAAATTAACCTGGAACAAACACATAGAAATAATGTTTAAAAAAATACGTTGGGGAGAAGAAATAATTACAAGAATTATAGACACGACACCTGGGAACATTGCAATAAAGCTATATAATGCCCTGGTGAATAGTCATCTAATATATGGAAACTGTGTTTGGGGTAATATGGGAATTACAAAAATAAAGATATCTAAAAACGTTTTTGCGGTTTCAAAAATAAAATTGTCACTTGGAGTCAAAAAAGAACGATGAAGCCCAAGGAATCCAGCGATTTTTGTAATTTTTGAGCATTGTAGCAGACTGAGTACTTGGAAAGGTGTCTCGGAGCACCAAAAGCTCCACGGAGCATAGATTGAGAACACACTGGTTTAGTGAAAAATAAGTAGCGTGTCGCCATGCCATTGAAATTCACATATATTCAAAATTGAACATGCTAAGAAACTAAGCGAGCGATTACTTATCACAATATTTTACAAAGCTAATAGTTTAATGGTTTTTGTGTGATAAAAACTACTGTTGACACAAAAATATAAAAAGTTTGAGGGTTAAACACAAAGTATAAATTATAAAAAATTTTCAAAATTAGACTAATGATAGACAAGGTTAAAAGATTTCAATTGTTTGCTTTACAATATAAGCGGCTATCATACGAATGTCTATGGGATTTATATAGAATATTTCTGCAGAAGAGCCGTGTAACAAACTACAGCTTTCTGCTCTCCTCCATTTCTAATCCAATCATCGATAGACATATTTTAATTTCAAAGCTATTAACGTATCATCAAAAATAATACGTAAATTATGTATCATCAGAAACTGTACATAGGCTGTAAAAATTTGTTCTTGTTCTTATAGTGAATGTGTGTGATTATGAAGTACATACGTGAATTTTGAGAAACACTAGCATTGATAATTTTGTCTGAAAATGTTGTCAATGAATAGTTCCTCGAGTGATGAAGTTTTTTCTATTTGTTGCATTGGTTTTCCCATAATTTTTATAATTCATTCGATTGTCTAACATACATTTAAAACTGCGTTCCGGGCGACACGGAAATCATTCACATCATTATTTTGCTTAGCCGCAATTCCAATAAATTTGTTTTAATATTCCGTGTCGTTCAAAATCTAGTTTCTGTTTACTTATTATTTTTTACTCATTTATTTTTGGAACAATCAAGCAGGCGCAATAAAAATGGAAAACGCTATTTCAGTCGCCAAATTCAAATAAAGGGAAACAATAATTTAACAGCCGGATATACAAAGTTATCAAAAATATATTATTTGCAGTTAATTGAGAGTATCATCACAGTTGTATTCATTAGCTAATTCAGGCAACACGGAGATTTTACACTCAAATTAATAATTGGCGAGGGACATTATAGAAAGGAAAAACCATTCTGAAATACAAAAAGCTATGAACTATATTTTCCCTATTTGATTTATGACAAAAACATGGAAAAAAACGAGCAATAGCGGGTAAAAAATTACATGAAAGACGCTAATGACTTCTGATTCCCTCACCAAATGACATTTTAAAGTTTAACCAGTTGGTCAGTGTTTATACACAGTTTACAATTTACACCGAGTATATCAATTAATTGTTATTGCCCGTTTAATTAATTTTAATTAATTTTACTCAGCAGTTATATAATTATTTATAGAGAATAAGTAAAATCCTGGTTTAGCAGACGCCAAGTAGTCTTCAAGGGTAAGAAATCTGGAAATCAGTTTTACTGATAATTTACTATGCTGCCGGCGTGGTTCAGCTGGCACTAATGGTTGAGCAAACAGCATCCAAGACGGAATGCAGACAGTTGTTAAGGAATTCTCTTCGCGTATTTGCTTAGGCGGAGATTCCGACCCACTGGTCACACACAGATAATTATTACTGACACCAAGACAAGGAGTCTGTCTTTAACAAATACATGAACACGACCATTTGCTTCTTCTGTTGCCAAGAGTCCTTAAAAATCTTTTAGGAAGTTTAAGCTTATTTAATAACAGTTTTCTCTTAAAATGCAAATCAGCAAGCAATAGGTTCATTAATGTCTTCATGGACAACCCCTTTATAAAACCCGACTTCAATTAACTAGTAGGAAGGAGTTTGCTTCATTTAGTGCGAGAACAACTTGTACCATCGGTGTGTCAAATCTATCAATAACCGATGTACTTAAAGAGTCAACTATACCAGTGCGGTACCAGTGCTCACCTACTCCTTCGGGATCATCAAATGGTCCAACACTGAACTAGAACAACTCCAGCGGAAAATGAGAACCATCCAGAGAAGAGCCGGACAACTACACCCTGCAACGGCAATTGAACGGCAAACACTACCCCGGGAAGAAGGAGGACGCGGACAAGCGGACCTCAAAGACTTACATGACAAGCAGATCCAGAGCATGAGGCAATACTTCCAGTTGAAGAGTCCCCGATCGCCACTCATCCAAGCCATAATACAAGCAGATGCAAATTACACGCCACTAAACCTGTGTAGTACCGAAGAGCGTGTCCTGGAAACAGCCAATGAACAGAAACTAAGAACTTGGGTCCCACTTTAATCCACATAACCGTCCTGACATAACCCTCGTCGATAAATCGAATAAGACCACGTACTTAATCGACATAGCAGTACCCAACACCAATAACATACAGACAACCTACACAACGAAAATCACCAAGTACCAAGATCTCAGACATGAAGTACGAGATATATGGGGTATGGAAAAGATCCTCATCATCCCGTTAGTCATCTCAGCAACAGGGATAGTACCAAAAACGCTTGCGACGAATTTGGAGATACTCAACATTGACCCAAACACCTACATTGAAATACAAAAAGCCACAATCCTAAACACGTGTCACATTGTCAGGAAGTTTCTAGACATGGCACATTAAGAAGTGATGTAAAAAGAGGCTTGGGAACATGGCGCTCTGCCCGTCCCAAAGCCTGTTTCCGCCAAGAATGGGCGAGGAAAACTTTTTATATATATATATATATATATATATATATATCACTACTTTATACATCGTTCTTGTTAATTAATTATTATAATAATTACTTGCACAAAAACGATAACACGGTCAAATTGACTGCTTCCGCGGTTCTAGGTATATATGCTTATAAATACGGTTGTAATCAACATATTTTTTTTAAACTTTATATATGCCATCAGGAACATATTTTAGTACAAATAAATTGATTGAACACCCATGTATTTGTAACTCAAACTAGAGCTATTTTTGTTTAGAAGAAAAAGAGACGCCGTCCTCATCCCGGATTCGAACCAGGGTCCCCGCGTTGAGCCCGCGGTGTCTTGACCTACTAGACGAATGAGAACAAGAACAAACGCATTTTTCTCCGTATATTAAGTTGTAAGATATTATTACCCTTCACAGGGATAACACAATTGCCAAATATTGGTCAACACACAAAGCCACCGGGGCGAGATTTTTGTGAGTTTTTCGTGGGGGATTTTTTATTACAAATAAATTTGACACCCACGTATTAGTAGCTCAAACTAGAGCTATTTTTGTTTATGAGAAAAAGAGACACCGTCCTCTGCTTGATTGCTGGGCCTGGCACCTCTTCACACTGATTCGATGGACATCTGCTCCAAGACTCAAGCGGACATCAGCCAAGCATCGTGAGATGATGGAGGATGCCACGAGTAGTATGGAAATAACTGTAGAACGTTGAATGGCGGAAAATGATGCCGTTGAGTCAGCTCGGACCTATCGCTGAATAAACTATCTTACCTCGCATTTCTTCTGAGCCTTCATTCCACCGATGAGTTCCTCGCAGAAACCATTGCTGCCAACACCCTTGCACAGCAGTGTCCGTACGGTGCAGGTGGCAGCCTATTGCTCAGTAGGACCAGCCAGCTTCAAGCATCCCGACTATGCGACCACGTTCGAAGTCGTCCAATTAGCTTTAAAAACTTCGACAACGTCCCAACGTCATTACTGGTTGCGTCTCCAGGGAACTGCAACGCCGAAAACGAGAAAAAATAAACCGTTCGCAATTTTTACCACTTTTATACGATGCCAGTTGCGCAGTAGAAATGCGCGCTATGATCGAACTTACCACTCATTGGCTTTGAAAATTTAATCATTTGCATACTTGGTCTAAAGGAATTTGCATGCGAAATTTTGAGATGATCGGATAATTTTTGAAGGTCGCCTTTTTTTTTTGCAAAAGGGTGTATTCCTTAGTCCCAGTCAGGTTCGTGTCCGTGTTGTAAAGCGTATTCTGCCGGACGTGAGACTATGTATAATTTCGTAAGTGCTTGTTTCATTTACTTCCTTCTTCTTGTTTTAATCATAATTATCAATCTTGTTATTATGTTCACAACTGGGACGGACTGGATGCTTTCAATGAGCGCATGTCCTTGCCTATTCAGTGGCACGAGCCTTTTCGCCCACGAGGGCACACCGGACCAGGAATCGGTGGGCCGGCGGCCCAGTTTGCCTCTGGTTGACAAAGTAAGGACATATAGTTATTATATTTATGAAGTTATAGTGTTCATTATGTTGACTTCAAAATAAAATACCAGATATCAGAAATTAATTTAAAATAGTTAACGATCTGGGTATTGTGTCAGAGGTAAATAACATCTACAATTTCGGTTGTATTCACTTAATTTCCACGTCCTTTACTGCATATTCCCACAATTTGAAAATACTTGTAAATACTTGTACAGCAGTTAACAGTTGGCCTCTCTAACTTGGAGAAAATATCTATCATCGACCTTTACCTATACTAGTTGCTTTTTGACTTTTAAAGATCATTTCTCAGTTACATAAAACTTAAAACACAAGAGAACTGTTTTATCATTTGCTGCATTTTCTTTCCGTGTCTCCTATAAATATGACATAAATGCAGTCCATGTCGCAATTGATGTACATAAATTAAATATCCAGCGTTATAGCTAAAATGCTTTTCCCACTATTAAGTTGAAAAATAGATTCTGTTCAGAAAATTGGCAAGAATTTCAGTAATGAAAAAAAAAAGAATATTATGAATAATTGTACTTTTGAATTATTATAGATTGGATTATACCCTAGTAGTGCCTAAAGTTAAATACTTTGCCCAGTATATAATAATTACATTATAATGCAGAGTCCGGCCAAAAATAGTCGCCCATTTCAATATTTCACCATTCAGTGGACCAATTTTAGCACTAGTCCATCGTGGCAATTTTTCTTTGAGTTTATACAATGTTCTAACATTTATCCACTTTAGTAATTAACTAAATTGTTGTTGTTACCATGCTATGCAAATAACTACTCCCCTGCTCTTTTTTACCTCATACGTTATTTCCAAAATTATGCAATTTATAATTGTGAATTTCAGCAGCAATTTGTGAGAGTCCGTAATTAAATGGCCCAAGCATGAACCTCACGTTTGGGCTATAAATTCCCCAACTGCATAAATTTGGCCATGGGAAGTTATTTTGGACTATAGTAAGTAGTGAAACCTTTTCCAATATGGTTTTAGGCTAAAACGGCAAATTTTCCAAATTTTGTTACATGATTAACTAATGTGGATGCAAATAATATCCCTGTAGTTCCAGAAAGGCTCATTTTCGGACACTAGTTAACTGCACCGAATTGATGTCCTTCACCTATTACGCATGCTTGACAATTTCCAGTTGCCTCCAGTATGGTAAAACAATCGTTTTCCATACCTTTGATGACTAAATGGCAACAGTACTCAGTGCCAGGGAAGGGAATTTTTTAATTTTTTTTAATCTGCTGCATTATTAGGTCAATCACTTAAATTATGTGTCAAAAAAATTTTTTTGTTCATGTAATTGTCTACGTAGTAACGAGGTGGGTGTAAGTAATATTTTCACTCTACGGTCAAATCCGATCTTTTGCGGATATGGTGATTTCGCCAAATATGGCTTATTTGGCGTCCTTTACCAGTGACGCCGACTTCATGCGTTCGAGACACTTTTTGAACCCAAAATAATTTTGTTATTGGTTCGTCGAATCCGTAACATTTTTGCACGTGGGGAAAAGACCCGTACGGAAATATATACACGAAGTTTTTCGTCACCAATTTTTCAAGGTTTCATTATTTATACCCTGTTCCCTGGTCTTTTTTAAATGGAAATTCTCCTTTTTGCCTGTTTTCACAGAAAATACAAAAGTCTAGTTCAGGGGCGGACTGGGTTCTCTGAAAGGGCGCATGCCTTGGATTTTCTGAGGACGCGGCTCCTTGTGTATTCGAAGGCGCGAGTCCTATCTCCTATGAGGCTTACATATATATGTGTGTGTGTATGTTTTATGTACATTATTTTTCCGTTGCCTGTTGCATACTACAGTAAATATTCTGTAATTTCTGTTGTACCTACATAAATTCTATAGTGTACGGTAGTCTACATTACGTATTCTGCTAAAACTTAGTACGAGAAATCTGAAGTGTTATTCAGTCTGAATGAAAAAAAAAAGGAATAAATTGTAGTATGAAACATCTGCAATTTTGATTATTTTAGTTTTTAGCTGCAACTTATGTTTCATTCTTGAACTCCACCGCAAGAAACCTACCTACTCTCCCATAAGAAAATGACTGTAGAATTCAATAGATGAATCAGGAATAGCGTTTTAACAGGAGAAAGAAAGGCTTGAAAATTTTCTTACTCTTTATTATCCTTGAAACGTTCGAGATCCAAATCTCACTGCCTTCTCGATGCAGTACTCAACACCACGTAAATTTATAACCCGTCGTAATGGAAGGAAAAATGTCACTGCCACCATAACTGTGGCCGACTGACATTTTACCTGCCGTCAACTTGGTTGATATCAAATTGCAAAAATGCTTGTGACCTTTCGAAAGTGTGTTAAGGAGTTCTAGTAGCCTCAGCATATGTGATTCTTTCTTTAGGCATATAAAAATGTCTTGACTGGGTCCCGTTTCCCCAAAATGTGATAGTTTTTGTCCAAGTATATGGCCGTGATGACAAGACCAAGGAAATATATTCACAATCAGTACATTTATATATTTCTTTGTTTAAAAACTTCCCTCTTCCAAGCGGAAAATAAATCATCTAGTCGTAGGGCATGTATTACATATTTGGTAGTAAACTTCCCCATGAAGCAAAGAACTCAGGGCAAGACGTTAGACATAAGAAGATCGGCATCGTACTTCACTAACCCTTCTTGCGCGTTTACTCCACTTAATTTCTTCTAGCCTTCTTATCGGTGCCCTTCTTTTAGGATTTTTATTAAGAAATTCTCCCTTTTGCCTTTGGAAAATTGAAAAGTTCTATTTATTGCGTAATGAATGTACCTGCACAGTGACTATCTCCCTTTGGGATTTATGACGTCACACTATTCAATCGTAATGGAAAATCAGTGATTCTAATGTTAAATGTAAATTGAATTCATTTTTAAATAAAAGATTGTTCCAAACATTATTACCAAGCAAGTCATTATCCTAACATATTATGAAGCAATTGAATAGTAATCATTACTAAGCGTCAAATAAGGCAATATTTTACTCATTTTTGAAACTTACAGCCGAAGTATAATTATAACTCAATAGTTACCCTTTACTTCGAGGAAGAAGAATATAATTCTGACTTTGGAATCGATCTATTCACGCAGAATCTAGTATCTCTCGCAGAAAGCAATTAAAACCCAAGTTTCAAGCAAAAGGATTTGTGAGCAATTAATATCTCAATTAATTCTCTTGAATTAGGTCCGATTTTAGGCACACCTTTCATTTCCGGAAAATTCCGTTTCTATTGTGTTTTAGCGTAGTTTTGCAATGATTCAAATCCCTTATAATCACGAATGAAAAATATAGGATTAGCGTTGATCCTGTTTGGACTTCTCAAATTAAATATAATTTAATTATATGAAGTACAATTTTATCGTTATCAATTTTATCATTAGACACAAGATTATCGTATTTGGTGAAACCATAATATTTAATTCTTGTGGAATTGTATTTACCATTCTTAGAGTCGTTAATTGCTAATTATGGTAACCTTATGTGTATATACTTTATTTATAATGAAGAAACATATCGAGTTTAATGTCATGACGAGTTTAAAGTGGCCTACAATTAAGAGAAAATTTTCTTTTTTAAGTTTCCAATGTACACTCCTCGAACAATAAGCATATACTCATATGTACGATTAGCATATATGCATATCTACGATTAGCATATATGCATATCTACGATTAGCATATACTCACATATACCATTAGCATGTAACCATATGAATGATTAGCATATACTCATATGCGCGATGAGCATATACTCATAGGTACGATGAACATACACTCATGGGTACGATTAGTATATACTCATGGGTACGATTAACATATACTCATGGGTACGATTAGCATATACTCATAGGTACGATTAGCATATACTCATAGGTACGATTAGCATATAATGGTCTCCGGTATTTGAGATTTCATTCTTTTTTTGCATAATTGACATATATATATATGACAACCGTCAATATTTGTGTGGCTTATATTTAAGCTATATTATGGTTTTTCAAGAACTGAAAGCAGAGACGTATTTTTACAAATCAGCATATTCTAATGTTCCAGCTTCAAACTTTTCATATGTGCTTCATCAACCTTTAACAGGGGAGTTGAAATATCTGGCACTACAGCAGGCGTGCGATCTCTAGAGCCGCGTTTGGTTTTGCTTAAAACGAAATCTCATAATCGAAATGTGGACATGACATGTAACCTATATTTTTTTTGTGATGTTCTACTTGAAATAAAAATAACGGCGTTTTTATTTTACAAAATATAATAGCAACACAATAATAATTAACTCCATCCAATATGATTAAAAATAGAAGGCAACTATTTGGGGAAATACACTTGGAGGTCTGTCAGACCACACGTCCCCACTTATGGATTAAGCAACACACGTGCTTTAATGTTTTTGTAAAATGTTATATAATTATTGCAGTAACGGGAGAACATTGGTTCATGTACCTGAAGAAATGAAGCTATCGTCCTTCTTTTTATATATTTTTTTCGTTTTGTGGTGAACTTAAAAAGGCAGTGGTTTCAGCGAAAGTTCAGCTTGGAATCGTGGAAATGGTTAAGATAATTTAACTTTTGCTTTCTTGCTATGGAATAGTAAACTGTTATTAAATATAATGTAACACAAAGCTTAAATAATAGTATAATCTTTTGTTTCTAAGTTGAATCATCAGTTTGTTTAGAAATCAACTTTCAATGCCAAAGTGAAAAATAACTATTCTATAATATTTATCCAACGACACATTTAAGTGTATCTATTGCTAAACGAGGCTCTATATTTACAATGAAAAGCGTCAAAAAATGTACGTACGTGTTATGATATTAATTTCTTTGCAATTAATACTTTATATTTGTATATATTAGATATATAAAAAGCATATACGTGTCTTCGTACGTATCTAGTAACTGTTATATCCATTGGTTTCTCCCTTCAGGTCTCAATATACTAAAAACAAATACGAGCGTTTTTACGGCTGTCTGCTAAAAAATAATAACAATAAAATAATTGCAGAGGGCCATTCCGATTAAGCGAAATTCGGACAATCAGGCTACCTACTTTATAAGTTAAGGCACTCGGAAAGGGATCGATAATTAAATAAAAGTATGGACTCCCAAAATAGAAATGCTAGTTCACTTCACAGGCTTTCTTAACTGTTGCCACTTAGAAACGCAAAGGGAAGAAAACTTAATATGTTTAATTTCTAAAATCGGCAAAATGCCAAATCGTTTTCTTTTACGTGATGTTTTCTATATATACATAATTTCGACTTCCGTATCTGGCAACATATATTGTATAATTAAAATTTTACTTCTTATATTTGGCAACAGTGTGTGTAATTGTTTTCCGAATTCTAAAACCAAATCAGTCTTCAACTTATCAAAGTATGCACACGTCTCATTGAAGGCTCCGTCAAAAGGGTGTATTGAATTCTTTTAACAATGTTTTCGAATTAATTTATTCTTTGGCGAATTAATAAAATAACCTAAACGTGTAAAGTATCAATATATATTATTTTAACTAGATATAATTGTTGAATTTCTTCAATACTTATATTTCTACAAAAGAAATAAGCCACATGCAACATGGGTTATGAAATTGTGTAATAACATTAATTATAATGCATCACGCTCAGTACATGGTTGCACATATTGCGAAATCTAATGATTACGACCAAAGAAAATTTCGATACTTGAGGTCAGATAGTTTATCTTTCCTGAAAGAAATACTAACTATACTTTATCCTTGGGGAAAATGTCCAAAATATATCCAAATCCCGAGGGAGAAGAAGAGGAAACGAGAACAGAAAAATATCATCAATATATGTAAAAACAAGAAATAATACCACATCGCAATCCTTATATCCCGAGAGAGTCATTATTAACTTCAGTTTTGGTTCTATCTCTGGTCCGCTTATTATATATTAAATGGGATTTCATTCCTTGTCAAGCAGCCATAGCCCAGGAAAAAATTTTCAATTGCAATCCGCATTTTTTTCTGTTACTATGAAATTTATCGATTCTCATAATTACAAGGATAGTTACAATTTCCATATGATTATATCAAAAGCTAAAAACAATATCATTTAATTATTATTTCTATGGAAAAGGATTAGTTCATTATTAAGTTCACTACTGCTTTTGGAATAATACAGTAAGTAGATGTTAAGTTACTCGTAAAGAAAATAATTATTTTCAGGTACCTGGTGGGACACGAAATCACAACCGCTTGATTTCCAGTCAAGTGCTCTACTAACTAAGCTACAGGCGTCAGCCATTTTCACTTCAGATTTTGCAATTCCGTTTTAATATAAGCAATAATAATTTGAACTTTAAAGTAAAATCAATTTACATTGCATAAATTCTTAGAAAAAACAAATTAGAAAAATCTTATTATTTTTATTTTCTTACATATTCGTTAAATTCACCCTTGAGCCAAATATCAAAAAGTAAGTAAAATCTCAGATGAAAAATAAAAGTCTTTAAACTTAATGGAAGAACGAAACGTTTAGTCTCTCCTCGTCTATAAGCCCTTGTCTCCTTTAAACTGTACGTTTTCAAAAATCTTCAGAATTAAACTCGAATTCATTTTACGCCACAAACCAAATCCCTTACGAACACAGATCACGCATTTTAGGAATCGCTCAGTTGTTCTCTCCGCAAATCAGGATTGTTTTCCTCCTTTTTTTCTCTTATCTCTTTGACAGTTCCCGAAATTGAGGGGAAAGGATTTGGAATTCAGAACATGCATCCTCTTCTAGCATTCGCCATTAATTTCACAAACAATTTAGAGTTTATTTTTTCAATGAAGGTTTTTCGCGTTTGAATGCTAAATCTGTGAACAAAATGCACTACCCTAACCGCATGTATGTCATATGGGATAATGTTTTAACATTTTAAAGAAATATATTAGAGTTTATTTATTTTATTACAGAGGTGTCTGATACATTTAATGAATGAATATAGATTCATTAGAGTGCAGAGAAAAAAAATGATGGTGTTTTACTAATCAACGAAAGAGTTGTAAGGAAAAAAGTGAACGAAACGGATTGATATGAAAACCCAGGTAAAAAAATGAAGAACCAGGAATAAAAGAAATAATTTTTAAAAGGAAAGTTAGTTTGTTAATAAACAGATGATAATGAAGGGAACCTCGAATTTTACAAAACAAAAAAATAACGCATTTTTTAATTTCAATTTCAGTAAGAATCCTTAGAAATGATAACGATGTCATCAGAAAAACGCAGTGGATTTAAATACTTTTCACTTATCTTAATTTATAGTTTTTTTATTTATTTCCTAACAAGACAATATATGATTCACCAATTCAATATATAATCCATCAATATTCCATATCAATACAGCATTTACGCTGCGTCAAATAAATTCCACATGTAAGATACATCTTCAGCATATCAATTGCTTATTGAGCTTTGAGCTTAATTCCATAGCTGTTTCAGTTTATTAATCGTAATATCCGTTGTATAACTAGGATAAAAACTTCGGAAGATATGTTATTTCCCAATCTATCTTCCTTATCAAGTCTGAATGTCCTTGATATCCCCATGCAATTGACATTTACATTTACACACACACATCAGTTAAATAATTTCAGTGTCTACAACTTCAACGTCTGAAGATGCAAATGGTCGATGATGTCTAGTGCTTGACAACAGTCGAAAATCTACTCATAGTAAACGAAATGACACGAGCACAATAGAAATTCATCTTCATTTGCTCTTTTAACCAGTTCTCTTAACAGAAGTATAACCTGATCTAGGACACAGAAACCATTTCGATACCCTGCCTCCCCTATTATTTCTTGGCTTCTACTCCCTTTGTCGAACCGTACCTAATCCTTTCTCCAAATGATGTTGCAGCATTTTTCGCATTATGGTGCACAGGAAGTTCATAAGGGTGGGTCACAGGCTCATAAGTGAAGGTTTATAAAGAGAGCTATAACTCCATATATATACCAATATATATATACAAGATTACATTGTAATGGGAGTTACTGCCCTCATCACCCACCTTCCGTACGGCAGTGATTTTTGCAGAACAGTTTGGTAAAGATTTCATATATAGTTGGTAGCACAGAAATACGTCTGTTACTCTGTAAATTTTTTATCATGTGTTATGTAACTGAAGTACTCATAGTTTTTCTGTAGGGTTGTATGATCAATGATAAAGAATTTTGTAAGCATCCTTTTTATTTCTCTATTTCACCTATTTGGCCAGAATACGCATTTTTAATTATAGTCTAAAGAAATCAAAGTCAAAAGTTCTCATCCCTAAATTTGTAAAAGTGAAAAATCAAAGAAACCAAATTGTAAAATATGATTTATGTAGTATGTTACCTATCGGGAAAAGAGCCTTGTACCAAGCTATAGCTTTCAACTCTCCTCCGTTTTTAGCCTATTCGGTCAACGCTCTTTTATTTTAAAAAATACCAATTCAACAACGGAAATATTATGTAGCAAATGTATCAACAAAAGATGGTAAACACGTTGAATAAACTCCTCCTTATTCTTAGATGAGAAGTCTCTGAACCCTATTTTACTATGTTTTGCGTAACTATCTTCTACTTTCCGACTATTACTCTATTTGAAATTGGCACCATTAAGAGCCAAAGCCGGCATGACGAAGTTCTAGTCGAACACGTTACGTTTCACCACCTCAACGCCGTTTGCGTGAACATCTAATTTACTTCATTTCATCCGGAACTGTTGCTTCAGATAAGATGGAAAACTATTACAGATTTAAACTATACCAACTCGCATATGAAACTTGAACCTCATCAACTGTTGTTTAATCGTTAGCATCAACGTAGAATTCTTAAAATTATTGGGGGGCAAGCACATTTTATGTACATTTATACATTACAGTATATGTAAAATCGCAATTTATTTCAGATTACTTGGAGGTTTGGAACCCACGGGACAATATAACTCCACGCCTATGATCGTAAGAATGCTTACATATCAATCAAGAATCCACTGGTTAAGCCCTCCTGAAGCGAATGTTCTCCCCCTTCTTGCTGACGCCTACTCTAAGCAGCCTCACGTATAGCACACCATTCTTGCTTAATTGCCAACCACGGTTTTAAGAACTGCGCCGACCATATATATTACAATAATATATATATATTATATTTAATAATTAAAATACAAAATATATAAAAATATTTTATTTTACATATATCCAACTTTCTAATATATGAAACAAATAGCTTTAGTTTGAGTCTAAAACCGGTGTCTCAAAATTAAATTTCGCTACTCTTTTGCTGTCATAATCTGAAACAACCAATTTTCTATTCGTTTAGCATTATAAGTCACTTACAAAATTTGCGGTTTTCTTCTTCCAACTATTTAAATAACTTCTTCACTATGTCGTCTCACTCGTAGAGTTTACCACAAATTTTTGCATTCCTCGTAGTATTTTTACTCTATATTTTATATTTCTGCTATCTTCCCTCTTCAATATAAATGTTTACTTTTTTCCCAACATAAAAGTGTTCTTACCAATCTTAAGAGCCTTGTTATGCCTTCAACATTTTTACTTACTAACTCTTTACAGTTCATAAGTTTTCCTCAATATTTTTTTGCGTAACATTTTAGAATGTTCTGCATATTTAACTTTTTAATTTTAACAATAACATTTTGTTTATCTATTTTTACACTTCGTTTGCTTTTCGTGAAACAATATGGTATGTGATTCCGATTATGTTACAAAACTAATTATGCAAAATTGCATTTTAAAAACAAAATGGCGCGTTATCAAAAGTGTAAACATACACTAAAACGTCAGGATATGTCGAACTGTATTTATCAAATTTTAACTGATAAGAAACTATAAATATAGAGAAGAAGAGAGAGCCAAAAAATATGCCAGTATACGGAAAAGGCCGTGATAAGAAGGCCTGCTAATGTGGATGAGTTTGGCGTTTAATAAGCATTTAAACAACACATTTTTCATCAAAATACATACATACATACACTAAATCCACGATAGCATAGAAACGAACTTTAGTTAGCTACTTTTAAAAAGGGTAGGACTTAGAAAAAATAATTGAAGTTAATCAAAAATTAAAGTAAGGTTACCATAATTGGCGACTACTGAGTTTAAGATTGGTGAAATATGAAAAAGGGACACTAACTGGATTTCCACCAGACAAAATTTTATTTCGTTGCAGCAGTATAAATTGGATTGATCTTTCTTCACGTATCTCAATTGGATCAGAATTTTACACGAAAATTCAATCGCTGGTTAGACAAGTCTATTGGTAAATTTTAAAGAAATGAGATATAGATAAAAGAAAAAATTAAAAAAAGAACCTAATTTTCCAACCGCATGTGCTAAACACTTAAGAAAAGTAGACACCGTAAGACTTGATTATCTGTCTACAATTCAAAGATTTCCACTTTTCGAAGAGGTTAAGGGAAAAAAAAGCACTGAGACTGTAAATTGGAAAAATGCCCGTTAAATAGAGGTGCCTGCTATTCGGGAGTGTTCATTAATGAGGTTTCGCTGTTTATCCTACAAAGCTGACACACAGGTATTCTACGTATACAAAAAATTACATAAAGCCAAACTTAAACCGTAAACCAAATTGCAATTTATTCATCTTCTGTTTCTATTTGAATTTCACTAATTAGTTTTGGGCAAAAAAATAATTCCATGAAAATGGCAACAAAATAAAACTGCTGAAAAACCATTAAAAAAACCTACTTCCCTTTTGTTTCTAAATTTTTTTCAATGTTAAACAACGCATCCCTAATTCATGATTTTTTACACAAATGCCTCATAAATAATTCTTCAAGTGTTAGGTTCATCGAGTGATTGCAAAGGTTACAAGGAAAGCCACTTGGGACAGTGACTTAAAAATAGCAAGTGAATATAAGCCCAGTTTTAAAAATATTTTAATCTTTTATGTCCTTCTAACTCTCGATACTTTCGTTTTTTCTCTTTACTGAAGACGATAATGAAACAAAAATTGATCTTCACATGTTTCAACTGTGATTACATCAATAAGCATAACAATGAACCACTCTGGCTTAAGTAGTGGGGAGTTGATGGGATGGTCATTACACCACTTACGATACAATTTTATATATATAGACACATGAATATCGTAGTTTTAGCTTTATAAAGTTTTATCGAATCATAATGATAATATTATCGAATCACAACATTCGTATTATCGAATCATAATATTCATATTATTGAATTATAAGAGTAATATCATAGAATCATGAGTCAGTATCGAATCATGAGTCATATTGTCGGGTTATATTATTAAGTCATATTACCTAATCGTGAGTCTTATTATCGGGTCATGTTATTGAATCGTACATATTATCGGGTCATGTTATTGAATCGTACATATTATCGGGTTATACTTAGTCATATTATCGAATTATACGAGTCATTATCGAATCATAAGAATCATGTTATCAAATACAAAGAGTCATATTATCAAATTATCATATACAAAGAGTCATATTATCAAATTATCAAATACAAAGAGTCATATTATCAAATACGAAGAGTCATATTATCAAATACGAAGAGTCATATTATCAAATACAAAGAGTCATATTATCAAACACAAAGAGTCATATTATCAAACACAAAGAGTCATATTATCAAATACAAAGAGTCATATTATCAAATACAAAGAGTCATATTATCAAATACAAAGAATCATATTATCAAATACAGTCATATTATCAAATGCAAAGAGTCATATTATCAAATACAAAGAGTCATATTATAAAATACAAAGAGTCATATTACCAAATACAAAGGGTCATATTATCAAATACAAAGAGTCATATAATCAAGTCATAAGAAAACAAAATTGATCAGGCATTCAGCCTGTGTTCGAACCTAAGATCAATAAGTTGCCTTTCCGATTCTTTGGTCGCAAACCTACTGAAGACATCTGTCCACAGACATTTTCTCTTAATTGCATTTGTTTGTTTTTTCATGGGAACCGATCTGTCACATAAAACCCCAATACACGGATCGCTAATAAACGAAAAACGCTTGACATCAATGAGATTCGAACCAAAGTCCTTTGCACGATGCGCAACCGCGTAACCGCACCATTCTACCGAACAGCCTAATTACAATCGTCAGAAGACAATTGTTTAATTAAGAAAGGGTGGTTGTGAATGATTAGTTGCGGAAATTGTCAACGCTCAACGTCTTTGACTCAAACTGAACTCTTATTTTGATTGGTTAGACTTTTGAATAGCTAAAAGAAATAAGCATGCGCACAGGCTGGACTGGAGCTTGCAATTATTGTGTTTTCCTCCTATGTGTTCAGTAGCTATACACGCGGCAAAGCTAACGTGGTACAGAGACAAGCCGCAGAGCAGTATGATTTCGCCAGTGCAATATAGTTCGCCCTTTCTTACGTTAACAGAGTTAATAGAAGATACATTTTGTACATAAAACATTAAAATAATGCTCAAATACATAAAACATAGGCATATTTGTGTAATTAAAATCTGGTATTTATTAAATTTAGGAAAAAGAATCATTATAGCAAGCGCTGACGTCATTCAAGTAATTAACCATTCAGAGGACCTTGTTCGCTTGGCGGGAAATTTGGCGCGTGGAATTTTGGCAACCGCGTTTTTCTGCATTCCAAATTAGGCGATAAATAGCCTAATAATGTTGAGGGTTACCTCATTTTTCGCCAATTCGCGAATGAATACTCGTTGCACGGGCGCGAATAGGTCGTCGTAGCCTTAACGGTGTAAAAGGTTAGCTTTGCCGCGGGTATAGATTTCGACATTTTTAGTTTTAAAATAGCGCTTTTTCGCAAAACCACGATGACATTTTTATGCTTTATACGAGTTTGACATCCCCCTACGTCGCAAATATTCAAATAGGAAAAATATCCTTACGCATGATTTCATCCCATTGCCATTACACGTTATATTTTTGGCGTAAAGAGGCGTTCGGTGATATATTCATTTCAAATTAATTTTCTTTTTTTAATTAAATTGAAATTATGAAATTATCTAAAGCCTCCAAGTAATTAATATTTTAAAATATTATTTTTAAAGATTATTTTAAGATACCTTTTTGAAGATTAATTTTCAAGGCGTTCAATTAATATTTCAGAGAACTAATTCAGCACTCAAAATTAATTTTCTTTTTAATCGGCGCTAATTAATTTTTATGTTACACTTCAGCAAAGTACGCATTTATACTCGCGAGAAAAACATTTCTGCCAAAAATAGAAGAAGGCGTTTAAATGATATTGTGCATTAATTTATACTTTTAAATGATATTCCGCATTCATTTATACGTTTAAATGGTATTGTACATTAATTTATACCTTTAAATAATATTGTGCATTAATCTATGCGTTTAAATGATATTGTGTATTAATTTATACGTTTAAATAATGCGTATATTAACTTGTGCTATTGAATAATCTAAAATAATTCGGAGGTTTAGGTAATACATATTTTTGAATAATTTATATCTTTAAATAATAAGTATAAGAGAGCAATATATAGATACACACAAATAGTGCCCTAGAACCAAGGCCATAAAAAAGAGGGGGGTTTAGGAATTACCCCCCATTTAAACAATGTTATAATATTATTACGCAATCTTTACAATAGTGCAGTAATTAAAAACATTATGAGGAAGGGAGCTCAAGTGGAATTAGGGAGGCTAAAGTGGCTTTGCGAAGACCATGTGATGCCGGTCATACAGAAAATAACGTCTTTTGATATACACAAGGGAGGGGGGCTTGGTACCTCAATTTTCAACGTCATCGATGCCTTACAATAAGGAATTCTACCATTCTACAATACACCCCCTTTTCGAAATCTTGTGCACAGGTCTTCCGAAAACAATTTATAGATTTAAATATTATCATATATTAGTTTATATACAGTATCCTCTCGCAATAAGTTTGTTCTAATTATAGACTATTTCTGTTTAACGACGATTTTTACAGCCCTGTGTCTTATATCTATATGTCAAATATCTATATCTTATATCAAATATCTATATCTTATATCAGAAATATCTATATCTTATGTCAAATATCTATATCTTTATATCAAATATCTATATCTTATATCAAATATCTATATCTTATGTCAAATATCTATATCTTATATCAAATAATATCTATATCTTTATATCAAATATCTATATCTTATATCAAATATCTGTGTCATGTCGAGTACGTCATATTCAATTGTTCGTATCTTGTATCGATATCCGTGTCCTTTCTGGTATCATTATCTTATATCAAATATCAATATCTTATATCAATATTATATCAAATGCTTCATAGAATTGCAAACATTCTGACTAATATCTTTCTCTCTAATCAAGTTTTATCTCCATCTTAGGAAAGCCGTTAACGGGAGAAAGAGATAACTGTAGATAAACAATATCATACATGTAACTTTCTAATATCATGCATGTAACTTTCTAATGCCATACATGTAACTTTCTGATATCATACATTAATGCTTCATGGCTCATGTACTGGTGCCCGAACGAAATTTAAAAATCCCATTAAAAGATAAACCTAAAATAAGAGCGTCTTAGTTCGGAGGCATAAATACCCATAGGCCTACGAGGATATTAATTATGGCAACTTTAGCAGGGTATGGATACTCCGTGACTACGAATTATTTTTGCTGTTATCGCTTCAATCTTCTAGAGAAATTTTAGATAAAAAAAGAATCTATTTGAAGTCAAAAAAAGATTTAGTTCGCTCTAACGAGGCGTGAAACTCTGCATGTAGAGTTTTCTGTTTTTTTTTTCACCGACATATATTTTTACGATCGGCGAGAAAAGCAATTAAAAAGCGGACGGAAGTATCTTCCCCCTGCGGTATGAAAAATATGCTAATTGACTCGTTTAGATAAAGAAGGCGCATTAAAGCCTGTTATCTAAGGATTTGTGTACTTTAAACTCTTGTTTCTCGCAAATTAAATGATTGAGATAAGAAATTCAAAACCGTCGTGAAATTTTCGACTTTGAAAGAAGAATTTCTGAGGACTTTTTATACATACATGTACGTATGTATTGAAAAACTTCCAAAATAGCATAATAGAAAATAGAATAAATGCGTAACATAATTATGCAAAAACAGACAATGTACATTTTCGAGCATATGTTTATTAAATTATTTTGAGAGAAATATTTTTAAATATGTAAATACGTTCGTGTACGAGTTTCTTTTCTGAGCGCGATTGTCGATAATTACTTTAGTAACTCATTAAATAAAGGTAATCGTTTTTGATGCAATTTCGGAATAGTGAATGAGGTTGTAGCGCGTATTATTACACTTATTACTTACAAGAATAAGAAAATAATTTCGCCTTCTAAAGAAATATACTGGTGTCCAAAATTAAGGTTACATTCAATGTTATTTCAATGGGAGAGTTATATATTTTAGATGTTAAATTACTCGTAAAGAAAAGAATGATTTTCCGGCGCCTGGTGGGACCCGAACCCACGACCTCCTGATTGCCGGTCAGGTGCTCTACCTACTAAGCTACAGGCGCAAACACTCTCTCCCTTACGAGTATATATATATATGGCTTTCCATGGACAATACAATATGGATAGTTAAAGAGCAAAATATATACCTTAATAAGGTACATATTTTGCTCTGTAACTTCCAACGTGCTTTATTTATAAAAAATCATTTTACAGAAAATTAAAGAGCTATAAACACTTAACATAATTACAAAAAAAATAAATATTTTTTCGCGCCTTGAGAAGGAGGATCCATAATTGAAATCAATGCAGACATTGAAAGTCGAAAAATAAAATTCGTAAAACACTGATTTAGAATTTTCTCCAATAAACATGCAAAATTATTAGAAAATGATTGTTGACGTTTATGCACACAATTTTTTTTATCCCAAATCTGTTTTTATCAATTTTGTTTTTTCCACCTTAAATTTTTGTACCATTTTAATCGTGAATTTTCCTTCATAAGGTACCTGAAAAAAATATTTGATTTTTCTGTAATTAAATTACATGTTTATAGTTCTTTAATTTACTTTAAAATGATTTTTTATAAATAGAGCATATCGGAAGTTATAGAGAAAAATACGTACCTCTCCCATTAAAATAAAATTGAGGGTAACCTTAATTTTTTGACACCAGTTTATATTCACCTAGCCTTAGAGAGTAAGGTTTAAGCTTTCCTTTAGCTAAATGTTACGCGCAATCAACGAAATCAATAGGTTTTCATTATATTATATATTTTTGTTATGTATAAATTTAAATTCGCATCTCTAATACAAGCAGATAAAGACGATATAAGGTTTTTGAGCATCATATATCTTTTTTCTTTTAATTTTATCACTATCTGAGAAAATATTGCACAGGGGCCAATCAGAAAAGACTGAGAATCATTTTACTACTCAAAGAATACATTAGGTATAGTCTATTTGTATATGGCTTTTATCGAAATGGTCATCGTTAACTGGTGTACACATTTGGCCCAATGTGTTCGTCACTGCTGGTATATGTGCTTCAACACACCTTTCGACATTGTCTTAAAACCGCCTCCTCCATATATGCTATTGTTGAATGGGAACGGTGACCTTAAAGCTCTGATTTTAAACAAGGGAATGAAAATAGTTGCATGGGGCTGGTTCTAGTGTATATGGAGGGTGTAGCAAACCTACTATTCCCTTTCATGCAAAGTATTGGGTAACGACGTTGCAAACGCAACCATAATGTTCACTGCACGAGCAAGAGCACCCAAACCACTTTGCTATAAAAACGAAACACGTTCTTCCTTAAATTCTTTGAACCACGGAAATGCTGTTTACTTTCATAAAACATATCGCTATATGCTTGTTACAAAATTTCATATGCTTCCGCGTAAGATTTGTGTAAACGAACGCAACATTTCTAGGCTGCATATTACTCATCACGGACTTCATTTTACGTGGGCTAAAAAGAACTCAACGAATATTTGTGTTTTATTCCAGCCAGATACCTTGCCAGATTTACTTAAAATATTTTTCCCCAAGTAAACGATAGCCAAGCTATTTGGGCTGCTTTATTTTGCTGCTGTGTATATCCTTTTTTTTTTTTAAATAAATTCTTTCTCAAACTATCTTGACTAGCTTTCACATAAATATCAGACATCTACTACGGTGCCATATTTTTTTCAAGCTAAATTAATTTTGAATTGTATCTTTGCATATCAAGTTTATAAGTATCGAACGCTTTCTAATTATAAAAAGAACTGGCGTATTTACCGTTTTTACGGAAATATCGATTTCGGACAATTATGAATTTTATGACTACCACATGGAAAAAAAAACCTGTTATTCACAGAATTGCCTTTTAAATATGCTCCAAGAAGTGTAACGTTTGATGGAATCTTTCTGAATATCCTATCCACCCCTTCTCGCATCTTATTATTTAAACGTTATTGACATTTAGCTGCGTTGAGGCTTAATACCTCGACCCCACTTAACTTGAGCTTAACGCGAGTCCTTCAGAAATAGAGCGTGATATAGGGTTATCAAGGCATTGCACTTGCAATGTAAAATTTCATCAATGGCTGTTGGAACATCAAATCTAATTTTAGCTGCACTTGAACAAGTTTAAACAGTCCTTGAAGTGGTTTTGTATCGCTTTCAAAAAAGATATTTTCAAATTTATAAACTTCGTTATAATTGATCAGTATTATGTTAGGTTACATATACTTTCAAAATTACAATTTGCACTTTAATTAGCTGAGTATCATGTAGCCTAATACAATTTCCAATATAAATATTGCCATTACAGATAGGGAAGTTTGTGGAGTTGACTTTTATCAATTTGCCAAGTAATTTTCGTAATTCTTGTATGAGAATCCGAACTTCGTTCCTCAAATGAAAATTTGAACATTGGAAAAGTTCCCAAGATAATTCCTGAAATTATCAAGGATTAAATAAAAAAAATTGCAACGAATGTACTTAATTTTCAATTATCTAAAATCTTTTGGCAGAATTTAGCGCATGCTCGTGGAAACCTTTGCTAATCAATCATTAGACTCCCACTTCCAAGAACTTCGAAAAAGGCAAATTTAATTGGTCTAGAATTGACATGTTCTAATAACTTTTATGATCTCGTCTGTATACAGTTTCTTTAGCTTTTATTTTATGTTCTTAAAATAAAACGAGATTGAATATATTACTTCATTTTTGCGTTCATTAATTGACTGATAGTAATGGAAATATATTTATAACGTTCAGTTCTTTGTCGCATGTACATTTCATAAACTTAGTAAAATTTAAAATTAATACTCCAAGAGATTCATTTACTTTTTCTAAATTTCTGTTAATAAGTGTAGATTTCGATCATATGAAATAATTGGAAACTTTCGATGGAGTGAGAGAAGGAATAAATGTTACATTTCATGGAATGCGAATTCATTATTTTTTACTTTCACAATTTACCACAATCACTTAAATTTTCCTTTGTCAAAAGACTAAACAGTTCCCTGGTGTAAAACTATATTCCTCCACCAACATAAAATGGGCAATTAGTTTGATAAAATACATGTAAAATTTATCTCAGCGTATTGAAGGTTCAACTTCTTGATCCTAAACATATCCACCACAGCTACGTATATGGCAATTCCTTTAACTGATACCATATGCGAGAATTTAATCCTAATTCAGTTTTGTAGTTGGATATTAGTTCAAATAGAGCAGTTGTTTTCAACTGTTAGTTTAATAGTTAGGTCCACGTTTCCTCTCAGTTCGCCAAATTCAATATAGAAGCCAAGAAGATATTAACAGCGTGGACAAATCAAATTACGTGATTGATTCACGGAACCTTTATTTGCTTAGCCGTAGAAAGAACCAAATAACTGTTTGGCAGAGCAATAGACAGGTTCCAATTTTCGCTATCAATTTTGACTTAAGTCTAAGTGTAACAGAGAACTGGTTATTCCACATGAACGGGAGACGTTGTGGTTTATCAGCTAAGTGAAATCGCATAGTTATAGAAAAAAATGAATAAATATACTGTCAAATAAACTAAATAAAACATAAAAAAATGAACGTCGTTTTTTCATAGATTCTAGAAATAGTTATATGTAAATAACACATAAGTGAAGAAAACATGCCGCTGACAATATGATTTCTTATTTATAATATGGTCTTTTAAAAGAAAATATGTACGCATGTAATTTGCTGTTAGTTTTCTTTTAGAAGTATTTTCACTCCTTCGAGCCAATGTCATGCCAGCACCTTGCAAAATTAGAAGCTTGTTATTTCCAGCATCTGTATGTTTTGCTTCATATATTTTAATGACATTTAAACACTATTCCTAGACTGTCTTATAACTGAGGGACAAATATTACAAACGTTGTTATGGTCTTGGAAAATACCACCCAACACCTACAATAAATTTAAGAGGAGAAAAGAAAAGGGAGGATGAAATTACCATAGCGCCATTGAATCAAAGTGAAGTCCAATTTAATACAATCAACCTGAATCACTCTAAAACTTTACTGATTAAAGGCATACAGATGTATACGTACCACTTTGGAAATCTAAGATTAATGTAATTACATGGGCACTTCCTTCATCGCGCCTTAAAATGTATATATACAACAATTTATGTATATATACAAATGTATATATACGGGCAACGTATATCATTCTAACGGTTACTAATTGTAAATATACAGTAGTATACAGCGCCGTATTTCCCAATAGGTTATACTAGGCTATAGACTAGGGCGGCAAAATTTTTTGTATTGAATCTGAACAAAATCAATACCATATCTGATGGTATCTGATGATATAATCAGATGTTTTGCCGAGAAGAAAGCTAGACGTCATGCTTTCCATTTAAATACCAGTGTTCGATAGGCTTTTATTTTTTGCTAAAATTAAAATTTATTTCAATAAAATTGAATTTGATTTATTATATACCAAGAAGAGATAATACTTCAATATAAGTTAATATTGTTTAATGTTTATGTTTCAATTTATGAGTTTGTTTTTCAACATATTTATTGTCAATACAAAATTTTTTGGCGTATATTGAATGTAAAATTTTCTAATTTCCTACCTATATATGTAGTATATTTCAAGTTCCTACCATTGATTGGGGGGGGGGATGGGTAGGAAAGGGGCGGCAAAAATGGTAAAACCGCCCATTATAATATTGGTGTCACTGTGGGAAGCCCAAGGTATACCTATTTACTTAGGCGTTTCCCTTAATGCGACTTAAAATGCGCCGTAAAATTTAACTTGTCATACACATCCTTCTAACAGTTACTAACTAAAAACGTACAGTAGTATAGGTGTCACTTTGGGAAATCCAAGGTACACCTATTTACTTACGCACTCCCTTAACGCGACGTAAAATGCGCCTTGAAATTTAACGTGTCATATCCATCATTCTAAATATTACTAAATAATAATATATAGTAAAGTCCATGTTGTTATTTTGTGAACCTGAAGTGTACCTATTTACTTAGGCATTTCCTTTGACGCGCCTTAAAATTGTGACACGGATAACATAGGTCATTCTAAAAGTTATTAACCTGTTAACTGGGTATGACATTTTTCGTCATACCAGGAAGACTACCAAAATGCGAATAACGACATTTTTCGTCATGCCCGGAAGATTACACATTTTTAACAAAAAGTATCTCCTTAACCTGTTAACTGGGTATGACGACATTTTTCGTCATCCCCGGAAGACTACCAAAATGTCTCCCCCACAAAAAAAAGTCCCCAGTGTGAAACGAGTTTCACAAAATTTTATTCCCCGGTTAACAGGTTAATGAAGACATGATGTAGTAATATCTCTATATGTTGTTACATTGTGAACATGAGATGTATCCCTTCATTTAGACACTTCCCTTGAGAGGCCTTAAAATAACAAGCAATACATTTATTCGTAGTAGGAAGCCATGTAGCGGTAACGCATTCGCCTTACTCGCCGTCTTCCCGGGTTGAGTACTATCGATGCCAAGAAAAGGACATTTACCAATTAACTGTGTAGTCCGGGATATGGTTCCCTAGACCTTAAAAGCTTCGGATTCCTTGGAGAAAACTGTAGGTTCCGAGGCTTCATGGCCCTCGTATTCTTGAGTCACAAAACTTGCAAACAAAATTTGTGGTAGTTCCTATTTCAAATTCTAAATTTTCATATTATTGGCGCTTTATGGCGTACAGGTTAGGCAATCACTTCTTGGAACGCTAATCAAGGTTCAATTGCAATATTACAATAGAACGCATGCTGTGTTTTTCATGCACACTGTAGTCCGGGGTTTGTATTCCTAGGTAATATAGAAGTTCAGATCCTTCGTTAAATTATAGGTATCGGCGTAGTATAACCTTAGGTATCCATGCACCGTAAACCGTTAATTAACACATCTTTTCTTGCACCACCTATTCAAGTTTTATTCAAACATGTCTTTAATCATCCCTAATAGCATGTTTATTTGCAAAAAATTGAGAGAAAAGGCATTCTTTTTTTCACGAAAAATTCTCATTACAAAAAATGCAAGAGACGAAGCTTAGAAGTGAAAACTTCAAATTAATATTTAGTAAATTTAATAATCCACAAAGAATTCAAAGGGCGTCTATAAAATTTAAAATATTGGAAGAAATTCGAAATTTTATTAATTTTTCAAAAACCTCTTCCCGACATTTTAATGAAAAATCTTCGTCTCCTAACCAGTCTTTTCTGTTCAGTGTCCTTTCTTTAAAATTAAATTAGTAAATAAAATTTTAAAAACCTTTAGTGTCAAAACGTTCACAAGAAGCAAGATATCTTCTATTATAATCAGGCGAATGAAGCGAGTGATATCTGATGCGGCGTCTCTTATAAAATTAAAAACAAATTATCGCGAGGAGATATTATTATTAGACTCCACATACTAAGCCAGCATTATCAGTCAGCAAACCTTTAGAAATTCATGTATGTATATATATATATATACACACACAAAAGCACGCAGGGCTTGGCAAATCACGGCGAAATGTACTCGCTTTCTTCAATAACAAAACCTAGTAGGAAAATATTTCCTAATAGTCAAAAGCTGTATATATGTAGCTTTGATAAGATATTAAATATTAAGATACCATATGATGTAAATATGAAGCGACAATTATGCATACACTATATATCCAAATGTCACCGGACATTCCGATTTTAAATATTTTTTCCAATTTCTTAAGAAATAGACTGAACGAAATATTCTTTAACTTCAGCTATCTGAAGAACATGCTTGAATTCACACTTTCCAGTAAAGGTTCAGTCAAGAATGCATTTAGGGAACAGACAAAAAATTAAAGAAAAATAATATAGAGAATATCGATTATCCGTCTCCCGATTTACCGTCTTTCTCGTTTAACCGTCAGCGTCAAGTTCAAGTTAGGGCCGATCCGTTAACATCGACAATGAGACAATTTTACACACTTGTGAGGCTCTACCCGCAGGAGAAAACATTGAAATTAATGACGTTGGTGAAGGGATGGACATTGATAAACTTGAAGCAGGTTTCGAGTTCCTAAGTGACGACGAGCTCAATCAGCAAGTGTTAAAACACAATGTTCCTAAAGAAAACGATGGAAGTCCATAGGAGGCTGGAGAACCTACACAAACCAGGGCCCATGCTGAAGCACAGAAGCAGAATGTATGCTTTCTAAGTGCATTGACTGGTTTGAACAACAGATATGCTACTCAGATATTACTGCTTCGAAGTGTACGGGACATGTCAGCCAAAACAGAACTCAGTGTGCTTAAAAAACTGCGTTTTTCAACCAGAAACAATAATTTTACACACAGGTATGTAATGTTTTATATTTTTGTTTCATTAAATGCAAGTTCTCTTAATTCAAATAAACTTCATATCTGCCTTCAGCAAATTTCACAACGTATTTTTTTTTAAATGTATAATTTTAATAAAAATGTACTATATTATACTATAAATTTCCCCGTTTCTCGCTTAACCGTCTTTTCAATTATCCGTCACCGTTCTGATCCCATGTCGGACGAATAACTGAGATTTTACTTTATATGTGATCATTCTGTATAATAAAATATGGAAACAATTAGTAACTTTAAAAAAATTGCTTTCTATGTGCAATAATTCCGTGCATTATAATAAAAATAACACGTACATCGACGAAGATACGAACGTTTCTTTGAAAATCTTTGGGATGCAGAGTTTTCAACCAAATTTCAAAAAACTTACATAAAACTTGTCAATTTAAAAGAAAAATATACTGAAATTTCAAACATATCGAATATTCAAAAAAATATAAGTATTTATAGATAATATTTAACTGCGCATGCTCAAAAGAATTTTTTCTCTTTCATAATTCAGTAGCCAATTACATATGTAAGGAAGTATGTATATTATAATGAAGGGTTCCGTGTTTAGTTATGTTGTAAGAAAAAGATTCCATGGCTATGCAGTTTGTAAGAAAAGGGTTCCGTGACTAGGCATGTTGTAAGAATGGATTCCGTGGGTTAAAAAATTTGAGTACCACTGTTTGAAGAAGAGAAAAGAAGGGTTCCGTGTTTAGGTATGTTGTAAGAAAAGGATTCCATGGCTAGGCATGTTGCAAGAAAAGGTTTCCGTGACTAGGCATGTTATAAGAATGAATTCTGTGAGTTAAAAAATTTGAGAACCACTGTTTGAAAAACACCCCTTCTGAGGGTTCCCCTTTCAGTCCCGCAGTGTGTTAAGTGAAACTGTTCGCCTTGAAAACATCTTGAAAATAAAAATTTTTGTAACGGTTTAAGTTCCATGCCTAAATCACTTAATTTAAAAAAATAATAAAACAGCTCAAATGACATTAGTCCTTTGAAAAAAGGTTTAAATCCAGCATTTTCTGCTTAACTGAACCAATTAACACAATTCCATATCGCAAGAGAATTTATTTCCATTTGCCTTCTAATTGCTTCTCACACTGGCTGTAAAAAGAGGAAAATTATGGAACAAAAAAAGAGAAAATTCTTTAGTCGTGTAAATAATACGTCGTTAGAAAAAAAATTCTGAATTACTCCTGTTTTTTGAATTGTAATTACTTTCGAAGGATATGGGGATAACGTTTCATGAAACTTTTGAACCTTCTGGCTTTTTGCTAGTTATAATGAAACATAATTAGTGAACATACGCTGGCAGCTTACCATCAACGAAAGGTATTCTTAATATAGCACTTAAATTACGTTCTGTTTTACTGTAAAAAATTCTACCCATTTGCCCTGGAAACAAATTATGTGACCCATGAAACGTTAGTGGATGATTCTTCATTTTCCAGTTATCTGTGCCATGGTCGCTAGCAACGGGATAGGCCCTCTAAGAAATAGTTTTCGAACTGTTTCAAAGATTCTTTAGCTCCAGATTTGTGGAACTACACCAGTGAATCAATCTCAGCCACCAATCTGAAAATTCTGGCTAAGCGCTGATTGTGTGTATATTTCTTAAGCTGGCATCTCCACCATTTGAGTGATTTTATATTGAAATGTGTACAACAAATGAGAATTAAGTACTTGTCGTGTAATCGTTCAAACTTCCATGTTTGAAAAGTATACACTGCTATGGTATGGAAGGTTTAACGTGAAAGCCGAATCATCCCAATGACTTTACAGATTCCAAAGTGTGTTTTCGGATTTGAACTTCCGTTCATAGGGTGGAAGGGCATGGATTTAATTTTGCTGCAGTTGGAAATGTTTACACATAACGTTTTACAAATTAAAAGCTATCATATATGAATTATATGTGAATAAATGCATGATGTCTCGAAATAAAATCCCTTTTTTGAAGTTTTCAGGTAGCCGTAACGGATGTTTTCCTAGGCTTAACAAAAATAATCATCTATGTAGTAAAATGTAACCGTTAATTTAATTAGAAAAGAACACAAAATGTATATATTGGAAATCGATCTTCAAAACTTAAAGTGAACACCTATTGTGTCTCTCAAAGTTCGATCTAAGTCCGTTACTTTTTTATACTGTATATAAATGATCTTTACTATATATCTTTACTATATAGGATATCATTATCTTGGCAGACGACATACGCCTGACACTAGTATAGATCTTTACTATATAGGATATCATTGTCTTGGCAGACGATATGTGCCTGACACTAGGAAATGAAACTGGGAAAGATTTATTCGCAAAGGAAAAGGAAAAAATACGTAAACTGGAAAGATGGTTTAGCGAAAATGAATTCATTGTAAATAGAGTAGAAACCAAATTCCTGTTGTTTCATAATAAAAACAAATAGGAATCAAACCTCATCGTAAAATATAATTAAATGACAAAGAGGTTGAAAGAACAAAACAAACAATGTTTTGAGGCATTACGTTAAATGAATCATTAAATTTAGATTTACATATTCCTGTAAAATTATAAGAGGAGTTGGCATTTTGACAAGGGTCAGCTCACTGTTGCCAATAAATATAAAAATAAATTTATATCACTCATTTATCGTGAGCCACATTAATTATGGAAATAATATATGGAAGAAATTAAAACAAAACACAAACAGAGAAGGTACAAAAAATTCTAAACAGAGTTGTTAAATCAATAAAATATCAATCTAATAAAACCATCTTGGAACTAAAAATAAAGAATTTAATATCCTAAACATTGAAGAAACATGTAGATTCGGAATTTTGACTATGATATTTGAAATAATAAAACAGAATAAATATACCGATGTAATTAACATAGTGAAGACTCAACGTATAAAATTTACAAGGTCATGTGAATATTTAACACCAATGAAAACACAAATCGATATGGGTCGTAATAACATTAACATTTATGGAATTAAACTTTGGAATGATTTACCAGCAGATATAAAAATAGTGCAACAATAAATATGTTTAAAAGAAAATTCAGAACTTATTTAATTGAGCAGCAAGAAAATTGTTAAGGGCAGAGAATAATAATGAGTGTTTGGCTCTGTCACCCAGCGCAATCTATATTGTATGGGTTTTTTGCATAAAAAATAAAATATTGTTGTTGTTAACTTTTACTTGAAATCGAAGAAAAGAATTTTACGCAGAAAATATAAGACTTAAAAATTTTTTGAAAGACAACGTATTTATTTTTGCCTGAGATGTCTGATATAATTTCAAACCATATGTAAAAATATATTTCTGGTAGAACTCAAATTAAGTTTTGGCGAAAAATCGGGGATTTTAAAAACACAGACCACGCGTTTCAGAAATCGTCTTGTTCTATCGCCAAGTATGGACTTTTTTTAAGCTTTCTGTCAGCTCCTGAAATCGAGGGAAAGAATATTGAATTCGGAATATTTTATTATCTTTGATTTCAAATATTTTAATCTATTATTCTTATTTTCACACAAATTCACTTTACAGTGAGTTTAAACGTTCTAATACTATTTTATCGTGGAAACAAAATGTACGTATGGGAAATTCAAGTGTTACGTAAGCAATATTTTGGCCATTTCAACCCCTTCCCCACTAATAAACAGAAATTAACATTGGCTGACGTAGGAAAATAAGATCAACGGCAGCCCCCATAAGGTGCTTATATAATATTTGAATGCTCCCTACTACCCAAATACTGTATATCAAAATACTACTTAGAAATATCCATAACAAATACTCGCATTTTGCCTTGATATCGTGTCTCTTAAGCAGGTCGGATGATTTAGAGTAATAACAATGAAACAGAAAAAATAAACTTTGATTTGCTGATTACTAAATGCAGCGATGAATACAAAGACTACCAAATAAATCAATAAATAAGAGAAAGAAGAATACCAAACAATATTTAGCTCAATGTCGTGAATTTATTTTAGTATGTTTTGAGTTCTTTTATGTCAAACATCTTTATTTCTACTAACTCCTTCATCAGGTCTTATCTTTTTGAAAAGTCCATTGAAAAATGTCTATCAACAAAATTCAGATTATTTCTTAAATATTCACAATTTTTTATGATTACTTTGTTATTTCAATTTATTAGTTAAGAGGTCTGCAAAGCGATTTTAGAGCTTTGAAGATATACTTCTCTTTCCATTTTATCTCTTCATCCTTCACCAATTGTAATACATGTTGTGCATTTTAAATAATGGAAACTCTTCGAATTTAATCCAAAACTGCATAATAAAACTGATAATAAATGTGAATGTGAATTCTTGACCGTTCCGAAAAAAATTTTTGACTGGACGATGGATTTCCGATTTAGACCTGTCAGTCGTCTATCTCATTGCAGTTTATCGAGAAAGGAGGCTAGAAAACAGCATATGGATTTCTGAAAATTTCTCTCAGGCATATGATCCAGTTTCACAAAGGTTGAGATGATCTCAGGAAAATAAATTTTCGAACTGACATCAAGGAAGGTAAAAGTGGCTTATTTCATGAGAAAATCTCAGATGTTTGAATTTCGCTGCGCGCTTTCGTCCCATGTTTTGAATTGTGCCGTCTGTTTTAAACGACAAGTACAACCGCCATTGAAGACAGAATAGGAAGAAACAATTTTATAAAAGAACTTTGTAAATTGAAGTTATTAGAAAGGTACCTCTACAGTTCATCTAGCTCAAAATGATTGTGTGTTGGAGATATTGAATCGTGCTCATTTCTTTACTACGACATATCTAGTTTCGACTTAAAACTACTTTCGAATATTTTAACCTACAGAAGTGTATCATACATCCAGAGCTGTCGCCAGGATGGGGATGGATTTAGGGGCTGAGGCCCCCGAAAATGTATTCAGCTCCACTGGAAAACATCTTTTTCTCAAAAATCAAATACCGTAGAATTTTATTTTCAATTTTTGTTTTGTGCGAAATTGCACATGACAATGAAAATTGCTCTTTGATGTTAAAAACGTATTTAAAATAGTTTTTTTACAGTAGATCTTGTGCATTTAATGTTCTTTTGCAAAGGTTTTTGCATTCCTATATTTTATAATAATGAGAGAGGGAATTATAGATAGGTATACTAAATTTATAAGTTTTAATGCAAAATTTACATTAAGAGATTTATTTAATGACGTTAAATATATTAGTCCGTTATATATATTTATATTACTAAACATATTACTAAAATACATCAAAACATTTACAAATTTTAAGCCCCTCTGTACCTTTCAGAACCCCCTGTAATAAGCTTCTAGCAACATTCTTGCCTACATTTACTTGTTGCTAAATAAATATCCTACAAATATTTTTAATACATTACAATTTCTTTAACAACAATTAATGATGAGATAAAAACTATATTTATAATAATTGATATTACAAAAATTGAAATTGTGGATAAGATTGAATTCTTAGGAGTAAAACTAACCACAAAATTGAATTGTAACGATCGCATATATAAAGTAACAAAAAAAAAGTAAATAAAAGCATAGGAATTTTGAGAAGATTTGGTAAAAATTTACTGCAAAAGATAATAATAGAACTATACCATTCATTGATAAGCAGCCATAAGATTTACTGTTATAGCGTTTGAGGTAATTTTGGCATGGTTAATAAAAACACGTTAAAGAACTTACAACACAAGCAATCGAATTAAAATATCGGAACAATAGATCGGAAACAAAAAATGTTTTACTGCAATATAACATTCTGCCTATCGAACAAATTTACAAATATGACATCTTGGTCAAAATGTATGAAAAGATAAAGGATAATAAATACATTGATATTCCGAGGTTAAGCTTCAATGAAAGAGATAAGGAAAGATGTCGAAACTACATTGATTTGTCAATACCAAAAATAAAAACAAAAATTGCAAGGAATAGTATTAGTTATATAAGACGTAAATTTTGGAACGAGTGGCCGGATGCATTGAATACCTTGAACAATATAGGAAAATTTAAAAAGGACATAAAGAAATACTTAATAATGCAGATGTAAAATAATTGGGAAAAATTAAAATCAAAAACTGATGCGGAGAAAACAGAGAGAATATTAATGCATAATAAATGAAAATATTCAAGCAGATGTATGAACTTTTTTATATATAATAGTGTGGAATGCAGGTGTTCATAATATTTAAATAAGTTCAAAATCTCAAGTCTGTTTTGTCTAATGGTATTTCTTGGGAAATTTCCTGGTGCGGCCATGTTTTTGTTTTCTTTTTTTGTTATTGTTCTTGCTGTGCTATATGAGCGTACCAGAGAAGAATAAATAACGATATATTATCATTATAATCCCATACATGAAAGAAAACCATAATGAATAATATGTGTTGGGCTAAAACATATAATAGAATTTTACCTTTATGCATAATTCAATGAGGGAAAGAAGAAAAACTTTTCGATAATTCCTTACTTTTATTTTTAAACATAATTATTAAAAATTATGAACGTATAAATGATAAAAAGCATATGCTGGAATGTTGCATAAATACAAGCAGAAAAAGAGCCCATTCCGTTATCAAATTATGATATTTTCGTTAATTATGACGTTTTCAAAAGTTACTGCAATTGAGAGGCTTAGAAGCAAATGTCTAAGTAAATGAAAAAGTTGCTTTTTAGGAAACTTTGCAAGTTGACTTAATCCACGGGATCATAGAATTATTTAAAGAAGAAAAGAGCAATACATGCTTGTTTAAATAAATTGTAAAATAATTATTGAGCTTTTTTATATAATACCAATTTTGTTTGAATATAATTAAAAACGTTAAAATTTTAACCATGAGAAGATAATACAGGGTTTGTCCCAGAAGTTCCCGGAATGATTTTTTGTAGTTGGCAACGCTGGCTGACGGGGCGGAGAAGTTGGTGGGGGATCTGAGCTTGGAAACGAGACCGGTATCAGTCGCCTGCGGGCAGTTGTTGAGGCAGGGTCACGCTCCGCGCAGAGGTATCTACTGCACCCTCGTCGATCAAAAAATGGACCAGTTTTTGGAGCAGCGTTATGCAATCAAATTTTGTGTGAAACTGGGTAAAAACGGGGCGGAGACACTCGAAATGCTTCGGAAAGCCTACGGTGACGGGGCGATGAAAAAAAGCCAAACTTTCATGTGGCACAAGCGGTTCCGGGAAGGTCGGGAGTCCGTCAACGACGACGACCGCTCTGGACGCCCGTCGACATCACAAACGGACGACTCGGTGCAAAAAGTGCGTCAAGTTTTGGACAATGACCGACGATTAAGTGTTCGGGTGATTGCAGAGGAGTGTGGAATACCCAAAACAATCGTTCATCGCATTTTAACGGAGGATCTTCAAATGAGGAAAGTCTGCTCGAAAATGGTGCCAAAAGTCCTGACGAGTGAGATGAAGGAGCAGCGTTTGTTGAAGTGCCAGGAATTGCATGAACGCTACGAAACGGACCCAGAATTTTTGGACAGAGTGATCACAGGGGACGAGACGTGGATTTTTCAGTACGATCCCGAATCAAAGCGCCAGAGCAGCGAGTGGCACACCAAGGAGTCTCCTCGCCCGAAAAAAGCAAGGATGAGCAAATCGCGAATCAAGGCAATGCTCATTGTGTTTTTTGACAGAAAAGGTGTAGTTCACAGTGAATTCGTGCCACAAGGACAAACAGTCAACAAGGAGTTTTACTGTGAAGTGCTCAAACGGTTGCGCAACAGGGTTCGACGCGTCCGAAACGAAATTCGCGACAATTGGATCTTGCACCATGACAACGCGTCAACCCACACCGCGCTCATTGTCTCCGAGTTGCTGGCCAAAATGGGTGTGGCAACGCTGCCCCAGCCGCCGTACAGCCCCGATCTGGCACCAGCGGATTTCTTTTTGTTCCCAAGGATCAAAAGAACCCTGAAAGGAACTCGGCATGGGACGCTGGAGGCGGTAAAAGCAGCCGCGACGACCTCACTGAAGGAGATTCCCGTTGACGACTTCCAGGGCGCCTTCAATGATTGGGTGAAGCGTTGGCAACGGTGCATCGAAGCAGGGGGAGAATACAATACAATGTGTTGAAGGTAAATTATTTCTACCTGAAAGGCCGATGGTATCAGTATTCCTTGATACATCACTCATAGCATGAGCGGATTTACCATTTTGTGGTCCCTTCCTACCCGTCCTCCCTCAGTGGTAGGAACATATAAATTGTTACATTAAATATACGCCAAAAACGTTTATACTGATGACAAATATGTTGAAAAACAAACATATAAATTGAAACATAAACACTAAACAATATTAACTTATATTGAACCATTCTCTCTCTCTCTCTCTCTCTTCTTGGTATATAATAAATCAAATTCAATTTTATTGAAATAAATTTTAATTTTAGAAAAAAAAAAAAATATATTGAATGCTGGTATTTAAATAGAAAGCATGACGTCTAGCTTTCTTCTCGGCAAAACGTCTGATTATATCAGACTCAATACACAAAATTTGACGCCCTGGGACCCCCCCATTAGGAAATACGGCGCTCTGGGACGTCCCCCCTGTGAAATATGGCGTTATATCTCAGAGAAGGAAAAAGTTATTGTGCCTTAGGTGGGTTACGAGAGCCTACAACCATTTCAACAAATTTTGCGATCATCACCGGAAGCATGAAGTTTTCCATTCTCCACGAGTTATTTATCACACAATTATCTTTTAAATAATTTACTAATTGTTATGTGTTTCCTCTGCCAGAAAATATAAAGCTTGACGGCAGACAATTTCGCTATCAATGGGGCAATGTTAACTTTAGTAAATTGACTGAACATGTTTATATCATAAAATATAATCTACTTCTCCATGCTAACTTATTTGAAAATAGCTAGTTTCGTTGCTGTTCCAAATTTCTCATCTAAATCACATAATTCATAAGGAACCAAAAAACTCAAATGCATAAATTCCTAAATAACAGGCTTTTCTCCTCTATCTAAACGAATCGATTTGCAAATTTTCGTACGGCGCTAGAGAAGTCACTTTCACTCACGTTTTAATTGCTTGCTGCTTAGCTCAGGAAAGAAAAGGAAGGAAGCGATTTTTCTCACGTCATTAGAACCAACTTGATCTTTTTCTGCTTCGAACGGTGTTTTTATATGCTAAAATATCTCCAGATCGCCATAATGGAAGTAATAATTTACCAGTTACGGGTAACACACGGTGTAAATCAGAGGTCTTCAACCCGCGGCCCGCCAACATGTTTTTTGTGGGCCCATGGCTCATGAAAAAATATAAATTGTTTCACCCAAAAATATACTACTTTCTCCCTGCGAGTCGTAAGTATATGTATTTTATTTTGTTTGCATTTAAAAATAAATATGTTAAAATGCTTGAGGACTAAACACACGGTCTTCCCTTAATCGTGTTTTACTTTAATTTTCTTGCGCATAGGGTCAGTAAAGGTAGTTTTATTGATTTGCAGTGCAACAGTGATTTTAAAATAAAATTCAGCTTACGACTCACTGAATTCTATTCTAAATAAATCGATAAGAACATCTTCCCAACCATCCGACTGCATGCTCCGAAAACGATATCACTATTCGGGAACATACACGTCTGCGAACAACTCTTTTCAAGATGAAGTTAGTAAAATCAAAAATTAAGACCAGAATAACCGACGTCTATAATACGTTCGTGGAAAATTGGCGCCCAATCCCGTTACTAGACGGCTTGTTTCATTGCAGTAGAGGGTAGAATGTCCTCCATAATTCGTTTTTTTGCGCGCGAAAAGCGAGTTATGGAAGACGTTCTATCCCCTACTGCAATGAAACAAGAATTCTGCTAAGGGGATTGACCGCCAATTTTCCGCGAACGGAGTATACCTTAAAACACTCTTAGGGTTGCAACGTCAAAAATAAGACCTGACAAGGTTGTTAAAAATAAACAGTGCTATAAATCTCACTAAAAGGTTTGATTTCGCTTTATATATTAACAACTAAAAGTATTGTAAGTAGTTTTTACTTTCCTACGCATTTTACGCTGTAATATATGTATATTCATTCACGAAGACTTTCACGGCGTCTGTTAATATACATTATAGAGCTTTGCGGGATATTCCGCAACGTCTGTTTATTAAAAACACTTAACGTTTCACTCCGTGCTATGCGGAGCATTCTCAGAAGTAATACCGACCAAGTTTCCCTCTGCAAAATGCAAGACTTTCGCTTGGTTGCTTGGCAGAAAATGAGTGAGTAAAAAATATGAGACGTATTTGTAGTACTATTTCCCTAGCTGTCCCCTGATTGGCTGATTCATTGGTTGTTGGATGAAGGTTGTCTCTCATTGACCCAGAGGGTGGCGAGTTTAGATTGACTGAAAGAGGCTCGAATTTTTTAGGCAGGAATTCCAAATTGATGGAACATTAACAGAGTCTTCTCTATTGGAATTATTAGGACAGATTTTATTGACCAAGGCTTCCATGTAGAAGCGTGCCCACTAGTTTTTGCAATAACCGCAAAGCTCTATGATGCAAATGTAAACTCAGTTCCAGCGGCGGCTCTAGAGAATACTTTCGGCGGGGAAGGCAAACCAATATAAAGATCTAAAACAAAAGGAAATAAAAACGAATCCACAGGGACCATCCCTACACCTCACCCCAGATCAACCTTTGTTTAGTCCTAAACATTTGCGGTACAGTAATGCGGCCTGCGAACCAACAAGAATAAGCAAAATTGGCCCTTGGACTGAAAAAGGTTGAAGACCCCTAGTGTAAATAATCGTTGTCCGTTAATGTACGCGTAGGCGATGCTACCATTAAACAAAGACGTTCATAATTTAGGAAGAGGGTTTATGACTTTTTGGAGTAAATTTTCAGATTTATCCCTGTACGCGAACTGCTGAAAGACAGCAAGGGCGAATCCAGGATATCGTTACGGGTTATGCGGTTTCGGGAGCTTTCACCGGGAAAAAAAGCCGGTACTTCAGTAAAGTCTTCATATACGTTCGTAAGGTGTTAAGTGTTGTCGTTCGTAGCTCAGATGGTAGAGCCTCCGCCTGGCAAGTGGAAGGTTGTGGGTTAAGGTCGCACCGTACGCAGAAATATTTACCTTCTTTCGAACGTTTCACTATCTAATCACGCCATAACATCGGCGCTGGTATCACTACGCCAATAAACGTTGATTTATATTGTTGTTTAATTCCATCTTGGTTTCTTTGAAAATTTGTCAATCACTTTATTTACATCAATATGAATATTTTTGTGGGTGTGTATTAAAAGTTTCTCTTCTGTCATCCGCGTTCGAAAGAAGGTTTTTAAGCATTTCAACGAATGCAACACCTACTGAAAACGTAGTTTGAAGGGCGAGAAGCTTGTAGATTCGTGGAAAAACGTCTGGATTGCATTTCTTCAAGACTTGGAGACTTTGGACGCCAATGTAATACTTTTGTTTATTACAGTCATAACAAACAACACATAAAATATTCTTCATCGTCTTTATTTTTTCCCAATTAACCCTAACGGGGGGGATTACCGCCCCTTCCGCCCCTCGCTAGATCCGCCAATGAAATACAGTGTAACCTCCATGCATCTAACATACATGGTAAAAGTATTAATTAACACTTAAGTAGAAAGTTAAATAAGAAATTGCAACGCTCATAAAAAGTATTTCTATGTAATAAACGATGAAATAAAATCACAGGGTTTACCAAAACCACAAAATATATTGCGAATTTTGATTAGACACAGAAAAATCTGTCTACAGCGGTATCTTACACGGCCCCGGCAGGTTTAGAACGTTTTATTTTAAACTTTGTATATAGTGACACACACATTACATAACATTAGCTTTTCTTTGTCCCTTGAATAGATAGACAGATTACATTTTATAGACCCGTGAACGCGTAGACATATTTCACTGTATGTGAAATTTCTATTGTATATGCCAAAAAAGCATCAGTTATTAAACAAATACGTAATTTGCTATTTTGTCTGTAGGAAATCCCCTTACTGTTTTCAAAATTTCTTCTCCAAATTAATCAGTGTTATCAGCAATAAAAAGTTTTTAATGCACGCATAATTATCTAACAAGCTTAACTGGAAGCTTTTCTTTCCGAATGAATTTATTAACATATTTTTCAAACATATGAGACAGTTTTTAGTCACTGATCTTTTAATTATTTTTTTGCCTTGATTGGGAAAACGTCAGAAAAATACCATTCTACCTACGATTATTTTTCATGTAATTAAAACATTCGATATCTTCAAAAAATATTTTCAAAATACGTTTTTTCTCTAAAATTACTCTCGAAACATGTTGCTACGATAATCAAAATAATGTCGCGTCTGCAGGCTTTCGCATTTTGTAACACACCATGGCAATTAAGTGGGGACAGGACTATTAAACCTTCAAAAAAATAATTTTTTGTTTGCATATTTTATTAATCAGACATTTTTGAACGTATTAATACCAAAGTCAGAAACATCCAACCAGTAGTTCGAAAGCTATTGCGAAAACCGTCACAGACCAGGCCGTCACATAAAATTTAAATGGCCAGTTTAAAGCTTACTCGCATTTTTGATATGTTCTGTTTTTATGTCAATTTTTTTTTTCTTTATATATTTAATTATTGACGCTTTTAGAATCCGAGTAGCATGGAGTAACTTCTAGCTTTAGAAGAAAACAACTCTATTAATATCACGTTGTTCACGGAAATCGGACCGTTTACGTCAGCGGAATTTCATGTGTGAGATTGATCTAATTTAGCCTGTGATTTCGATTTTTTTGTGAATTTTTTTTTGTTTTTATTGTTATTCGTTGCTTGTTATTTTTCTGTTTTCAAAATGAGTAGTGAATATCGACGCTCAACAGGCTATCGACAACGTAAGAGGCATTTTTGTGGAAACAAACGTGCATCTACGAACGATCTTTTTACTGGTAGTAAAAGTGCATCAAGCAAAAAATTGAAAGTCAATTCATCAAATATCCGAGACAGCAGTGATACTATTGTTAATTGGGATTTCAAAGGAATATCGAGTTATTGATATTGATTTAGTTTTCAGAATGTTTCATTCAAGTTTATCCTGTAGCAAATGCCATAGTAAGGTAGAAATAAAAGAAATATATGTTTGTGGTGTTTGTTTGTTTGCTTTTTGGTTTTACGGCTCAAAGACTACAGTGGTCATGCTGCGCCGGGACCTACTGTTTTCCGAGGAATCCGAACCTCTTAAGGCCTAGGGAACCAAACCCCGGACTACAGTGAGCAGTGCGATCTTTATGAGATCTCTGAGTAAGCGTTCTTTGCACTGCTGGGAGTCGAACCCGGATTAGCGGCGCACTAGGAGAACGCGTTACCACACTGCGCCACCGCAGGGCACATGTTTGTGGTGCATCAAGCATATTTTCAGTTCCGTTTATGACTTGCGGAAAGATAGGTGAAAGCCGAAACTCACAAATGCTCGGTAAAGCTGGCAATACACCTGAAATTAACCGGCGAATAGTATTTTCTATGCACTGCATCGGTGAGAGGTTGAATGGATTACAAACTTTCAACGCAGCCATGGATCTCCCACCCCTATCTCACAAAAATCATATGACAATAAAAAAAGTACAATACGATAAAGAAAAGAAACAAAAAGGGTAGAGGAATATAAAAGTAAGGAGAACCCTATCGATAACGTCGTTCTAGTGCAAGACTATTTCTATTTAACGATGGCATTTTGCTGTACCTATAAATCAGTGATGGGCGATTACGGAATGTTTTTGCAATCGAGAGAATCCCAATTGACTCAAATTTACATTCGAGTGAACAATTCACTCGTCCTTAAATTTAACAATCGAGATGTTTAATTGAAAATCAGGAGTTTGTTCCACCACACATGGTTACGTGATGTATCGAGTCTGATTCAAAAATCATCGATAAGTTTCGAGATGTTCAAACAATCGAGGCAATCGACTAAAACATCTCTCAATTGCTCATTACTACTGCCAATGCTTCATGGAATTACGACTAATCCAATTAGCATTGCTTTCTGTGTAACAACTCATGTCCTCCATCCCACGGAAATCCTTATTTGGAGAAATAACTTTCTCGATATAAAGAATTTAAAAATAAAATGCATATAAGGAAAGTTAAACGCATAATTTTTATTGACACATCTGCCCTTAATTAATTTCAATAAACAGGATAAAAATAATTTTATAATATACATAAGTCATAAAAAATACTGCAGTTCTGTACAAAAAGTATTGGTGCTCCAGCCTAACGTTTTCACAAAAATGCTTATATTTTATGTGTTAATATGATCAATTTATCCTTCATATATCAGTGCTTTAAATAATTTTTCAAATATTTTCTCTAGGGAACGATTATGTTACAAAGGCGTGGTGAGCCGGGAAGATATTTGGGAAGGAGTCTTAAAATCAGGAAACGATTAAAAACCCAATTCCTTGTATTTTCCATCCTTCTTACTCTACAAACACTAGATGCTCTTGTTACCTCTCTTTCTCATCTCCTCTCTCTCTCCCTCTGTTCCTCTTGAAACATCTACCTGAGGATAGACGAAAAATTTATTATAAAGTAGGACTTCATTATAACGGACCCTATTATAACGGACAGTTAAAAAAATGATAAAAATTTCATATGAACGCAGGCTTTTTAATTTACTCCTGCAAATTTATATTCAACTGCTTCACTTTCAGTCATTCCTTCTCAAAATCGTAATAGTTCAATGCCTCTTCACAAGCAGATTTTCCTGGTTCCAAATTTGTGGTTCCACGACATCGTGTATATTTTATTGGAAGAAGCTTATTCCTCCTGCTTTTTAACAACAGTATTTCGAATTCAGATTTATTCGAAGATCTCCAACGAAGAACCTTGCATCATTAAATGTGCTCAGACGAGTCGACTATCGATATTTGACTTCATTTATAATGAAAACATCACTGTTTAGGGAAAATTGGTACATGAGGCAGACTATAGGGACTAAGACTCGTGAAGGAAGAGAGGAAGGGCCCGAGAGTCGTCAAGCCGTTTTTATATCGTTTTTTTTCCAAATCCCCTGCCAAGCCACAACCCATGGTGTTGGTCTACTACACTGTATTCAATTGTATATAATTGTGCGTCTTGGCGAAGTGAATATTGATTGATTGGTTGATTGAAATCCTCTAATTATACAATAACGCTGTTGAACAATCAGTAAATAAAAATGTGTTTTCATATTATGACACCTCCATCAATTATTAACTGAAGAAATAAGCAGCAAAAGAACACAGTCGAAACTTACATTTTCAAACCAATAGATGTAGGCCATCAACACGAACCTTTTGTTTTAAAAATTAATGCAACATATATGTATATATTTTCATTACAACCTGTGCTGAATGCTGTTTCTTATTTGATATATAATATGCACTTTTATAATTAAAGACGTAATGTACTATTATTGATGTAAACTCTGCTTACACCTCTACAAAAATTATTTGTTATAAACCGAACTTTTATTAAAACGGATAAACTTTAGCCATTAATAGTCGGTTATAATGAGGTTTTATTGTAATTGTTTCAACAACAATTATGTTAGCACGCGTAAAAATTAAGCAGAAACAGTTATTCACTGAACGCAGCAAAGCTTGTAATATTTGTGGAAAATGAATTAATACATTAAGCCAAAGAAGGAAAAAAGTTTATTTTTACCATTAATTTATTTTCGTATTCGAATAGTTTATGCTTCAACAAAATGGGCTAGTTTATTTACGCTTTCATAGTTTAAATATTGGATATCTAGAAATAAATTACATTTTAAGAGAAGTATTTCAAAAATACTTTTACGTATGAATTCTGTATCTAAATGCTAAGGTAAAGTGTAATAAAGCGGTGAAAATTATGTTTTATTTAAAGTGTTTTATCGTTATTTTTGTTATTTATGTTTAATAATGAAAGTGGTTCACTATTTAACATTAAATTTAATTATTAAACATAATTATTTCGAATGTTAATGATGACAGACAATCATTGTTAATTATTCCTGAAAACTTAAAAAAATAATACCATTTTCTAACCTGAGGGACTCAACTAAAAACGTTTTATAAGATTATTTTATTCATGCAAAATCCTGATATGAGAAGTACGTGAAAAGAATGAATAAGGATCAAGCTTATGAAAATATGGCCGAGCATTCTTCCTCAGAAGTAATATACAATATCTATGTCACTGCTCATTGAATGCGAGTTTCCTCCTTGAAAAACGTAACTTCTGTGCAGAAGTAATATGAAAGTTCGTATTATGCCATTTTATGCAGTGAAATGTATGAGAGTTTAGTTTTCTTGGACGAAAAGTGAGAAAACTTTGATTTTAAGATTTAAAGAAGGTTTTCCACATGAGCTTCTTACTCATGGAAAGAAATATGCGAAAGCTGTTATAACAACAACGGATTCAAAAGGGAACTATTCTGCGACAACTTTACCAAAACAAATCTTAAAAATTTGCCATCATTCCTCTGAAAACAGTAGACTCTTCGCTTTCACCCCGAACCTATTGGATATTCAGTCTTCTATCCCAGTAAAGTGAATTTCTCTAGGCTACTCACGCACAGAATATGGACCTCCAAGATTTCATCACTTTTAGACGGTCGCGGTATCACGAATTTTACATCACTCCTGACAAAAAGCAACCAGACGCCTTCAGAATGTTTAGTGTTTTTACCTTTCATTGTTTTACCGATGTCACAACCTTTTGTATTGAATTGATATTTTCTTTAGTAGGAGATTGCATTTTACATTAATGTCGTGGTCTATCTGATGCTGATATCTAGTGGATCATGTAATTGCGAAGTAGGTTTTCTCAGATGATGTCCCACGTCAGTAATTGAAACATATTGTGCGCTGCGCTAAAATAATACAGCAGTTTCTTACCCTTTCCAGTGGCGGAGAAAAGGGGAACTAAGGGTCTCAAGCCCCCATTTGATATCATTATTTTATCTAAAGCTATATCACACAATCCTCTTTAAAGCCACTTGAGCCTCCCATGACTTTAAAGTTGCTACGCTGCTGCTCATTCGGGCCTATGCACAAGCGAATTGCGGAACTTGTTTTGCTATCCAACTATTAATAAAAATTACGTATATCTTGTGGTATTTTTCTGATACATTAAAGGAATTTTTTCTCTTAAACAATTTTAACGATGAAGTGTGATCCTGAAGTGTGGAAATGTTTTCGTGAGCTTCAAAATATACTTGCGCAAAATTGAGAAACGTAAATTAGAAATACACTCCATATAACAAACAAATCGACGCACCAAGAAGTAGTTGTCCGATTGCAATAAAAATTGGTGGATGTGAAGAACATACATAGAAAAAGAAACGATTAAAATTTCAGAACAATTGAATGATTTATTGCAGAGTTTGACCGTTACAAAGGGAGGAAGTCAATAAGGCGTTGGTCCACCTCTGGCCTGGATGCAAGCTGTCACCCGGCGTGGCATAGACTGATAAAGATCCCGGATGGTGTCCTGCGGAATTTCTTGCCAAATTGTCTCCAACTGTCGGGCTAAATCGTCAACATTCCGGGATGGTTGCAATCGCCTTCCCATAGCGTCCCAAATGTGCTCTATGGGAGAGAGATCAGGAGACCTAGCTTGCCAGGGAAGTGTTGGGCAATCTTGAAGACAATTCATAGCAACACGTGCCGTGTGCGGCCGGGCATTGTCTTGTTGAAACGTAAGTCCAGGGTGTCGCAAAAGGAACGGTAACACAACCGGTCGTAGAATGTCGTCTACGTACCGCTGTGCTGTAAGTGTGCCAGAAATGACCACCAAAGGGGTCCGGCTATCAAAGGAGATGGCACCCCAGACCATAACGCCCTGTTGTGGGCATGTGTGGCGTGCGATAGTAAGGGCAGGATCCCCACGCTGCCCTGGACGTCTCCAGACACGTCTGCGGTTGTCGTCAGGACACAGTTGGAAACGGGACTCGTCACTAAAGACTATACGTCCCCAGTCAGCGCAGTTCCAAGTTGATCGAGCCCGGCACCACTGTAATCGGACTTGACGGTGTAAAGGCGTGAGAGGTACGCGGCGTATCGGTCGGCGCGAGCGTAAATTCCGCTCTCTCAGTCGTCTGCAGAGGGTCATGTTGGACACATGTGTGCGGGCCACACGTTGGATAGTTGATAACGACGAATCCGGTGCTGTGACAGCTGCTCTGACAATCGCTCTGTCTTCCCGTTCTGTTGTGGCCCTAGGTCGACCGCTGCCGTCCCGACGCTGACATCTGCCGTTGTTGACCCACTCTTGCCAGCACCGTCCAATCGCCGCATCGCTTCGACCCACATGTCCAGCGATTCTTCGATTCGTCCAACCAGCCTCTTTCAATCCGATAGCACGACCTCTTTCAAACTCTGACATATGCTCGTAATGAGCACGAATCTTTCGGCGAGGCATTGTTACAGTCGACGTAAGATATCCGCAGTCAAAATGCAACAGAAATTTTGACCACATATTGAGAATCGCTCCTTATATACACCTGCTGAATGCGCAGTTCCGATGCGCTGGAGTTCCCGCTATTCATTCATTGGACACCAAATTTTAATCATTTGCATGTTCGGTCAAAATGTCTTTGCATACGAAATTTCATTACAATCGGACAACTCTTTCTTGGTGCGTCGATTTTTTTGTTATAGAGTGTAAAATTTAATTTAGCGTAAATCGGTAGATAAAGAGAAAAGATACAATTATTTCTGACATTCCGATTTTATGAAATTCAGAGGAAATATAACTCTCTTTAAATAGGAGAGTAATTTTAGAAATGTCTTGAGGTAGAGGGTGACAGCGGAATTACCAGAATATATTCCTTTCAAGGCTTTTCTCAATTTCAAATAGTTTTTCGCGCTAACTTCACTAGATTTCATTCACTTTGGGCCATTTCAAAATTCTTGATGTTCCAATAATGATGGCGATAGATCGAATAGTGCGGTTGTATAATTAATTAACATACCTTTAGTGAAGTAAGGAGATATTGGCTCTTAAGTTTTGAAGTCTTGTCCTGTAATGGATTTTATGTATTTTGGATATTGGCCTCACTAACTCCCAAATGACTTCGAATTACTAATTTTGATAGCTTCGGTATCCTTATGCAAATCGAAATTTTACACTTGCATTTTATACAACACATTTCACCATATCAATGTACACATCTTCAATGTCTGTTGATCTTAAAGAGTTGATGACAGCTGATATTTTAATAGAGTCAAAGGCCTTCTCATAGTCAATAAATGCAACACACAATGGAAGTTCATATTCATGTGTTCTTTCAATTAATTCTCTTAATACTTGAATATGTTCCACTGTACTGAATCCACTTCGAAATCCAGCTTGTTCTCTTGGTTGAGCTGCATCTAATTTTTTCTGTAGGCGATTTGTTAGCACTTTTGTGAAGATTTTATATATGGCAGGTAACAAGCTAACAGGTCGGTAATTTTCAAATGCTCTTGATTACCTTCTAATGTAATGCCATCATCGCCAAGGGCTCTTCCTTTCTTCATAACTTTTATTGCAAATGCTACTTCTTCTTTTAAGATTTTAGGAGCTGTTCCTTCGACTATCTCAGAGTCTTCGTTTAATCCACTGTTTCCTTCATATAGTTTTCTGTAGAATTCTTCAACTCTTCTAAGTATTTCTTCCCTATTTCTTGTTACAGTGCCATCCTCTCCTTTTAATGCAATGATGTGTTTCTTCCCAACAGACAAACTTCCTTTAACATCCCTAAGGCTCTTGTTGCTTTCAATGGCCTTCCTTACTAACTCACAATTGAATTTTCTTATTTTTTTATATCTTCTTTCATGTTTTTGCGCAAAGTTTACAAAGCGTACATTGACATGGTGGAATGTGTGTATAAAAATGCAAGTGCAAAATTTCGGTTACATAAAGATACCAAAACTATTAAACTTAGCAAAGGTGTGAAGCAGGGAAATACCATTTCTCCAAAACTTTTTACTTCAGCTTTACAGATGATTTTTCAGCAAATAAATTGGAATAACAAGGGAATAAAAATAAATGGTGAATATTTAAATCATTTGCGGTTTGCTGATGACATTGTTATTTTTTCAACGAACCCATCAGAACTCCAAGACATGGTACAGGAGCTCTCAACTAGAAGTAAAGAAGTTGGACTGAAGATGAACCTACAAAAAACTAAGATCATGTTCAATAATTTCGTAGAGGAAACAAAAATACAAGTTGACAACATTGAGCTAGAAATTGCTGATTCATATATTTACCTTGGCCAGCTGATTTCAATGGATGGCAACATTATGAAAGAACTCAACAGACGTATTAAACTTGGCTGGAGTGCATTTGGAAGAAACAGTTTTATCCTGAAGGGGAAATTGCCTTTATGTCTAAAAAGAAAAGTCTTCAACCAGTGTGTATTGCCAGTCCTCTCTTATGGATCAGAGACATGGAGTCTAACAGTTGGAGCAATACGAAAGTTACAGACAACGCAAAGGAGCATGGAGAGGTGCATGCTTGGAATAACTAGGAGAGATCGAAAAAGGAACACTTGGGTGAGAGAGCAAACTAGAGTAGAGGACATCATTGTTAAAGTAAAAGGGCTGAAATGGCGATGGGCTGGGCATATTGCAAGAAGAACTGATCAACGATGGACAACAGAAATTCTGAACTGGATTCCAAGAGACCACCGAAGACCTAGAAAACGTCCTCAAACTAGATGGGTGGATGAAATAAGAAAAGAGGTTGGGGTGACGTGGAAACGAATGGCCCAGGATAGACTTGTGTGGAAAGCATTTGGAGAGACCTTCATCCAGCAGTGGATAGATAATGGTTGAATATGATGATGATGATATCGCTTATACTATGTTTCGTGTATGTATATATATATATATATATACACGAAACATAGTATGAGCGAATTTATAATGATGAATATAGGAGTCTATCCGTGTCTCGTTCTCTTATCAATTTCCTACAGAATTTTCGCATCTTGTCGCTTGTTTTCTTGAATCCCGGACCGAAACCAAGTAAGTATTCCTTATGATTTTTAAAGTTCATTTGCCATAACAAACGGATTTGATTTTAATTTGAAATATATTTCAGCCTTTTTAATAACTGTTCGTTCGCGAAAAATAGTCCGATGCAAGGCCGTGCTTATGGTTTTAGTGGCCCTGGGCAAAGCAAATTTTAGTGGCCGTCTGCAAAGCAGATTTTAGCGGCCCTTAAAAATGTTTCGACGTAACAACGATAAAAACATTGAGCAGATTTAACATTAAAATATAAAGTTATTCACTAGTCAAAACGCTGTGTGTAAAGATGAAGAAAAAACTATGAGGTTAAAGTAAAAATAGGAGATGAAAATTAATTAAAATACGAATCACTATAATTATATCGAATTAATAAAAAGTTCCCAGTGAACAAAGCCGCTTTTATTGTACTGTTAAAATTTGCAAAGTAATTTTTCTAGCTTTTTATGCAGCCAAGTTTCGGAAACCAGAAGTCTTTGCAATGGTCATATGGCCAGTAGAATGAACATAATCACGTACATACGTAACTGATACTAACGCGTTTGACTAATAACATATGTATTTATTTTGACCACCATTTAGAAGCTGCATTATGAGAAGTATGACATCACGCACAAAAGATCAACTGACCAAATACTCTTTCGAAAATATAGGGGGTCGCTAAAATTGATTTTTTGATACTTGCATTACATTTCTTTTGGCGGACCTAAATTTTAGAGGCGCTGGGCGGCTGCCCAGTTCGCACCCCCTAAGCACAGCCCTGGTCCGATGCTATCGTTAGAAATAAATACAGCTGACGCCATAATCGGCCTAGCCGATTACAGCAGAGGGGAGGACGTCATTTCAGAACTGGTTTTTGGCGCAGACAAACGTTCGCTAAAAAACAGTTCTGAAATGACGCCCTTCCCTCTGCTGGAATCGGCTAGGCCCTTTGTGACGTCAGCTCCCGTTATTTTCTAACGGTACCATCGGACAACTTTTCGTGAACGAAATATAAGATGATTTTTAATTTTTTAAGCGTATTTTGCCATTTGTCGTACATATATCAATAATCCAGTTTAAAATTATAAACTTACTATTCTGTTTGTATTCAAAACATAAAACTTTCTCAAAGAGACGTCTTGAAGGAATATAGTCACAACAAACGTGTCTTATCAAAAAAAAAACAATTAAAGGAAAATACGCTTAAAAACTCAATAAATATTTTTCAAAAATTCTAAAAAGATTTAATATAATAGTAGTGGCTATTGAATAAATCGTCAAAACATTTTGACATGGTAAGAAAAAAATAAAACTTCCAAAATTCCCATATTATCAATGCAACTCTTTCTACCGTTATATTTTCTAATTTTATTTACAGAGGATGACATCGGCTTATTATTATTTTATTCACATAAAAATAGTAAAAATAAATTTATTCGTCAGTTGTTATACATAAATATGAAACAAATGTTTATAAAAATACCCCAAAATGCACAAAAATTACAATACAATATACCCAAAATCACATATCAATAACGATAGATCATTTTCCCCATAAACTATACATTATTGATATGCACATTTTGTCATTAGTTTACTTCAGCAGGATGAAGGTTTTCACAGAGGAATAATAGTGTTTAACAGTGTTTTCACTGTTACATATTTAAACCAGTGTGACTGGTGTTCAGAAAAAAACGGGAGCTTTAATTAGCCAAGGACCAATTATTAATTCGTTAGTTACCCTATCAGTAACGTCCTATTATATTTCTTGAATAAACCATTATTATTAAATTTCTTTTAATTATCAATTACATTGTTAGAATGATCTACACCTTTATACCTATTTCCTTTTTTATTTATGGCAGTTTCAAATCTTGTGCATTTCTTAAATTTTTGATTATTAGTGAATTGTACTTTTATTTTATTCCATAGCTGAAGTGTTATCGTTTTGTACATTAATTTTAGTATACAATATTAATTAATATATATATATATATATATATATTTAACAAATCGCCTTTACATAAAATTAAATTACATTTGCAGTTGTTTTCCTTTTTCTAATATGGAACAAATATTTTGCAAATAAATTTTGATTTCTTGCCTAACATTCTATCTAGTCAAACAAAACTCAAGAAAATATCCAAAAGCCACCATTATTTCCATTCCTTACGTCACATATTAAAAAAAAAGCTTGAAAAACAAATAAAGTAGTTAAACGAATTTGTTCAAAAAACGAAGCTTTTCTTCGACTGGAAGACGCCGTTTCTTTTAAGCCATGCTTTCGCAAGATATTCAGAATGAGGCGGAGATCAATTTTCCTCCGCAAACCAGGACTTTTACTAGCACAGGTCACGCATGTGGGGAATCCCTAGTTGTTCTCTCGCGAAGTCAGGATTGTCTTTTGCTTCTTTCTTTATCTTTTTGACAGTTCCAGAAAGCGAGAGAAAGGATTTGGAATTCGAGGTATGCTATTCTCTGTCTGTTTAGGCATTTGTCCCCAATTTCTATTCTTTTCACGAAATTTCGGGTTTCTCTTTTTAACGATAATTTTTTTGGGCTTGAATGCCCAATTTGCGAAAGAAAATACGTGTCCTTAAAGGTTAAATGAAATAGTATTTTCATTTTAGCACTTAATATATATAAATTGTGTATTATCATTTATTTTGTTGCTTGACAGTTTTCAAGAATTAAGAATTTAAAGGGACTCATGGGTTATAAAGCACTAAAACAGTTGTAAAATACACTAGATTTGAAAGCAGTTTTTAAAGTAAATATTCATGCGATGCTTACAAAATTTTGATATCTTGTAGATTAAGAAGATATCTCATCAATAAAATAGTTTGTATAGAAATGAAGTATATTTTAATTTTTTAAAAATTAAAATTTTAAATGATTTTTTATATTTTTTCAGTATTAAGAGTTTACGCCGCTCATGATATATCGATTGAAAAATTACACTATGCAAAAAATAGAGTTTTAAAATAACATAAGAATTGTATCTATAGATTAAATAGATCTATAAAAAAAGATCTATTAAAAAATCTATAGATTAAATTCAACACATAAGAATTGTATCTATAGATTAAATGTGACACTTTTAAAAACTATGAATATATTTATGAAATATAAATTTTTAAATTATGAAATTCTTGAAATATGAATATTTACGTCTTTTTATCAGTTTTAGAGGTATAACTTTTTTGTTTTAATAAGTGTATTGATTCCTTAATATTCATTTTGTACATAATGATAACACAAATTAAAATGTTAAAATTCATGTTGATACAAGCAATAGGAAACATAGTATCATGCACGCCGTTTCTGAATTTTATGTTTTGAGGTATTCGCATTTGAAGTTTAAATTTATGAATGAAAAACAATATACTGTATTACAAACCATCAAAATTGGTCTACAGCATACACCACACCTTCTTGTTGGGAATCATTGATAAGTTTTTCAGAAAAGTGTTATCGTTTCATTTTATAAACCTCTTTCGTTTACATGCTGGCTTGCTTTTCTACATTTTATGAATTTTTATGCTTTCTTTTTCCATTGGTTTTATATATATATATAACTTTTTTGTTTTAATTAGTGTATTAATTCTTTTTCACTCATTTTGTACATAATGATTATACAAATTAAATTGGAAAAATCCATGTCGATACAAGTAATAGGAAATATGATATCATGCACGCAATATTTCATTTTTACGTTTGGAAATATTTACGTTTCAAGTTAAGTTTACAAATTAAAAACAATATACCGTATTACAAACTATTAAAATTGGTCTACGGCATACACTATATCTTGTTGCAAGTCCTTGGCAACTTTTTTAGAAAAGTGTGCCGTAGGTGTCTCCTCCCACAACCCCCTTCACCGAGTCATGAAAATTATAAAAAATTCCGTAAACAACATGGCGGCTGGTTACTGCATCATACAGACGTATGTGATGTCACAATGCCATGCAGTGCAATTTAGTACCATTTCAAGAAGGTAGAGAATTGGGTTGTGTCTCGTGCAGTTACACCGACTTTGATTTTTGCTGCGGATCCTATGTTGTTTTTCGTGCACTTACGGCAATGCGTTTTCAACCAGTTGCGATAAATTAGCTTAACTGTTAATTCTTTATAGTCCCGATATCCCCTACAAGCAGAAGACAAAATTTCAATGTCGATGACTTTGCTTGACTCATCACCAATAACTCTGCACATACCAATTTGCAAAGAATGTCCACGAGTTTTCGGAGAGACATCACCACTCACAGATATGCCATCGTCTAATGCCATCAAACAAATACGTTTTACACAATTTTTCATGGACTTTTCAGCTGTTATGGCAACAGCATTTTTTTATGTTAGCTAATAGTTGCCTACTTGACTTGCTGAAACGGGGTCAGAGAGATTCACAGCTCTGCAAAAGATTTTCAAGCTCGATAAACCCAAGCCTTGGATACGAATGGTATATACTCGTATAGTCAGTCTATTCGTTTCAGAAATGTGGAATCATGCTCCCAGAAGTTTCGAATTATAAAATTTTTTTGTAAATCACATTCTTTACAGCAAATGGAGAATTTTGATTAACTCTGCTGCAATTTCAGTGATTTGTATGTCTATCCCACACTGTTTAGAACATAAAAAATGTTGTATTATGGAAATTAATAAATCCACATGGAAAACCCCATATTCATCATGTAGTTTATTCTCACTTTCAGCCTTGTTTTCTTGTTGATTGGGACAATGTATTTTTTTTAGCAGAGGTACTAGTAAAGTCAGAATTGTCATTTGAATTCCTCTGATTTCCATAAAAACATCACTTTCGTTTACTTGGATGAATTCCCTAATTTGATTTAGCTTCAGTCATAAATAGCAAATAAAAATAATAATCGGACATTGATAGTAAAAACAACGTAATATGTGGGAAAACGCAAGTCGCAGACACCACGCGAAAAAAACAAAAACAACGTGTATGTAGATCGTATGTTCAGAAAATGCAACAGAAATATAGATATGAAAGTTGTTTACTTCATTTCCATATTCATTTTTATGTGTCTATGATCCCGATTAAATTATTTTTACAAAAAGTCAGTCGTTTCTACAAAAATTAAGACATATGTATACAGATTTTGGATATTTGCCAGGACATTTAGAAATTAACTGTACCTTTAAATCCTAAAATCATTAAAACGGTGTTTTCTATTTCTCCCATATATCGGCTTCTATTTGAGCTAACACTTAGCTGTTGATTTTAAAATACGCAGAAATGTCCATGCTTTGAAATGAAAAGATCGCTTACTCTAAGGTTTAAAACCCCCGAGTCCCCTTAGCAAAGCAGTAAAAAGACTAATGGTGCTTGGTTAATCAATAAGATAATCAGTAGAGAAAAGAAATAATTATATAATAAATACTCGCGAAATAATTATATATATAAATACGAAAAGAAATAATTATATATATAAATACCCACAACCTTCCACTGTGGAATGTCGTGGGTTCGGGTCTCACCGGACGCAGAAATATTTATTTTCTGTCGAACATTTCACTGTCGAATCACGCATTACTACTGCGCCAGTATCATGCCGGTAAACGAATTATATTGTTGAAGGATCAAAGTTGTAAGAAATTACTTTAAAAGAAATAATGTTTCTATTGCACTCAATAATGGAAGAAACCGTAAATGGAAAAAAAACCCATTAAATATTAACCTGTTAACTTACGTTCAAATTAGATTAAAACGCCGTTTTCAATTTTAAATTTATTAATATATTGCGTGGACTCATTTATTTTGAAATCTGCATTCTCCAGAGTATTCAATATATACTAGACATCTCATGGGTGGTAAAAAGAAATAGTACATTTTGTATATAAAAATCGGTACTCTTTAGCGAATTGTAACAAAACAAATGATTCTGATTAGATGATAAAGAATTTGATTAACTACATTTTACACACAGAAAGAAAAATTTGGATTTTTGTTACAATAAGTCTGTAGACTGGGAACAAATGACACAACAAGACATTAAAAAATACAATTAAAGATAATTTTGGTCTTCTTTTTAACTACATTCTTAATTTTGTTTTCGAATGATTAATGAATGCTTAACTAATTTAAAGTAAAAATTTATTACATAATTCACACAGTTAAAATTCAGTTGACTGTAAAATATGTGCTCCAGAGTCTGAAGAAGGTACCTGATACGCGCTGGCGAAAAGATTTTAAGTGAAATAATTATATTAAATTATCGTAATTTCTCTGGCGCGTATTAAGCCGTGTCTTCGGTTACATTCCAAAAATTAAATTATTAAATTACTTTACCAAAAATAAATAACTACGCTTAGTTTCAACAATATCGGAACAAATTGTTGTTTTACTTGTTATTTTATTATATTTATTATTAATTAGTAATTTATACCTCATTATTAATTTAATTATTTACCATAAATTTATATAAATTCAATTAGTAATTATTAGTTTAATTTTAATTATTAATTTTATAATTGCTATTTTATTATATTCAAATAGAATAAGATCAAACAACAATGTCAAACAATCAACGTTTATTGGCGTAGTGATACCAACGCCGATGGTATGGCGTGATTAGATGGTGAAACGTTCGAAAGAAAATAAATATTTCTGCCTTCGGTGGGACCTGAACCCACGACCTTCCACTTGCCGGGCGGAGGCTCTACCCACTGAGCTACGAAGGACAATACATACTCTCTTTACGAACGTATATATATTGTTGCCAGTTATTTCGCAGAATGGTGTAGTACATAGACTACTATTTAAACCAAATTGCAAAGAGACTGGTATTAAATTGATCGAAATGCACGTTGCAGCATACAGGTATGTATTTATTTTATATAAATCGAACACTACGCAGATTAAATCAAACAACAATGTCAATCAATCAACGTTTATTGGCGTAACTTAGCATATAAAGGCAAAACAATATACGAAATCGTGAACAGGTGTTTATTGTGCTCTAGAAGTTACAACAGTAGCAATAACGTTCAAACCAACAACTTTATCCATCCTTTCGAGCGAATGTCTGTACTGGAACTAATCAATACGTCAAAACCATACGGCGAATTCTGAAACTGCTTAAGAACCCATCCACTTGTGAAGACCAAAGCGGGTCAGGGTTACTACAAATATATTAAATAAATTAACCAAACAAATGGCGTAATATCTAACTAGCAATTTAGGTTAATTACAGCAATATTAGACCATAACAATAACCTGCACTTGGTATCCAGCAGCTGACGTCTCGGGCTCTTCTACACAGGTCCTTCTAAGCACTGGGACTCAATACCGGGTTTAACCAACAAGTTCTGTTAAACCAATAAACTAGTTCTTTATAACTGACTGGTTCACTTCCAAGTTACTCTCGTTCCTTATTAACAAGTCCCGAAATGTCCTAACTGGCTAACTAAAGTCTACGTTAAATAAACTATTAAGTACATTTTCACACCGGTTAGCCTTAACTAAAAATATAACAAAAGCAATATCACCCTTTTAGCAGTTCGTTGAGTCAGTCTCTTCATTCCGATGTAAACAGCTCTATATCCTTTATGACGCAAGGTCTGCAGTTGTCGAACACTTTTCTTTAATCCGCAGACTGGTAACGTCAGTCACGCTGCTTCTACTAGGCATTACTACTCCAGCTATGATTCGGCAAGTAGAATATAGCGAATAACTTACGACTCCGATTCCTGTCCTTGCTCCGCAAGCACTCGACTGTTCTCCTCAACGTAGCCAGGGTTGAGCAAGCAAATGCATAAATTAATTAAAAGAAGCCCATGCTTACCAAGCGAAAAGCCAGAATTACAACGCTGGCATTGCATCCTATTGAAAGCCCCTACAACATCTCCACAGTGTATGTTAAATACTCTCATTTACAAATCACACACAAGAGGAGAGGCCGGACTGACTTCATCCCGTTTCCAACGCCCCATTACGGTAACAGTAACAACCCAGTTGGTTTTGATTCTGACTTTACAAATATACTAGTATCTCCAGGCCGTTGCAGATTTCAACAATAATTTAATTGATAACGCTTTCAGATAAATTCGATAAAAGAGCATTCGAAAATATTGTCGTTCTTCTACCCTTGATAAATTAGTCTGCCATACAGTTTCATACTTCAAAACCCACTAATGTTCATATTCATGGAGGATTCTAAAATGCTGTACAAGTCGTCAAGATCTAAATCCAAATTACTAAATTGTTAGTCATCTAAACGTTGCTTAAATTCTATGGCGCCTGCTGGATATCTTGGATTTTGATGATTTCTTATTTTAATTGCTATCTTCAGACTATTGAAGATCACATCTGGTATCACAATGAGTATCTTTGAATACTCGGCGTACTTATGTTCTGTTAGAACGTCATCGTACATGATGACGTGCATGTCTTCTAGAGCAGAGTTGTCCAACATACGGCCCGTAGGCTACGATCCGGCCCGCCAACGGTATTAGTGTGGCCCATCGACAACTGTTTGGGGGAAAAAATTCCCCAAACAGAAATTTTCAATTTTTTTCAGAAATAAAGAAAAATAGCCAGGCAGCATGGGAGAACCCTTTCCACATCTTAGATGAATAAAGAAATAGCCGGAAGAAACTATAGAGTTTTCTTTTTTTAAGCAATTCGCTGAATCCGCTGGCTCGCGAGATCCGTGAAATTTTAACTCAATTTTAAATTTCTTAAATTAAATTTTCCTACTACCCAAAAAAATTGGAAAACTGTGCTTTAGAGTGTCCGAGGGATAGGAAAAACGCAGCAGCATCTTTTTTCACGCTTTCATTCCAGAGTGAGATCTACGAGTAGAGTTGCGTCATCGCATATGAGATTACACTGCTCATGATTGATAATCAAATGTAAATATAAAAATATTATCTAACCAATTCTGCTCTGTAACATTGATGGTAAGATCGCTTTCACGTAAGAGAAATGAAAAACTTATTGGTCGACCCGAAGGCATAGAAAATTGTAAGTGTCTTACGTGGAAAAGAAAATATGTTTTATCATCGCGGAGAAAGATTTTGAATGATCTACGTGATGTAGCAATTATCTAAATTCAGGATAAAAAAAAGTCGGTATTTTGCACAAAAGTGAAACAGGATATCCTGTTCATGATCTTGCTCTTCCTATGCTTTGAGAAAATTTATGATGCTGAAATCTTCCATGAGCAAGAACAAATATTGAAAAATCGAGTTTGGAAGAGCCTCCTTGCATTAAATAAATAATAATTAAAAAAAAGTTTGCGTATATATCTAACATATTGTACAATGCTTTTCTAATCAAAATGAATTTACTACAGTATTTAATTGATGAAAGTAAACAATTACTGCATTCTGTTCAAAAATTCCTTTTTAATATAAATTTAATTTCAGCGAAATTGTCAACTACAAGAAAATTACAGGTGACTATCATTGCTCGCTTACAATAAGTAAACAACAATTACCACCATGTTGTAAGCCACCACCGTGAGGAATAAATATAATCTTGCGCATCCTGATACTTTTACATTAGAAAATATAATGTGTCTTTGTTCAAATACGACCAGAAGAATGCTTCCGCTATTTTACGAATGCTATTATACTGTTAAGTGTATAATAGAAAAAAAAGTACTTTGATTTCAGATTGGACTATAGCAACCGCAGTTATATTCACATGACTAAGAAGGAGCGTACAAAATATAACAAATTTATATAAATTGTAAAATTAATTATCTTAACAAATTAAACTTTTCGTTTTATCTTATTGAAGTTCTGTGTTTTCTTTGGCTGCTTATTGCATTAAAAATGGGTAATAGCCTAGATTCAATTCAAAATTAAAATTTAGATATGAATGAACGAAAAATTTAAAATCGTATTCAATATCTTTAAAACTTCGCAAGTGACTGTATTTACGTATGCTCGTGGAAATACTTTGATTCCAAGAGATTGGAGTACAAGAATATACAGTAATCTTCTTGAAAGGAATATTCTCAAGCGAAATTTTGGATTCAAAGGCAAAAACTTTATTCTTCTTTTAAGAATATTATCAAAACGATTTACTCGACGGAATGTTAACGTTGCTTACATTTTTCAAGGCGTGCATGATTACAATTTCACTATTTTTTTAAAAGTGTTGATGATATTTAAAGAGGGAGGGACTCTAGCCTCAGAAAATTTTATGGGTTGTTTTAAAAAACTTTTAGACCCAGATATTTCGTAATTAAACCAGTAAAACAACGTTATCCCCTTACCAATTTAGTATCAAGCATTGGCAGATAATAAAATGGAAATTACATGAAAAACTTCATACATAACCATAATTATCAATTTCGATTAATAAGAAATGCGAACAAAATTTTTCTAAATCTTGTGCAAAAATTTACTCGTCTGTGGCAATCGGAATTTTCGACCTCTGTATATGTACATATACATATATGCACACGCATACCAGATTCGACAAACCACGACAAATTGTTCTCAATTGCCTCAATCAAGAAACCAACGACGTTCGACCTACAGAGTTCTAACGTAATTTTCAAGCCCTGTGTATGCTTACAAAATGAAATCTCCATAACAAAACTTTTAATAAATAAAACTTAATAGTGAGTACTTTTTTTACAATTTACTTATGGCTACGTATACTTGTATGTACATATATATCATGTATTATATATGTATACACATATAAATATTAATGCTAATATCACATTTACGAATAAAACTTTGAAAATCACCATGAAATCATTAAAAGATAATAGATAATGAATAATTCATAAGAAAATAATAAATACAAAAGTTAAGAATTATTAAAACTCAAGCAATAAAGTTTTGACATTGTTTTATAAAAAATTACCACTTAAAAAGTGACAGTGTAGAAATAATAAAAAAATGTGTTTTCTATTATTTAACTATTAATATTAAATCTCTTTTTTTTCAGAAGTAACATAATCCTCGCTTAGCCTAATATCTTGGTCTCGACGGTTCACTGCTGCGAATTGTAATGTCATTATTGTTGAAACAAGAGAAGACGGTTTTCTTGTGCCTCATCATCATCTTCATCCTCTTCACGCAGCCAACAAATCAACATTGGGTGTTCACCGTGAAAAGAGGGTGACGAAGAGAAGACTGAACTTGTAATTACTCGTTAATTTTGAATCTCCCTCCCAAGTTGCCTCTCCTCGCCATTTTTTCGTATAATTGTTCTCTGAAGTGAATACTTAAAGAATTATTTGTGAGGAACGTGTGTAAAGTTGGATTCAAAAGATGGTGTTACGAAAAAAATGAATAAAAAAAAGCGTTGGATAGAACGAGTTCTTTGAAAGTCAATTTAGCAGTTCTTGTTAATATAATTATAATAATCTCGATATTTCGCATTATGTTTTATGAAATTAATAAGACAAATGTAAAATAAAAATTGTATGAATTCATTTCCTTTTGATTTTAAATTGTCGTCAGTTTCGTGAAAATACTTCTTGTATTTGTGATTCTTAAAGGAAATATTGCGAGACGTGTTTGGAATTTTTTTATATATTTCATTAAGTTTTCCTATTTTACACGTTATATTGCGGTTTCAAAAATAAATGATGTCAATTAAGAAATGAATTCGACAATTTATAGATTCTATAATTCCTCTCTTCCACATTTCCGCGCGCAATGAAACATAATGGGCAGCTTCTTCATTAATTCATACTTCTAACCATTAAATTGGGGGCAATATCATATCAAAGGGTGACGTAATTCATCCAACGGCTTAGTTGGGATTAATAATCAAAATATTTGGAGATAGAATCTTTGCAGCGAGAGGAAAGGTCAAGCTAGAGCAATATATCTTAGGTCAAGCATCATCAAAACGCAGAAGGAAAGCTGTGGACACGAATTGTTGTTATTATTATTATTCAACTCAAGGAAAACCATCAGGAGAATTTCTTCGAGGTGTTGCTCATAATTTTGATCTGAAGATACAAATGTAAATTATGTGTTTTTATATGTCACGATGGAAAATTTGTCAGAAACTAGGCAACCAAAGAAAGATTTTAACCGCACAAGATTTCGAGAGAAATTTCACTATCTGCCAGACCTCAGACTTGAAAAAGTGTGAAGTTACATTTATGCAAATTGCGACGTTCTGAATTTATAATGGGCTAAATTTCAGTCCGATGTGAATTCACACTGCACTGAAATGTCCGCGCTGAATTATCTTGTTACGATTCATCGTGATACTTTAAGAGATTTGCAGGATACAAAACCTGTCAATAAAATACTTTGAGAGATAGGCAATAGGAAAATAATTTAGAATACGATGCAATGTAAATTACTGCTGAAAAAATAAAACCTATGAAGGTTTCGTTTCATGTCATTAGATAATGATGGTGTTTATACCCTTACCAAAGATCATTAGAAACAAGGGATATTATAATTATTGCTAATGACATTTTCCCAAAGAATATTCATAACGTAACTGATAAATTTAAGCGGTAGTCGCTTAAGTCGAAAGATAGCTTTAAACAAACCTCTTCGCCCAGCAAATCGCACAATAGGATGGTTTTCAAAGTACCAACATTTCCTCCATTGTGCGATTATCTCCGAAGAGGGAATTTTCCGGTCTCTTCTTTTGTTCTGAACGAAAATACAAAGTCTGCCGTTTTCCTGAAATGCTTTGCGTGTTTAATCTACACGCTTAGCTTCCCACCTACCGACGCAATTCGCACCTTCAAGCATTTCCGTTTCCTAACGCGTTACTGGAATGTTGTTTGCATATCTCAAAGTTCATGAGGCTTCCTGAATTTTCAGTCGCTTATGCAGAAATCTAAGGCGTATTTTAACGAGGTAAATTCCAAATTGAATTCCCTTTTCGGATTTGCTACATCCAAGCCTGTGCTTATGTAACGAAACGATGTGTATGATGACCAGGTGCAATGTCATAACAATACTTATAATAATAGTGTTCTATTCAGACAAGTGCCGTGGCATTACAAATTGTGTGATTCTCCGTTTTCCTGAGGAGTTAGAACATAAAAGTAGTTGACATGGTAATGATTATAGTGACAGAATTTGAAAAAAGGTATGGAAATTAACGTGAAAATTTGTAATAACTCTAATAATACGTTACAATTACATTATAACAGTACAACTAAGTACTGGAAAAAGATATTGTAACGCTAGACGACCTTCAAGGGCAGCAGTGGAAAAATACTGAGGTCTGAAAATATCATCGATGTAAACAGAAAAATTGTAAATTATAATAGTAAATTGTTATTAAACTATAGTATATAAAGTAAAACAATGAGGATTAAAAAAAATAAGACATTACACTCTGTGGATCCAATTCCCTTCGGAAATTTACTAAACCTACACTGCTCAACATCGAAATTGCAACACCAAGACAGAGAGGTCGCATAAATTTGAAATTCTCAGGATTGATAGACGTCAAACAACAATGTCAAACAATCAACGTTTATTGGCGTAGTGATACCGACGCCGATGGTATGGCGTGATTAGATGGTGAAACGTTCGAAAGAAAATAAATATTTCTGCCTTCGGTGGGACCTGAACCCACGACCTTCCACTTGCCGGGCGGAGGCTCTACCCACTGAGCTACGAAGGACAATATATAATCTCTTTACGAACGTATATATACTGTTGCCAGTTATTTCGCAGAATGGTGTAGTACATAGACTACTATTTAAACCAAATTGCAAAGAGACGTATTAAATTGATCGAAATGCACTCTGCAGCATATGTATCCATTCTATATAAATCTGGGTAGAGCCTCCGCCCGGCAAGTGGAAGGTCGTGGGTTCAGGTCCCACCGAAGGCAGAAATATTTTCTTTCGAAGGTTTCACCGTCTAATCAAGCCATAACATCGGCGTTGGTATCACTACGCCAATAAAAATTGATTGATATTTTTGTTTGATTTAATCCGCGTAGTGTTCGATTTATATAGAATGGATTAATGGGCGTGTTAATCATACGTAAACGATTAAAAATTGGAAACAGAATACTCAAATTATCTCGATTTATTTAGTATGGAATATAACCGTCATGAGTCAAAATACACACATGTACACGTCTTGGAAAGCTATCGATAAGAGGTTATTAATCAGATTAGTCATTGCCTGAAGAATGTTTTGCCACGCAACAAGCAATTGGCTACATAAATCATCAAGATTGGTAGATGGCACTTCCTTTTGCCATTGTCGACCAATAATGTCCCAAATGTGATCGATGGGAGACAAGTCAAGAAATGAGGCATGCCACGGTAAAATGCCAACTCCACGTAGGTAGTTCACAGTAGCATGAGCAACATGTGGCATAGAGCTGTCGTGTTGAGAAACGGCTCTTGGGGCACCTTGTAGGAATGGTTGTACCACTGGCTCCACGACCCAATCAACATAACGTTGAGCTGTCAGTGTACTTGGAACGAAGACTAAAGGAGTCCTCCTACCATATATAATGCCGCCCCATACCATTATTCCAGGAGTAGGGCTGGTTTGGCATTCTCTCTTGAAGGCTTGTTGATGACATTGGCTAGGTGGTCTCCAGACCAATCTCCGACCATCACTGCATCTGAGACAGAAGTGAGACTCGTCACTGAAGAGAATGGTTCCCCATTCTAGATTCCATTGCCACCTAGATGTACACCATGAGAGCCTTAGAGAGTGCTGGTCTGTGGTCAATGGAACATCTGTCGTTGGACGTCTGGCTCGTAGCCCAATATCGTGCAAGTGCCTTCTGATGGTTTGTGTAGGCACTGGTGAACCTCATGAGCTTGGTACATGGCATCAAGAGTCAATCTCTGTGGAGTAAGGATCATTATGCGCCATTCTCCTAATCCAATGATCTGGATGGACGGATATTCGCCTCTGGTTACCCCTTTCTATCATCCGAGTTCGTCGTTGTTCACGCAACCACCGGGATACCCAACATTGAACATTGATGCTGACATCTCAGATTAAATGCGTAGCGATCTGTCGGAATGATAAACCAACATCGCTGAGTTCAAGGATTTCGCCCTTCTCCGTTTGGATAGGTGATGACAACTGGCACGTTGTCGAACATCAGGAATCGCGCAATCAAACTACAAGACTTAATCCGATTTCTAAATTCTCTTGTGGCAGAAAAAAATTGCAATCGAACAAGCTTTTATACAATTTAAGCCCCTCCTTCAAGTCGCCTATTAGAGCTAGGCCCTTAAAAATTTGACCATTCACGTATCGTACTTACACCTACAACTCTACCAATTTACATAACTTGATGACCTTTTCTTCTTGGTGTTGCAATTTCAATGTTGAGCAGTGCATATTTTCCGTTCTGGCCAATAAGTAACACACATGCGGATTTAGTTATTCAGTGATTTGTATTGCTCTCCGACATTCGTCATATTTTATATTCCTTACTTCTTACTCACTCATTTATAGCATTTATATTCTTTTTATATAATTAAATCACACTGTCACATTAGTTAAAAGACATGTGATCGTTATCGAATTTTACTTCCATCTAATGATTTTGTCAATTTAATTTCTATAGTATAAATTATTTTGTGTAGGGAAATGAATATAAAATTCAATAAATAGTCGTGTACTTTATCAATATTTTGGAACTATAATAAAACTCCTCTTAATGGGCACTTCTCAGATACGGTCATCCCGTTTTAACGGTCAAATACAAATTTCCAGTCAAAAAATTCCTTCACGGTAATACTTCATTTTCACGGTCACCTATTTTTTACGGACAGATTTTCTATGCGGTGAGTATCCGCTAATAACGGGTTTTCTTTTACGTTCCAGGACGGCTTAAAGAGATGGACAAATTGCTTTACACGATCTTAAGAATGACAAAAATCTTTAATATGTAACCGTCCTTAAAAAATCTTTTACCAATCACAGGTTTAAAGAAAGATCTTTGGCAGATAATGCTTTATTTTATATACCGTATCTCGGGGTTACTTAAACCGCTTTTCAATTTAAAACATCTGCGAATTCAGGAGCATTTACTTTAGAGATTAATTAATTGTTGTAAAACTTGTGTCTAAAGTTACGCTCTATATTTACATGTATGAGAGTATTTAAAAACATGTATGTTATAGAAAAAACAAAACAAAACATGGTGGCTTAAGTTACCTCTCAATGTCAGGTAACTAAAGCCAGCAGAAGAATTCAATGTTTGACTTAGGTTAGTTGATGATGGGGTATCAAAATCCATATAAAGAGCTAAAATAAACGTCCATATACTGTTCAAAATATTTATTAGTAAAAATAAAAGCTTCAAAAGATTTTTTCCAATTTTTCGTGTTTCATAGGTTTAATTTACACTAAAAAAGTTCAAGATGTTTAATTTAACATGTGTTGCCAAATACGAGTCCGAAATTTAATCAGTATAATAGCTTTATACAATAATTTTCACCACCCATGTAAAAATGGTTCAAGCTAGAGCTTTTTTGTTTTTATAGAAAGAGAGACGCCGTCCTCATCCTGGATTCAAGCCAGGTCCCCCCATTGATCCTGGAGTATCTTGATTGCTAGATGAAAGAGGATAGAAATAGCTCTCTCTCTTTCTCCGTATAGAAGGGTGTAAGATATTTTTACCCTTCTCAGGGATAACACAATTGCCAAATAATTGTCAACACCTAAAGCCTCCAGGGCGAGTTTTTGTGAGTTTTCGGGGTGGGGGGGAATTATTTTTACTCAATAACTTTCGACACCTACATAGAAACAAGCTCAAACTAGAGCTGTTTTTGTTTAGGAGAAAAAGAGACGCCGTCCTCATCATACATGAGGACAGCAAAACCACTTCTCTTTGGTGGCCTTTGTTACTCCGTACAGGGAACAACAATGAATTTAAAAATATAGGAAAAGAACAAAACGGAATTATAATCTAGAAAATATAACGACCATAAGAGTATTGTTTGAGGTTATATTTAAAAATATTTTTAGTGAATTTAACTTAAAAATGTGATTTTGGCGATGAAAGTTATAGACTGCATAACTTTATGACGAAATTATCCTAAATACAAATAAAGGTTTATAAACTTAATTTTAGAACATACACACTATTAAAATATGTGGCCCAAAGCTTCGTCAAAATATGGAATTGATGGCATGAAAGTTAACAATCAAACTCAAAACAGTGTTGCCAGAATCAGTGTCCGAAATTTGCTCAGCATAAAGGCTTGAGTTATTCCAGAAGCTTAAGTTGCCACGAGATACGGTAGTTAAATAAAAGCATTTCGATCTCTATTGAATGTACTAAACGAAAAATGAATCTCCATTTTCATTACATATTTAATCCACTACGATCTACATTCTTAAGCGAAGAAAGACCTTAAAAATACGTATTTCAAGATTCGCTTCGTATTTTTTATGGACGTTTCTTTAAATTTTAATAAATTAAATTTTCAACTGAAAGAGAAATTAGATTCCTTGCTATATATGTTTGAGGAAGTCTTTTTTCTACCACAAGCTGTCGTTGAAAATGACAGTTCTTTACTTAAAAAAGAAACTGATAAGAATGGCATATATTACGCAAGAGATTTAAATATAAAAAGCACGTCAGTTTCCAAAGGCTCATTTTTTCCCCAGCATGAAATATCTTTATTGCTGAAATTTCTTTTGCAACTTCAGATATTAGATTTTTTATATGAACCGTTTCCGGATGGACGGCTCTAGCTATGGGCTTCCATTAAATTCTACGAAGGAATCAACATAAAAAACAATTGAGACGTGGGCGGCTATTATTTCTGGACTAACACTGATTTATTATTATAAATTTTTCGATACATAGATGATAATCATAGATAAGATCACCAACGTTCAATGAATATTATTAGCACGCTATTGTCTAATTTATAGGGTTAATAACGGTGCATAATTTATATCGCAACTAGAATATTAATTAGGCATATAGCCCAGACCCCCCCACAGGCTCAACCGACCTGCACACTGGCTTACACCCTCTGTTACTTCTATACCCTTTATTTCCCGCGTTTTTGTTCTCTTTGGCCAATCAGAAAGCCTTATGCTTTTGGCGGGCTTAATAAATCCAATGGGATTTATTCTTTATTATTTCAACTTTTACTTACCGCTCGTATTGCCCTTCCTCTCTGTTTACGGTCAATGCACAATGGCGACATCTTCCACTTATTTCTTTTAATAATAAAGGTGGCGGGCTTATTTCCAAAAGCTGTCGCACATCACTCCCTCCTTTTGAGCAGGTGACCACACAATTTTTTTGCTGTTCGGTTTTCCTGCGAGAAGCCCGGCTCTTTAGACATTTCAACAGTTAAATGAACACAAATACAAATACAACACTTATACCGCACAATATCAATTTCAATTACTGAAGAAATTCTGTTAATAATCTGGTTTATACTCATGTCACTTTCTTAACATGTTCATGAAATATAATTATCAATACACACAAGATATATATATATATTTCTAGTCTAATTACTGTATAAGAGTGATAGTCTGTCGATATTAATCATATGCTTTCCTTTCTTAGGTTGAATTACTATATCAAATCTCAACTATTCCAATGCCCACTGCTGTAGTTTTGCTGAGTTTGGCCACACCTCTGTTAAATATTTCAAAGGATAGTGATCTGACCTTATAACTATAGTAGAGTTAAAAATATAATGTTCAAATTTACGCAACGAGAATTAAACTGCAAACGATTCTCTTTCGATGGCTGACCATCGTTACTAACAATCACTAAATTTAACACTTACGAAGGCAATTGGATATTCTTATCCATCTTCCACTTGGAACAGACAAGTTCCTGCTCCCGTGGAACTGGCATCACAATCTATGTAAAAAGGATGTTCGAAGTTCGGTAGACGTAATTCCGGTACTTCAGCCAACTTAGTTTTCAAATTTTCAAAAGCTCTCTCTCTTCAAGTTACATCCACTTGGTCTTTGTGAGTTCCAGTGGTTCGTATAAAGGCCAAGCGATGATGGAAGGATTTTCTACAAAGTTACTGTAGTATCCAAAAAGACCTAATATGCTTTTAAGCTGCTTCTTGGTATCAGGCTTCGCAATTTCTTTAATGGTATCTATCTTCTGTGGATCTGGTAACACTTCTCCATTTCCAACTAAATGTCCCAAAAATAAAATTTTCGACTTTGCAAATTGAGACATGTATATTTCCAATAAAACCTAATTTAATCAAAATATATAAAACCCTTCTAACATGTTCCAGGTGTTCTTTCCATGACTTGGACAAAATAGCAATATTATCTACGTATGCTATGGCATATTCTTTATGAGGTTCTAAAGATTTGTTTATTGCTTTCGCCAAAATTCTTCCTGAATTCTTCAATCCAAAAGGCCCTCATTGGGAAAATGAGTGTCCCTTCATTCAGTTTACGATAGTCCAAGCACATGCGCACTGTGCTTATTCTTCTTTGCTACGCAGTCAATCGGATAAACTGATATTACTGTTACTATTTATATATAATAAATAAATAATATAACATCATTTATATAAGGCATACTTGCAAAATTCTTTACCAATTGTCTTAATAGTGGTAACATACCAAACGAATGGATTTCTGCAACACTAATTCTTTTGCATAGAAAAGGTGATAAAGAGGATTTGAAAAATTACCGACCAATTAGCTTGTTACCTGCTATTTGTAAAATCTTCTCAAAAGTGCTAACGCCTCGCCTGCAGAAAAAATTAATTGCAGCTCAACAAAGGGAAAAAGCTGGATTTCGAAGTGGATTCAGTGACTATAAAAAAGCCTTTGACTCTATTAAAACGTTAGCAGTTATCAACTCTTTAAAATCAGCAGACATCGAGGATGTGTACATTGACATGATGAAACGTGTGTATAAAAATGCAAGGGCAAAATTTCGGTTACATAAAGATACCGAAGCTATCAAAATTGGTAAAGGTGTGAGGCAGGGAGATACCATTTCTCCAAAACTTTTTACTTCAGCTTTACAGATGATTTTTCAGAAGATAAATTGGAATGACAAGGGAATAAAAATAAATGGTGAATATTTAAATCATTTGCGGTTTGCTGATGACATTGTTATTTTTTCAACGAACCCATCAGAACTCCAAGACATGGTACAGGAGCTCTCAACTAGAAGTAAAGAAGTTGGACTCAAGATGAACCTACAAAAAACTAAAATCATGTTCAATAATTTCGTAGAGGAAACAAAAGTACAAGTTGACAACATTGAGCTAGAAATTGCTGATTCATATATTTACCTTGGCCAGCTGATTTCAATGGATGGCAACATTATGAAAGAACTCAACAGACGTATTAAACTTGGCTGGAGTGCATTTGGAAGAAACAGTTTTATCCTGAAGGGGAAATTGCCTTTATGTCTAAAAAGAAAAGTCTTCAACCAGTGTGTATTGCCAGTCCTCTCTTATGGATCAGAGACATGGAGTCTAACAGTTGGAGCAATACGAAAGTTACAGACAACGCAAAGGAGCATGGAGAGGTGCATGCTTGGAATAACTAGGAGAGATCGAAAAAGAAACACTTGGGTGAGAGAACAAACAGGAGTAGAGGACATCACTGTTAAAGTAAAAAGGCTGAAAGGGCAATGGGCTGGGGATAACGCAAGAAGAACTGATCAACGATGGACAACAGAAATTCTGAACTGGATTCCAAGAGACCACCGAAGACCTAGAAAACGTCCTCAAACTAGATGGGTGGATGAAATAAGAAAAGAGGTTGGGGTGACGTGGAAACGAATGGCCCAGGATAGACTTGTGTGGAAAGCATTTGGAGAGACCTTCATCCAGCAGTGGATAGATAATGGTTGAATATGATGATGAT
>QLNU02015003.1:14207373-14231683 GCA_006491805.2 Dysdera silvatica | reverse complement strand
ATATTTCTTGACTTGACGTGACATAGGATAAGCTCTTAAATTCATTGCATTGTGTCCGTTTCGTGCGTCATGTATTTCCGCCTTCCTTTCCTTTATATCACAAACTAAATAAGCTATTCAATTATATAAATTCCTTAGCGACTTTTTCAATAAAATATTCGTCCCTGCTTTGCTGAAAGCTTGGTGCAGGCCGTAAAATCTGAACAGAAAGTTTTGCCAAATATTTGTTGAATATATCTGTATATATTTATATAATATGAAACTCTTACTTTTTTTCACATATGTAATAAAATATCCCTGAATTACTATATTAAGCGACCATCTCTCTCTCTCAGCAAACGCCTTTGCTTGAAATGGATTTATTTCACCACATACTCATTGAGTATTACACAATGCTAAATTTATCCCTATTTAGAGATCATTATATACTCCACCAGGATTGGCCACATTTTGCAAACTTGGAAAATTGAAATTTCATTTCTATTTATTTTCTAACTGCTAATTGAGTGAACAATTTTTGAAGCGAGCTCTTCCTCCAGATTTTGTTCCTATAAAAAAACATTAGTTAAGTTTAAAACCGAATTTAAATTGCAGAACCCCTTTTTTTAAAAAAAAAAATTTAAAAATCGTTTTTCGATTTTATATTAAAAATGTATTATGTTATTAGTACCATATTATTATTATTATATTAAATATATATTATTATTTCATATTATTATTATTATTATTATTATTATTATTATTATTATTATATTATTATTATTATTATTATTATTATATTATTATTATTATTATTATTATTTCATATTATTATTATTATTATTATTACTGTATTATCATTATATTAAATATATATTATATTATTATCATATTAAAATATTTATATTAAAATAATCTCTTTCACAGAAAAATCTCCATACCTTCTGATCTGAGGAAATACTCAAATAATTGAAGAGATTAATGGAAACTTTTTAGTATATTTTAAAAACAATGAAATTATTAATTTACTGAATTTTTAATCGTTTAGAAAAAAATTTTATATCACACCGACTATTTTTCATTCCCATTTTAAAAACTTGTAAATTTCACAATTTGCAATTAAATTTTTATATTACAATATAGTATTTTTTAAATTTTTATTTTGCATGCGGATGTGATATAAATTTTGCCATTTATATATGTGTGTGTGTGTGTTTCGAATTTAAAAATAATAATCAGTCTTCCATTTGCAATCGAAGTGTGCACACATAATTCACGGAGGCTGAGCCAAAAAGACCTAATAAAGTTATTTAACAATGTGTTCGAATTTATTTATTTATTGCTGAATTAATGAATTAACCTAAACATTTAAAATTTTAATAAATATTACTTTAGTTCGATGGAACTATGCATTTCTTCATTGCTTATTTCTTCATATGTAATTCTAATTATTCTTTCTGTTTTATTTCACGTTTTTGCGTGTGTTGCCTTTTAACATAGATCTCCACTAAGAGACCACCTCTCCCCTCCATTACTTTTTCTGGGAACTTAGGGTGGTCGTCTTAGGAAAGTTTTATTGCAGTTTTTTATATAAATATTATCTCATTCAAAGATGTCAGTTTCGAATTTCAGGTTGTGCACTCTACTTAATATGTTTGCTTCCTTCGTGGTCCCATACCTTAATTTCTACATTATATACTATTCTACTCTCTCTCTCTCTCTCTCTCTCTAATGTACTTTACTATACTATTCTACTAATGTGCTATATTATACTATTCTACTAAAGTACTATATTATAATATTCTACTAAAGTACTATATTATACTATTCTATTAACGTACTATATTAGACTATTCTACTATTGTACTATATTATACTATTCTACTAATAAACCCTACTTTTATAACTAAGGCCTGGATTTTCATGCATAAAATTTAACTCAAATAATATGCAAATATGCATGAAAATATGCAGAAATATGCAAGTGCATAAAAATCTGTATGGCCCTGCGGTGGCGCAGTGTGGTAACGCGTTCTCCTATTGCGCGGCTAATCCGGGTTCGACTCCCAGCAGTGCAAAAAGAACGCTTACTCAGAGATCTCATAAAAGATCGCACTGCTCACTGTAGTCCGGGGTTTGGTTCCCCAGGCCTTAAGAGGTTCGGATTCCTCGGAAAACAGTAGGTCCCGGCGCAGCATGACCACTGTAGTCTTTGAGCCGTAAAACCAAAAAACAAACAAACAATAAAAAACTGTATCCTACTCCTAAGCTGTGTTTCGAAATGTATAAAATGACAATTTATTGAAACAGTGCAAATGTTCTTGAAATTATTACATAATATGCACTGAAATGCATAAAAAATATCACTTTGTTACGTCCTCGAATATGAGTATGCACAAAATTAACACAAAATACACACCACAATGTATGAAATACGTACAGAGATATGTTTGAAAATAAGGCACCATAAACCTAGGGGGCAAAGGCCTTGAAAAATGGCAATTTTTACCTCAATTTTTTAATTCTTTTTAAGAAAATCAAAATGTGGGGAGTAAATGGCCCTCTCCTGCTTATACCTGACAGCCAAGACCGTAGTTATTATTTAATTCGAGGGTGGTGCAAAAATTTTTACAGCATATATCGATACAATCACAGTCCGCAAGGTCGTAGCCAAGTCTCGTTAAAAACTTAGCCTTGGTGGGGGGCGGACCGCTCCTCAAGACACGCCCCTAGGTACCTGGATGCTGCCAGCACTAGTGGCTTGGGCTGGAAAATATTACACTTGGTTTCGACTTTGAAAGTATTATACATATTGAGAAATATCACCACACAAATATGCAGACGCCTAAAATTATTTTTTTCTAACTTTTGTATCATTAAAAAAATATATGATTTACAATAAAAGCATATTCTGCCGCATTTTTTTTCCATTTTTATTTAAAATTTAAAAAAGAAAAGGAAAATAAGAAAAATCAAAAGAAAAAACGAATTAATATAATTGATTGAATTACTAGCGGATTAGAAAAATACACACTTTTTGAAAAATTTATGAAAGTTTTGCAGAAATATGCCAAAATATGCAGAAACATTCAAAATATAAAAAATATGTGCACAAAGACGAAATATAGAGAAATATGCAAAAACATGAAGATGCATAGAAATCCGGTCGTTATTTATAACTATACATTTGGTTTTCCTTATTTGTCAATTTTCTTTCCACTGTAGAATTCCTTGTGAAGTCGCGATCTCGAAAACAAAACTTAGTAAATAATTAAATTCAATTATTTTTAGTTAATTACACAAAATGCAGTAAGCTGAAATTATTTTGCGTCCATAAATTGGACCCAATTTAACGCATCATTTTTCAAATTTGTCATAGACATCAGTTTCTTAAAACTCGATCTTTCATTGGCTAAATTTCCTGCCGTTTGCTCATACATATTAATGTTTCCTAAGTTATCGCATTTCTTAATTAAAGTTCATTTCCCGCTTAACATGTAAAAACCTGTGAAAGGTTGATGACATTGCGCCTTTCTTTGGCATTGGTAATACAATTCGTCTGACACCGATATACCTTGTGCATATTTTCTAAAGTCTCTTTTCTTCGTCGAGTAACACCTCAAGAATCAATTCGGTTTATAAAGAACGTCCGTATTAGTATCTCATATATATATTCGTAGATTTTGCTAAAATTCGTTAAAGTAATGACTTTCAGTACATTTAGGAAAAGGCCTTTCTTTCGAAGGCACGCTATTGAATTACTTAAGCACGCATTTCAAAAATAAAATCATAATTATCCTTAATTTGCTCCAGCTTGCTTGCTTATTTTTGTATCCTAACCGTAAATATTTTAGGTTAAAGTTAATGTACATATAGGCTAAAAGAATTACTCGAAACGATACTGTACTGAAAGGAATATACATAACTCCATGGAGATTCCCTGCATCACCGTTTATATATCATTCTTTCTTCGGTGCGCTGAGTTTTAAATTAGTAAATATACCATAAAATATCAAATATTTTGTTGCTGTTTTCCATTCTAATTAATGTATTGTCACAAATCGTTGCTTTCATCTCCTAACGGAATTTATTGCCGTATCTCCCAACAGGCTCTAGACTGGAGCAGCAAATTTGAAAGGTGGTATCAAATTATATATTTTTTTTGCCAAACGGAAGTTAATAGGTATTTGGTAGGGCCGATGTTTTATCGTCCGGCCTGAGGGGGGCCAAAACTATGGGCCGGCTCTGGGCGTAGTAATAACCTCCGCCTTCCGAAAACTTTCTCAAACTTTCGGTCAATCAGGTCAGAAAAATTCTTCTGTAACAACGCGTGTGTTTCACAGTTGGTTACGCGGAACGGCATGTGCGATGTATATCGCAATCTTGATGTTGCACTTAGAATATTCACGAGTGCAGTTGTTACAAACTGTTCTGGAAAACGATCATTTGCTTGAGAATTAAAAACTGCGAACAACTACGTGAAAAGGTAGCTTTAATTAATTAGCAATTTTGTATTTTGAGTGATGTATAAAATCAATATTAGAAGACGAAATAATTAGTAGTCTTACCGAGAAGAAAGACGTTATGCTTTCCATGTAAATACTAGTGTTCGGTACACCTTTATTATTATTTTTTTTTTTTGCTGATAAAATTAAAATTTATTTCGATAAAGTTAAATTTGATTTATTATATACCAACAAGAGGTAATACTGCAGTATAAGATATCATTTAATTTACGAGATTATTTTTCAACATTTATACACTCAATAAAAAAGTTTTAGGATTATATTGAATGTGACAGTTTTTATATTCCTACCTCTGATTGCGGGAACGTGTAAGAAAGGGAGGCAAGAAAAGCCTTAGCCTAGGGGCGGCAATATGGTAAATCCACCTACGATTTAATCGCAAATAATTCTGAGAATTCACCTTAAATTATTCTGACATAAAATTATTCCTGCCTTAACATGTCACTGTATAAAAATATCCTTGCACAAAAAATGCGGAAAAGATATCGTTCCATAAAAAAGTCCTTGCAAAAAATGTAGCGTTATGAGAAAAAGGTCTTATTTTTTTTTAAGAAAAAAGTGCCACTGGGTTCAAGAAAATTGAAACAGGGCAGCTGTGTAATAACGTAAACGTAATTATTGATTAGTACACAATTGAGATAATTTTGGGCCCAAGTTTCGAAGCCCAAGCCCGAAGTACTTTGTGCAAATTTGGGCCCAAGCCCGAAAATAATATGAAATATAGAACCGAAACCAGTTTCGTGCTCGAAATGAGTTCGGCTCATCTCCATAGTACACAAGTAGCTTTGTTGAAATATTTATTCTGGGTTTAAACATTGAAAAAGGGACATAAACAAGTACTCGCCAAACTGAATTTACAGTTTATTTAATAGTTGATGCTGAATTTTCGTTCTACAGATATGTAGATCTTTTTAGGGGGTCGGCGTATACATAATGGCTCGCTACAGCATACTACATAAATTGCTAAATCGACTCGCGATTTCCGAGAAAATGATAATCAAATGCATACCGCTGAATCAACCATTCCAAAATCAATTTGAGGATTCACAGAAAGAATACAGAAAGAAGTTTTGTATTCAAAGAAGAATCATTTAGTCGCATAGCGCTTACGCCTTATACATGCAAATTGTTATTAATTGTAAAGTCTAGTTCGAATCATCATTTTCAGATCCGTTCAGGCATGTTAAATTATCGGAAGATCGGTAATTGGGTGACTTATTATAACTTGACGACGACACTGCGCACAATGACAGGGAAGGCAAAAGTTAACACAGTTGAAAAAATGTTTAATCGTTTGCAGCTGTTTCAATAGCCCTGAGCTATTTCCATTCGAACGGCAACTCATAGAACATAACGTATAATGCCAACTTGTGTTACAAACGGCGGTTACAGGTATACTTGAAATAAATGATTAAATAAACACGTGAGTTAGGGGAAACGTCTCTGGTAGTGGAACATGAGTTTGAAAAGAAATATTCATGGTAGTGTAAAATTATTCTATGTGGGATGAAATACGCCGTAAATCAGTAGAAACAGTGGATGAAGGATTATTTTTCGAAGTGGGGAGAAAAGTCTATTAAAAGGGAAAAATTAAATTAGGCTGCAACTTGTCATTAAACGCGATATCTGCGTTGGCGATTATATGCACGCCCTCAAAAAATTGAAGTTTACTGCAGAAGAAACTTTTTGGATAAATTGTGCTTTATGAAATAAAAATGTATGGTCAGATTCCCACGAGTGTTTAGCCAAAGCGGATCTGTGGAGCTTTTGTTTCCTAACATAAGAATAATGTTATTTTAGATGAATTCAAAGGGCTCTGCTTGTTCTGAAAATGCAGACATGACCACATTGACAAGGAATAGAATGAATTCCCAAAAAAATTAAGGTCAGGAATGAGGTCGTTGAATTTGGAGAAACCCAGTATATTAATGGGAGTGAAGGTAACCTGAAAATTAAATTTGGGAAGGCTGGAAGCAATCCCGGTAGAGCTGTCTGGCACAAGGAAGATGTAGATAGTTTTAAGCGCAAGAGAAGAGGAATCAACAAGACAAAAGGAAACAGTTTAAGTCGGGTGAATTTTTTCAGGGACGTTTCCCCTAACTCAGGTGTTTATTTTACCGTTTGTTTTCAGTATACCTGTAGTTGCCGATTGTAACACACGATGGCATTACCCGTTGTATTGTATAAGTTGCCACTCTGACGAAAATAGCCCAAGGCTATTGAAACAGCTGTAAACGGTTAAATATTTTTTCAATTGTGTTAATTTTTTGCATTTTTAACCATTGGGTGGCTATGAAAGGTACGTTGAGAGCTACTGAGAAAAAACGTAATTATTTTTCGGGTTCATACGTGCTTAAGAGAAACGTTTTTTGTTATTTTCTTTTGTAGCGTTTTTATTGGATGACAAGCTACGGCATGCCTAACGTAACGTGTTTTTGCCCATAACACGCCTTGATAAAGAGGAATTAATTTTGCTATTAAAAATTAAAATTTACATTTGCAAATTTTTAATTTAATAGATATTGTTTTTGTGGAATAGGGTCAATGGATATAATAATATCACAACGGAGATGTTCAAATAATCTTATAATTTCATTGACAAATAATTTCTTGAACACCACTGGTATACACTCATTTATAATTTTTTCTTAGCTCGAAAAGTAGTACAAGGCTTTGGAAACTGAAGGATGTTAGGATTGAAAAATACTACAAGATTGTTACTTTAAAATACTACAAGGTTGTTACTACAAAATACTACAAGATTGTTACTACAAAATACTACAAGATTGTTACTACAAAATACTACAAGATTGTTACTACAAAATACTACAAGATTGTTACTACAAATTACTACAAGATTGTTACTACAAAATACTACAAGACTACAAAATACTACAAGACTACAAAACATTACAAGACTACAAAATACCACAAGACTAAGAAATACTACAAGATGTTGATGGAGTGGAACATTGAAAAACGTCTGGCTTAGAAAAATTATGATCTACTTAAAGTAACTGGAAGGAATTAATTTTGTTTACCAATAGTATTATTTCTGGCAACGGAAAACATTATTCCAGGCAAGAAATGCATGCTATTTGTCAAGGCAGGGGTGGAAGCAAATACAAAGAGAAAAAGTATAAAAAGAACGGAAAATGAAATGAATAAATAGAGAGGCAGAATTGCGGGTTAACTCTCAATACCACAAGATATAAATTAATGAATGTTCGTAAGAAATTCATTCTCTTGTGTGCCACCTGTAGGGAGAGAGATCACTTTTCTTTGAGTACAAATATTTTTCTTTTAGGGCTCTGCGAATATACATTTTTCCTTCCGTTTTGAAAGATGAGAAAGCTAAAATTGATAACAAAGTACTTTTGAAAAAATATTACAATTTCTTCAGTACAGATGACATTATTCTGAAGAGTAATTATTAAGTTTAATTATTATAGTTTGTTGAATTAGTATATTTATTCAGGCCAGAGAAAGTCAAATCTCATGATTTCATCAAATATTAATTCATAGATAACTTCACACGTCGTATAAAACTTCACGCTACACAGATAACAGAAACATAGAAATTTAATTTCAGACTTCATGATTTTATAGTCATTATAAACATTTCAAATCTGTGCAGTTTTGTTATGCTCTTGTCCCAACTTTTTGAGTATGCAAGGACTTCAAGTTAAGGCATTGGATCTATGCTGTTCTAAAACAACTGCATTTAATTTTTAATAAATTTAATAGTCAAAAATAGGATAATTGCTTATTAATAACTAAAATACTTTGGACATGTATATTTCATAATCACAATTATATTTTAATTTAATATGAACATATGCATATTCAATTTATTAAAATGAATTTAAAAAGCCTCTTATACGACAGACCCCACCTTTCAGACGCCCAATATTTAAGGAGTAAAACCAACTTTTTGGCTTTCCATCGTAGATGACAAAAAAAATCGATTTTTCAAAAGTTTTAAAAAGCTATAGATACTCAGGAAAGAAAATTAAACGGTAGATACTAATTTTATGCAACATTTATATAACTTTTTCTATAAAAATTTCATCTGTTGATCTATAAAGCTATATATGAAAGATTTAGTTGCTCGGTGATGTATCCCTCCTTTCCTCTTCTCCGCAATTTGCATAGTAGATTGTCATTTAGACCTTTTCAAAAGAAAAACGATGTTTTTACTTAGACATATAATACGTAATTATAAATTGCATGGAGTTTATATTATATTTTATTTATATTTATTATTTTATTTTTTTATATTATTATTTTATTTTTTTATATTATTATTTTATTTTTTTATATTATTATTTTATTTTATAATTATTATTTTATATTTTATATTGTATTTATATTTTATATTGTGTATATTTTTATATTATTATTTTATATTTTATATTATTATTTTATTTTTTTATATTATTATTTTATATTTTTATTTTATTTATACATTATTATGAGATATCCAAAGCACCCGTATTAGAGAAATTCGCTATTATGTTTTCCATATTTTAGAGGGAAGGAATGTCGTATTAAAAAGCTTATGGGTTTCTTCTAAAGCAAGGTTGGGCAACATTCTTATGAAACGGGGCACTTTGAAGATTTTTCACGAATTCCAAGGGCCAAAGGTTTCAGTAAATTCCGTAAAAATTAGAATAAAATTAAAAACCATAGAAATGGACCATAAAATCAGACATCAAAGATTTCCACAGTAATTTATTATCTTTCGTTTTGCTGTAGAACTAAGCGCTGAGTTAATGTAAGGTTTTCCTATTTCTGAAAGAAAACATAAAATTTTTGTGCTGAAATTCCGGATTTTTTAAAATTTCAAGCAGTAGTTGAGACAATGGAGTAGAAAAAATAGAGCCGAATTAATACCCTTGAAAGACGGTATATTGGGCAAGCTTGCTCTAAAGAGATGCCTGGGAATATTCACCGCCGTCTGTTACAAAATACTCGTTTTGGCATCAGGGAATTACTTTAGAAATACGGTGTAAATTTCAAGCTACCCAACCTATTTATTATTTCCCATCACGTTGCCCAGCCAATTATCGAGTAGAACGTGATGTGATGTCCGTTTCATCGCCTGCAAACTAAACAAAATACAGGCTTTATTCAGAACGTGTGATGAAATTGCATCAGCCTGAAATGAAATACACAGCGAATTTAACATCATGGGTTAGTTTTATGCCATATTATTACAACTAAAAATTAATAGCGAGTAATTCGACATTCTATCGTAGTTCATGGTGAATAATGAAGCATGTGCCTGCGATTTTATTTTTATCGCACATTTTAGTTTATGCGTTAAAGGCCCTTTAAATCTAAAAGCAAAAATTTTACATCAGACTATATAAAATATTAATACAAAAAGTTCAGTCGAGAGTAAACATATAAATTCGAAATTGATAGCACGATTTTAGAAATTCAAAGAAAATAATTTTACACGAGATAAAAATAAAACCTGAACTTACCCGAAAATAAAATTACCTAATATACTTACAAGAATTAAGATTATGAATAAATACATATAAATACGGAAAGTGCTAAGTGGTTTCCATCTTTTTTTGCAATATTTTTATGAAATTTATATACTTTGGCCTCGTAAAAATTACATAATTTTTTCAGTTGTTAGTATTAAGATGTTTCCTTTTGAAATCTTAGGACTGAAAGCTTTAAAATGGTCCGTCATATGGGGGAAATATATTTTCTATGTTATATAGAAGGATATATGCATGCTGAAAGATCGGGTGCTTGAACAGCAATACCATGTATCTTGTATTTAGTGACAACATGGCTAGAAAATAAATTCCTCACAGAGCCTATGGAATCTCGTTCAATGTGAATCATAGCTCCCTCTTGTTTGAAAAACCATTATTTGTACTGATCGAACCATTATTGAATGTCGAGTAAGCTCATGAACTAAAGGCTTCTTTAACATGTAAATGCAAGTGATCCAGTTGCAGTTCTTCCTCTGACATCTTCAAAGGGGTAAGGGACGATAATTCTAAATCAAGATGCCATACTGTGACTTTGGAAGTGTGAAGTGGCCTCTCGTGCAATTCTGCAGCAGATCAATAAGGCGATTTCCGTTTGTTAACAAACTCAGTTAAATGGAAATAAGCTTCATCTCTCATTAGTAAATTGCTTAGATGCTCTTGGCTTTCAATAACCGCAGTAAAGTCTTGCAGAAATTACCTATGTTTTGAGAGCAGCCTTCACCTGAAAATTTTCAATTTTGTAGGGGAAAATATGGAGACCATTGTGTAAAAACCATTAAATGCTGGCTTCGAACAGTTCGAGTAATGCAGGATTTGCGATGCACAAACCCGCATGCAGACTTCTTCCATTTGCCTCTCTCATTGCTGAAATATTTTCAGGCGTGCTTACTCTTTTCTGTGTTTTCTCCATCTTCCTTCTTTAATGTAATACAGACAGTAGCCTGGCCGTTTTCTATCCAGGATTCCAAGAACTACAAGTTTGAGACAAATCTTGAACTCTATAAAATTCATGAGGAACGATCACAAAGCTCTTACCATTTTGTAGATCGCTTTTATAGTAAGAGCACATTGTCGCCTAGTTCACGAATCCATTTCAAATAGTTTGATTGCTTAAATTTAGCCGCAAATTGATTGTAGTGGCGTCCTCTTCACATCTGAAAAACGGCCCGATATGTTAATATATCATGTGTATGTCGAAAGTAATTTTTCTTCCGTTATATACATATCAAAATATTAAATTTTCCCATTAAAACACAAATCGCATAAAAATGTTCTTCAAATTTAATGCTTTGAAACGTTTAGTTATATACATAGTGTCTTTCATCTTCAAAGCCCCAAACACACGAAATACTGAAATTAAACCTCTCTTCGAAGTTCATATTTATAAATCCAAGAGCGGATAAAATTCTAAACCTGCTCCGAAGAGAAATGCTTTGAAATATGAGAAAGCTCGCCAACTAAGACATAAAATTTGCATCCCAACGCGAAAATTAAATCTTAGCAAGTGTATCTAAGTTTCTGAATCTGGATGTCGCAGGAGCAATCGACCTCTTTTATCTATGTACTATATATTTAGAATGGAATTATTTCACCCTGCAATTTAGTCTTCCTAAAATGTCACACAAAGCTACGTTGTGTATTAGTCTGAAATTCAACATCTCACGATGTTGAAGGCAATGAATTTTCAACTGGTTCTCCCATAAGGCACTCCACATTCAATTTCTCGAACTAAAACGAGTAAAATATTAATTCTCTGGCGCGATCTATCTTCCCACTTTATTAAAGATTTCGGCGTCTTGAGAGAATGCACAGGCGTTCGTTTCGCAACTTATGTTAATTGTAGTCTAAAGATATTTGACGCTGACTTAGTGAAGGAACACAAGGAGTTGATTAAACCTTTTGGATTATTTTAAAGTGGTAGGTAGACAGTGAAGGAAGAGGGTTTTAATTTATTTCGAGGGGATTTGTAGGTGCTGAGAAAGGGCCTTAGCTACTCTGATTTCTATTATTATCTGAACAATAAAATAGTGCAAAAAGTTGTGAAAATAGTCCGGTATTAAAATTATTCGAAGGTAGAAATGCCGCTGAACGTATAGTAGAAAAGGAAACCGCTTTTAATAGAAATTTATTATTGTGCAATAGGAGGTATTTATGAACATTTCATTTTGAATAGGTCAATTCAATACCGATCATTTAATGAATATCATTTCATAACGATTACAGGAAATAAAATTTCCTTTTCCCACTTAATCAGAGCACTGAAATGTTTTGCTTTTCTTTGTTCCTATTAGCTTTAAAACGCTATTTTGCATTCTTTATGTGCAAATATGTGTTCTATGCCCACCATTCGAATATCCCAAAACAAATTTTTAAAAAATTATGAGAATTTAACTACTTAGAAATTTGTCCATGTGTTCATGCCATCTTTATATAACGAAGATTTTATGAAATTAATGTTATATAGAAATAAAATACAGGGTACCAGGGAGGAAATTACATAAAAAGGTTAAACACTGGTAAAATAGCAATGAAAAAGATCACTCAAGCTTTCGGACGCATCAGCAGCAGTCCTTCATCAGGAGTAATGACGATGTTATGTTTCTGTCTCTTTTTTATACTTGAAATTTCTGGAAAACCCTTCATCAGAGTAGTCCCGCAGAATGGGAAAACCCAATGAGAACCAATGGGAGGCCTCCAATAGAATCATGGAAGAACCCCAATAGGGACCAATGAGAAACCCACACTGCGGGTTACCTAATTTGGGGATGTCTCATACATTTCAGAGTAAGAGTTGTTTATAAGTTTCTGGAAGTGGTTGTGATGTATTAATGGCTTTCCCGTGTAGTTTGTAAGTTTCCCAAGATTCTAAGAAGAGTCTACTATTCTTGTTTGTGATGTGACGGTGTAGTATTTTTGTTGAGTCCCAGTCGGGTTCGTGTCCGTGTTGTAAAGCGTGTTCTGCCAGACGTGAGGCTATGTCTCCTTTCGCGAGTGCTTGTTTGTGTTCTTTTTTTCTTGTTTTGATCATTCTTTTTGTTTGTCCTATGTAATGTTTGTTGCAGTCTTTGCATGGTATTTGGTATATGGCGCCTGTGAGATCTTCTGGTGGAACTGGGTCTTTAACTTTTGTAAGTTGTTTGCGAATACAGACAGATAGAATAGAACACAGATATCTCGATTTTAAATCGCATCATCCAACATGCCACAAAGCTTCCGTTGTTAAAACATTAAGTCTTAGAGCGAATTCTCACTGCAGTAATGAAACACTTTCAAACACAGAAACAAAACACATACACACGGCACTTAAAAATAATGGATACCCTAAACGATTCATTCTCAGAAACTGTAGACCCAATAGTACATCTTTAAACAATACATCTCACACCCGCATATCTATTCCATATATTCACGGCATTTCCGAAACAATCTCTCGCATCCTTAAAGAGGCAAATATCCAAACATTCTATTCCCCTGTCACAACACTACAATAAATTCCAAACAAATATGTTTAAGAAATGACGTTTAATAAGTTAGCTTTTTCTAAAATGTTATTTTGGTATTTTTTATAGTACAAGTGTTGTTTTCCAATCCAACCAATCGTAACGAGGTTTGAAAATTGGTATTTTCTGCATTTAAGAAAAGTTAACTTATTAAACGTCATTTCTTAATAATGTTTTCTTTACTTCTCCCAAATTTCATAAGACTTCCACGCGTCCGAGTAAACCATAAAAAACCATTATTACCATTACTTACACGCGAAATTAGCCTTTAGCATTACAAAATATTGACGAATTCCGATGGACATTACATGCCACAATATGGTTCTCATTACCTCAATATGACTCAGTTTACTATTCTTCAAAAACGTGTCAGCTCATGATCATCCTCATCATTCATTGATACATTCCACACCATCCTTAATCATACAGTTTGCTCTGTTTATCACCGAGAAGCGAGCTGCCACAATATTGCTTTGGTGAATAGAAGACGTTATCACATCACAATTTCCCTCTTTACAAGATTAAATTCTTAATCGATTGTCAATGTTTAAACACATCTTAAATTGGTTCACTTCATAGATCAATGAAGGAGTTTTCTCCTAAAATCAAATACTTCAGCGGACGTTAGATGCTCAAAATTCGTTTTTTTTTAAGTTTTATGTCACAGCGGCATCCGGGAGCTATGCTTAGCCAATAATTACAATTTTATGAAGAATTAAAACCGCTTTCTCCAAAGAAATAAAAATTTAACCTTTAACTGTTAATTGTGGTAAGCAATAAAAAGGTAAGTTCTAAATTCCATTGGAAATTAACACTCCTCTTTTGTATCTTTACCAGAATACAAATGTTTCATCATTACGTAACAGCAAAACCAACAATAAAAGACGATCTATAATACCATGCCTAGCTTACAATATACAAAACAGTGAGTACTTATTTTATCTGTGTTTTACTGAGCAAAAACGATAAGGTTACGTGCTGTGTCATGACCTACAGTTTTCTACAGAACCAGGAAACTCTTCTGCTGCGTAGGGAACCGAATCCCAGAACACAATGGACAGTAATATGGCATACGTTCTCCAGTATCACTGGAATACAAACACAGTCTACGGCACGACTGAAGAACGCGTTACCGTATTGCCACACCACGGCTAAATAAATAATGAATTTATTGAATTTTGAGAGAGATTATCCTTCTTAGGGATTTAGGACATTTGCCAAATGGATAAGAGAAGAAGCCACAGGGATATGTACGTTATTAATTTTCATGGGAAATTGATGACTGATATTATTGAGAATATTATTATGGATAATATTTCAAAAATATTGTTCAATTACTTTAATATATGAATTGATCAATTTCCTCAACAACTGGTTACTTTTTTTTTAGAACTACATTAGATATCGCTGTTTTGCTCCTTGAAGCTACATCGATACAACTGCTCGTTTTTTAAAGTACAGTTATCATTATATTTTAAATATATCTGAGAAAAATTTGTCAAAAATATACGGCATGCCTGAAATACACAGTTCCTCGACCGATCTCCGAATTTAAACAGCTTATAGCGCCGCCAAATTTCGTGTAGGCAACCACTTAATACGAACCTCGAGCTCCGTGTTCAAAGTACGGATTACTCACTAAACTGTAGACTCAGCTTATAAACCCACGTGGCAAGCTTTAAGCCACTTTCGGTAAGGCGCTTTCATCAAAATTCCTGCATGGAAAGGATTTAGAGAAACCTCAGTCGTATAAGTATTAGGTTTTGGGAAATTTTCTTTAGCACTCGTACTACACGCTTCCTTCTACCATCTGTCGTCGTATAGCTAACAGTTGTAGTGTTGAGTGTAGAAACATTTATATATTCGAAAGCAATTAAATTTAAGCTTAAATACAGAATGGATAAATACCGTCTGGTAACAATGCTATAAAAAAAGGTTTTAAACTGTGGAATTAATTAAAAGCATCGACCTGAACTCCTACGTTCCTAGGATTTACATACATGAAAAAGTAAGAATAAACTAAGGGTGTAGAATCATGTGGTTAGTTAAACAGAGTGCTAGTGCGCATTTTGCCATTTCACTACGTATTAATATTTTATTTTGTTTTGTTACTCATTTTTTAGTTCTTTTGTAGATTTCAATGATTAAAATGTGGTAATACTTGAAGACAAGCAATCCAGATAATTCTGAAGTGACTAGTGATGGAGATTTAGAATCTCAAACCAAATTTCAAAAGGGTGATAAAGAAAAATGTGCAAAATAGGTTCGTCGTTACAATGGAAGTTATTTATCAATGGGCTTTACATGGACTGGTGATCTAGACTGTCCTCTCTCATTCTGTCTAGTTTGTGGTAAAAAACTTTCAAATATAGCAATGGCTCCAACAAAATTGAATAGACATTTCACGACAACTCATACTAATATGAAAGATAAAACTGTTGATTATTTTAAAACTCTGTTAACATCTGAAAGTAAACAGAGTACAGCTTTTGTAAACATATTCGCAGTTAGTGAAAAGGCTCAGGAAGCAAGTTATATAAGCAGAGCTTATTGCACAGAAAAGGAAAAGTCACACAGTCGGTGAGAATCTGATAATGCCCTCATGTAAAATTATAGTGGGTAAAATGTTGGGAGAAGATACAGTAAGGAAAATTGAAAACATTTCACTTCCGAACAATACAGTAAGTCGACGAATCAGTGATATATCACACATGATGTTGAAGAGGTTTTGTGAGATAAACTGAAAACTGGCAATTTTTCAATTCAAGTGGACGAGTTTACAGATGTAACGAACAAATGTTACGTTCTAGCATTTGTAAGAAATTCAAGAAAACTTCCTCTGCTGTAAGGAATTACTAAAGACAAGCAGAAGAATAGATATATTTAATATTTTATTTGCCTATCTGGAAAAAAACAAGATCTTTCTTGGAAGAATTCTATTGGAATTTGTACGGAGGGTGCTGCTTCTATGGTTGGCTCCATAAAAAGCTTTGTTACTCTTGTAAAAGAAAAAATGTCGATGTTATTTCCACATACCGTTTTATTCATAGAGAAATGTTGATGTCAAAATCTCTTGGTAATGAACTATAAAAGGTATTTGATGATGTTATAAAAATGGTAAACTTCATTAGACGAAAGTCACTTCATTCCGGAATTTTTAAAAAGCTCTGTGAAAACATGGATAAAGAGAAAACAAATCTGTTGCTATGCACTGAAGTCTGGTGGTTAAATATAAAGGCAAAGTTTTTAATAAGGTTTTTGAGCTCTAGGAAGAAACGCATGCACGTTTTCAACAAAACGACAAACAAGATTTTACTAACAGCTTTAAGGATGAAATATGGGTGCATATAATAGCTTATTTAGCAGATATTTTTCATCAGTTGAATCAACTGAATAAGTTACTGTAAGGCGGCAAAGAAAGTATACGAACTTCAAGTGACAAGATTCTTGGATTTAAAAGAAAATTAAACTTATGGAAATATCATGTTGTAAAAGGAAATCTCTTGATATGTTTGAATTACTGGCGGGATTAAAAAGTGAAGATGGATACCAAAAAATTTCAAGTTTTATTGTATCCCATTTAGAAGGGGTGTCGAAGAAAATTGATTATAATTTTCCATCCCTGTCAAGAGAACTTTACGATTGGGGGAGGAATCCATTTTCCCGCACTTTCGTTCGTCCTCAGAACATAACTTTAAAAAAAGAACTTTGTGATTTACAATCGGATGGTTTATTGAAAATAAGATTTAATGGCATGGTTTTAGAAAATTCTGTATTTCCATTAAAAGTGAGTGTCCAACAATTCATAGGAAAGCAATTAATACATTGCTGCAGTTTTTAACATCGTACATGTGTGAAAAAGATTTTTCTTGTTTAACAAGTAAGGATAGGAATCGTCTCCTTTTTGTGGAAGATGAAATCCACGTATATATATCGAAAATCAGACCCTGAATTCAACATTTATATTCCAAAAAACAGGAACAGATTTCACATTAATATTTATTATAAATTGTAATACTAAAGAGATTTATTATTTATCTATACCTAATTATATTCAGAATTATACCAATTGCATGTAATTGCATATTTTTTGTTTTGAAATAGACGACTAAAATGATAGTCATTTTTTGTTTCCATTAATGATCGTTATTAAAAATATAAATATAATATTATGAAAAAATATTGTTACGCGGGCGCTGGGATTCCCTAGAACTTGAATATTGTCACAAGGGTTTCGTAAGAGTGAAAAGGTTAGAAAACGCTGCTTTAGATGACCATACGAATTTCCAATTATTTTGTTTAGTTCTTTTCATGTATTTTAGTGTAGCATTATTTCTGTCTGTAAAAAAATTATAAAAATCGCTATTTTCAACGGAATGTTTGTCTCTGATCGTAATAGATTTGTTTCTTAATGACATATTTCATAATTCGTTAATTCTCTAAAAGGTTTCACGAAAATAAGATTTCAAATCTTATGAAAAAGCTTTCGAAAACGTTTTGTGTAATTTTTATTCATTATAAACTTATGGAAGCATCTTCATGATATTTGCTTATTATAAAGCTTATAAAAGCACTTATTTTGATGTGTTAGTGTTCTCTGAATATAAAAAATATCGATTGTACAATTAAAATCATATCAAAGCAGATACATCACCTGTAGTTGTATATGGATTGAATAAATTTCTATTTTAAAGAATGGTATTCAAGAATGTCTATAAAATCATGGATACTTAATTTCACTTTCCTAAATAAACTTTTCTCCACGTTAGTACCTCGCCTATGATGCAGCATTTATTAACGGATGCAGTTGTATATATATAATGCTTAGATTTGTGACACGAACTATTATAAGACATGCGGCTTAAGACCTAAGACTCGTACATCCGTAGGCCTGCTAGTAATTGAATCAGCAGTAATTTAATTTGCCGATTTTGTAGATTGCCATAAATCTGTTTCAATTATTACCCCACCAACTTGATGTCGTATAATTTATTTTGCACACGGAGCGAGATGCATGTTCCACGCATTGAAGCTTATGTATCCTTAAATGCAGATAAATCTATTCTGGAAACCTGGAGAATACAGGAAATCTGGAGATTTCGTCCGTTGTTTCAATATATCCGAGTCGCTTTCCTAATCTGTGTCTGATTAGCTTGGACAGCCCAGCAAACGGAAAACACGAACTCCTGGAATACCTTGCGAAGAGACGGAGCTTTGAAATTACCGCCATCTAAGCAAATCACCTGAAAGATTAGTGCAAATCTCAAAGCTGAAACTTCTGTCAAACAATTGGCATTTACATACGCTTTGTTGTGAGCCCAAGTGCGCCGATAATTCGACGAAACCGACGGTTGCCATTGTCCAACAAGCGGCGAAATTCATCAAAGCCGGTGCTCATGTATTGGACACCAGTATATTGGACCTGTGAGCCTTGGGCAGTAGATAGCCCAATTCGCAATAGTTGCACCAATTTTGTATTCAGAACGTAAATATACTGGCAATATGACTTAACGTTCGCTCTAGCGTCGCCTGTTGGGAATGAAATCATACAGGAAGTCTGCCGCCAAATTTGACATTAGCATATTGATTTTCAAAGATCCGCTGTTGGAAAACCAACAGGTCTCATAGTTTACAATAGTTAGCAATTATGTTACTAATTGATCATCTGTAACGTCATATGGGGTAGTCAGAATTCTACGCTATTTTCACAAAAATATTTATCGTATGTTAGAATATATATTTATAGATTTTATATTAAATACAATTATGCTATATTCAAATCAATGGAAACAATGCCTAATAAACTAGCCCCCGGATCATAATACCTAAAAATTCCAATAAATACGCTTAAAAGGATAAAAAATTGCTTAAAAATCAATAAAACGCGCTTAGGATTATAAAAAATAAATACTCCAAAACAATTTGTATTTTATTTGCCTAACTTATGAATTAAATAACTTCAACTTTAGATAATGTATTAGCTTAGAATTTCTATCTCAAGGTAGGTCAGAAAAAAAGAAAAAATGAAGTAAATTACAGATGAATTTTAACGATGCGTGAACTAATACAAGTATAACAAAATTACACTCAATAATTATTATTTTAACATCGCTCAAATAGAAATACTCTATTCTCTGAAAGAAGATTCTTATACTTTAAAAAGCTCCTTTTAACACTTACATATGTTATTGGAGCATATTTGAAGAAAACACATTGATGGAAAATTTTTCAGTTTTTCAATATTTCGGCCCCTCCATTTAAGATATCAGAATTTCTTTTTCCAAGTCTGAAACTCGAAGGTTTTTTTTGTGAAACATAGTTTAATTTTGCAAAAATAAAAGGTCCAATATTACCCTTGGCCTTTTTCAGTACTTTGCTTAATTTATTGATGCAATTAATTGCTTCAACGAGTTCCACATCTTGCGCTTGCAAGTCCTTAATAATGGACGGTAAACTGCTAAAATTTGATCTTATATATGCCAAATTTTCTTCTACGTTTTCCCAAGAGAACGAGCCTTGTGCAGTTTGAATAGATGCTGTATCCTCTGGTTCGATGTTATTTACTATCGATCTTACGGCATCAAAAATATAGCTGTACTAAACGCAAGCGTCCATCCATGTTCTTCAATGCCTTATCACAGGCTAGGTTGGCATAGCTAAACTAGAAAATTTCGTTTTAAAAGCTTCTGTAAGATAAGATGGTTTCAGGAAAATCTTTTAACTTTAGAAACAATATTTGCGTTTACATAATTTTCTTAAATTTCCTAAACAATCATATGTAATGCATGAGCAAGAAAAGTACCATGCACTAGCTTTGGACAAAGACATTTAATTGCTTTTCCAGCTTTTACCATATATATGGTGCAGCATCTGTTAAAAAGAGAAGAACGTTATGTTCCACTCTGTTTGGCCACAAAAGATTTAAAGATTTCTCAAATAGCTGACAGATGGTTTAATGACTAATTAGTTCAAGTACTTCCGAATTCAACAAAAGTGCTTTACAAGAACGATCTTGTTCAAGTGCCTCTATCATAACGTTGGTAATAAGACTTTCCTCAACGATATTTATTTCTTCAATTAATACAAATAGTTCATTTTCTTTGACATGATTTCTTATTTTGTCCATTGTTTCATCGTAGCACACGGGCGTATAGCTTTTTTGAAGTGTACATTCGTTGGGTTGAACGTTTCCAGTGTATTTTTTTGAGGAATGTCTGAACTTTGAATTATTCAGCCTTTCAAATGGTATATTTGCTGATACTGGAACGTCGCGTATCTCTTTATAAAATGAGGATATTTTAGATGGTATTCAATTGTTGAAGTGCGCAAACTGAATTTGAGCTCTTTACTGTTTTGTTTAACATCTCAAGACCACCCTCTTATATGTTTTTCTCTTCCGAATTCCAAGGTATTGTGTAATTTTTTTTCGGTTGGAATTTTAAATTTGCACTCTTTGCAAAATATAATTGTTTCATCTGTATAAAGAACATCATCTCCAAATTATGTAATTAGTTTTCATAATCAGCCAAAATTTGCACTTCGCATCTTTTAAACTAAACAAGTACTGTTTTCCTTTTTTGAATGTCTCGAGGAATCCAAAAGTAAGTATAGTTAAAACTAATAGAAAAGCGTAAAACTATGCGGTGTAAATTAAATATATTTATTAGAAGGTTATATGCGTAGCATTATAGTTAATAATCGAATTCATAATGGCAAGTATAAAGTGGCATTTATTATTCTGAACTCCTTTTTATTGGAGTCCAGGATGGATCAAAACATATTTATGTCTATACTATTTTACCCTTTCAAAAATACAAAAATAATGAAATCATCAAATTTTTCTGGCTAGTTTCTCAAAGTTATTTCCTAAATTTATAAAATTTCCTGGCAATTGAAATCCTCTCTAAATTTGCATATAATCTTCGATATAAAATTATTTTCCCCCCCTATAAATACTTAAATTTACATATTTATACATTATGTTGCGGACTGTTACAGAATTTTAAAATTTAACCTTAAAGACCGAAAACACAATTTATGAATTTCTTCGGAAAGTGAAGCAAGAAATAGCCAGAAAATATCGCATATTTCAGGTTCCTGTAACTGACTGAAAATTATTAAGTACACAGTCATGAGAAAACTATACAAGGTAAGAAACTGTAAACAAAGCAGAAATGCATCACTTGTTGGTCACACACACAAATTATACTCTAAAACATAAATTTGATATGATCTTAAATAAATAACACATACATAACATAAATTTTATATGATCTTTGCCTTTTCATATTAGTGAGAAACCTTGTTATGATTGGAGTAGCGATTGCGACCTTCATCTACACCCAAACTTTTGGCACAGCATGGCATGTCAATATCCATGGGGGGGGGATCTGAGGGACCGGTCCCCCTCTCAAAACTAAATTTTTAATGGGACTTGAATGCTGTGTATTGTATCGATATATATACTGCAAATATTTTTTAACTCCTCACGAAATGAAATCCTGGTTAGGGACTTGCAGCGTGGTTTGTTGGCTGAATTTGTATGGTATTAGTACAGCAAGGGTCATTCAATACCAACTAAGGCGATGTGGTATCTACGGTTTTGACCAATTACTGTTGTCCCACTTGTGTCATTAAAAATCAACCGAGTTCTAATCTCAAAGTGTTTGCAAGAAAATGCCTAAATATATAGCTTTCTACGGCTCAAATGTTCTTCTACATATATATACACTTAGCTATAATTCCTGCTTTATACTACACATTTATAGATCACTTATAAAATTCAATATACATAAATTTTTTAAAATTATTTATCCATCGTACGATTTTAGCACACAATTATTAAAATGCAATTTTTAGAGGCTATGCTCTTTAAAAGACTATCAAAAACTTAATTACTATTTAGTACTTTTAAGTGGTTATACAAAACATAAATATTCTTTAATATCAGTGAGTATTTTATTAACTAATATTTTGAAACCTATTTCTTCTTTCTCGAACTTTAGTGCGAAACAGCACAAGAGAAAATAAAAAATAGCCAATATAAAAAGTAAATATAAGCAAAATTGTATCCATTTAGAGAATCGAACACTACGCAGCTTGCATCAAACAACAATATCAATCAACGTTTATTGGCGTAGTGATACCAGCGCCGATGTTATGGCGTGATTAGATGGTGAAACGTTCGAAAGAAAATAAATATTTCTGCGTTCGGTGGGACCTGAACCCACGACCTTCCACTTGCCGGGCGGAGGCTCTACCCACTGAGCTACGAAGGACAATATATAATCTCTTTACGAACGTATATATATTGTTGCCAGTTATTTCGCAGAATGGTGTAGTACATAGACTACTATTTAAACCAAATTGCAAAGAGACTGGTATTAAATTGATCGAAATGCCCGTTGCAGCATATGTATTTATTTTATATAAATCGAACACTACGCAGATTAAATCAAACAACAATGTCAATCAATCAACGTTTATTGGCGTAGTGATACCAACGCCGATGGTATGGCGTGATTAGATGGTGAAACGTTCGAAAGAAAATAAATATTTCTGCCTTCGGTGGGACCTGAACCCACGACCACACATTTTCTTTCGAACGTTTCACCATCTAATCACGCCATAACATCGGCGTCGGTATCACTACGCCAATAAACGTTGATTGTTTGACATTGTTGGTTGATTTAAGCAAAATTGTTGACTTATTTAATGTACAACCTGTAATCCCGGTTTTTTCACATATATTTTCTAAAAAGAGTGTATTATTCATTAATATATATATTTTTGTAATATTAGGTACGGATGGTCTTTCTTTGGTGCATCTTCACTCCTATGTCCGATAACTCTACGAAACCACCAACAAAAAGCTTTTTGTTGCAACGCCATATCTCTGCAATTTCTTCTCGATACAGTACCTGCCCAATCTTGTTTTTCTTCAACAGGAAAGTTTCCAGAAATCATTCCTCTCTCTGGAATCCATTAATATACTTACGTCAAATGGAGAAGGGGAAAGGAAAAAGATAATATTATGAATCGAGAAAACGGTGATCCAAAGTAATATATTCTAGGAAAAGAAGGAAACACGTGGTTTTTCTAGCTGAAGCCATAATATATCACCATATGCAATATTCTTCTTGTCAGTATCATGAAATGGAGAAAAGAACATGTTGCCGCTACTCTCAAAAAATATACGAACATGGCTTGCGGAAGGAGAATGCGTTCATTGTATCTACATTTCTTCTCTTTCGTTTGCTTAGAAAATAATGGAAATTTTAAAAATAAATTTAATCTATATAGAGTCTCTTCAAGAGTTTAGTTGTCGAATTTGATCGATTTCAAAAATGGACAGTTATTCCAGATAATGCAGATCGAGCTTGACAGATACAAAACTCGAATAATGCGGACAGCTTTGGCTATTGCTCGTATAATACGGACAGCTGCGATTATTGCTCGAATAATATGGACAGTTTTAGATATTGTGTATTGCTTATTTTTGATGAAATTAAAAATAACTATTTAAAGAAACTTGACGATTTTCATATAATGGTAAAATATTTACAATATGCACGGTACCTTTGACATCAGTGAGTGTGTAATTTAATATGAATGGTTGTTTCACATTAAATGTTAAAACTAAATTGTGTGTGTGTGTGATTCATACTAACACTTTATTTCCTTAAGGAATCCTTTATTTTCTTTTATCGCTAAGCATTGTCCGCGCTCCGGAAATTACACGAGCTTTTTTTTAAATACATTCGACCCTGAAAATATGAGAATTTAA
>QLNU02015003.1:14191833-14203466 GCA_006491805.2 Dysdera silvatica | reverse complement strand
CTAATTTTCTCTACTCCGTTTTCAACTGTCATATTAATTGGCGAATTACTGTCATATTAAAAGACGGTTTTTTTCTGAGCATTTTTTTTCAAGAACATTATCAAAATAGTTTTTCTATTTGGTTAGCCCAAGGTTAGGGCCCCATTGCTCCTTTCCCCTCGTGGGTGCGTCACTGCGTTAGAATGTACTACTTTCTTCATTTTGTATCGAACATTTTTTGGAATAATTAAAAAAAGATTGCATTGTTCTCCAAAAATAATTTTCATTTTTTTTATGTTGTTATATTATAGGAAAATCATGCTGTATATGAGTAATTAATGTATTACACATTATATACGTTGTGTATTGTATATGCACATATACTGCATATAAAAAATATTGAGTGAAATAATTTATTTCGTAGCTTTGCAGTCTATAGTGTGAAAGTCCCAGAATCATTGAAAACACAAATGTTTCTGAAATGGCTGCATATTATAAATGGAAATTCCTTACATATGTCAGTTTTCTCACACTTTTTTTTTTGTTAATGTAAAACAAACTTGGAGGATGTTTACAAAATCCAGCTTTTCTCCTTTTATTAATCCTGATGCAAACCAGGCATATCGAATTATAGGTCGCAAAATATTGGAACTTATTTGGAAACGTACGAGAGATTGTAACCGGATAGTATTATTTTTAATTATAAGTTCCGTTCCATCAATACTTAACTTTACAAAGCGGTATATTTCGCGAGTCATATATTCAATCTCCCTAAAAAATAACGGTCTAGAGGTTGGCATATTGCGATTGTATTTTCAGGAATGATTTTGACCACCCAATCTGCTTTTCCTCCAACACCGCATCTATCTTCAAAACTCCATTAGTTTTTATGAACTGCCCAGGAATCACACGAGAGAAAAAAAAATTTCTGTTGCATTTGAAACAAAATATTCATCCAAAAATGTTTCAAGTAAACGCGTATTTAATTTTCCTGACACACTGCAAGACAAAGTAAAATTTGGAGCCTGAGAAGAGGTAGATTTTATACGGACAACCAAACTGGCCGCTCTTTTCTTGCAAACATAAAAATACGTTTCCAATAACGTAACTATCAACATTTATTAAATATGGTGCAGTATATGGGTGTGTCCATCGATTGTTTGAGGAAGATGTGTATCCCAGTGTTAGTTTTTCACCTCGAAATGATAGAGTTCGGCTGTCTGATAGTTCATAATTAAAGCCGCTTTGATCTGTATTAAAAATATTATACGTAGTGTATGCTTTTTGAAGGTTAAGTATTTATGTTTGAAATTTACGAGCAATTCTTTGTATACTTTCTGGTGAGATTACGTGTTTTTTGGTTACTAATTTCGAGACTTTTCTGGATTTTATTCCGTGTCGTTTGCAAAATTTCTTTAACCATGTAATGGATGCAACTAACTTAAAATTGTGATAACGTGAGGACGCGTCATTTGCCCATTTACGAGTATCAGAACCATGAACAATTCGCAGCTTATTACCCCTGATATCTAAAAATTTTTCCAACACTTCTCTGTCAATTGCTTCATACTTACCAAATGTCGTGCCTCTGTCAGCAATATCTTTTTTAAAGCGCAAATGTGTTTTATTATTTGGAATTTTTTGCAGCTATAATTTACTAAAGATTCCTATTTCCAATGGGGATGGCTTTCCTTTATAGAAACCATTCATTGTTTCTCTTTCAAATCTATATGGTCCTTATCGGGATGAATTTCTAAACCGCTGTCGTCGCAAAATGTTTCAAAATATGGAGCCTCTTCATTTTCTTTATCTACCTCAAACTATGTTGCTGGTAAATAATTTTCCAGAAAAGAGAAAAGCTCCGCAGCAACTGTTTTTCGAAGTCACTAATTTCAGGTCTACTATGGAAATTAGAATATGCAGCTTCAGTTATGTTCAACAAATGGCGAACAATGCTGATTGGATTTAGTACTATAGAGGAATAATTCACTATAAAGTATGTACACAATATGAAGTATATAATACACGATGATAAAATAATATATATATGTTTAAACATTGTTTATTCATAACATATTACCATATTGTCATAACATATGTTTATTCAGATTGATATTAAGTTACAGAAAACTTGTGTAGGAAATTTTAACGTCTTGACAATTATTATGACTTTAGTTGCAAAGAACGTTAGCGAAAGTGAATATTTGTTACTTACAAAAACAAAAACAGATTTCTCAAAAATATAAAAAAAAATCGGATAATTTTTTATTCTGATCAAATAATACATGTTAAATTTTACTGCAAGAATATGCAGAAAACATACAATTAATAGCTACTGCGTTTACACAGGTGCAGGTGGGATAATGATAAGAGCAAGCCGGTTTCAACATCTTTCTGGAAATATCGCCAATGATTTCACCAAACTGCCAAGAAGTCTTTCAATAGACATATTAGTAATAGAAGTGATATTCAAAATTGCAAACTTACATTTAGTGATGCTTTATTCGAAAAATCCTGAAACAAGCATTAGATATATTTGAAAGATGTATACGATGCAAGGAAACTTAATTTTTAGCTCTAAATTTTAACCGAGATACAGCCGTTTGAAATCTTCGAAAATTCCCCTAATTTTGCCATTCTTTGGCCCCTGCCAACTATATTAAGGCCCACGCTGAAAAATGCTCGAATACGTGTTTAACAATTTTTTGAGAGCTTTCAAATGAGACCACTCCCATTAAAATTGGCGTCGTCCAGCTCGGGCCCTTCTCTTGTTAAGTTTAATATACCGGCTAGAATATTGATTAAAGTTCCCATAATTACAATATTTACATTAACTATTATAACACTGCGTTACCCAGTAGTGCATTAATCAACACCAAATTGTTTTAACGAAATGTTTTAAAGCCGTGAATAATAGACGTAGCCAGGATTTGTATTAGGGGCAGGACACCATTTCCATACAATATATATAGTTTAATTCCACTTTTAGTTCAGTATTTTTATTTGCTTGATTTAGGGAGCAGCTTCCCCCCACCTCCCTCCGCATACACCCATGCTTGGAATTAAAATTATATAGGAGACTAAAACTCAATAGGCCTTTATAATTTATTCTCATAAAAAAAGGTCATGCTCCCCCCCCTCCCACAACACAAAAAATGCCATACTTACTCTTCGTTCATTGAAAGAAGTCCGATGGAATAGTTAGAAATAACGGGAGGTGACGTTACAAACGGCCTATTCTATTACAGTAGAGGAGAGCTCCAATTTCAGAACTCGATTTTGGCGCCGACAAACGTTCACCAAAAAACAGTTCTGAAATTGTAGTCCTCCTCTGCTGTAATGAACTAGCCCGTTTGTGACGTCACCTCCCGTTATTTCTAACTGTTCCATCCAACGTCTTTTCGTGAACGAACAGTATGCCTACGGTGCCTGTGATCGTTCTTTTCTTTCTGAATATTTAATCAATTTATATAAATATTAATTTATGCCATACGCTAGTAGGTTAATGAATAAATCACAACTCTATTACGAAAAGGGAAAAGTTATATGTTCCATCGTATAGTTCAATAAAAAATAATTAAATATTTTTTTTTGTTAAATTAGGAATGTTTAGAAGTAGTAGGTGTATCGATATTCCGATAGAGTGATATAGACGAATATCTATACTTTTTCTGGGAATAGGAATTTTCAATACTTTTTAGAAAATGTCGATGACAAAACCGGTAAGTTTTATGGGGGTCCATGGCCCCCAGAAAAATTTCGTAGTTACGCTTATGGTTCAACCCACATCAACACCCGCTGCGTACGCCAGTGACTACACTATTCTTTGTTTTTCTTCTTCTAATGATGAAAATTGTATTAAATTTTAAGAGCATACTGTTAGCTGCTATACCTTACATAAAAATTGTCTACGCGCAATGATTTTGACTACCTCCCAATGAAACGCTTTTTTAAAAAAAAAAATGAAAGTAGACAAATAGAGAGTGTAATAAATATTGCACTATTTATTTTTGGAACTAGGATCAACGAATTTGGAAACAATCCAGTAAAACAATATATTTCAAGAAATCCTCAATTTATAACCCGTCATCAGGAAAGATTTCCAAGATTTTCAAATCTGAAAGGGAAAAAAATGAAAAATATATATTTCTTTTCAGAATTGTTTCAATATTCAGCCTGCATGTTCAATATTGATTTAAGGAAGAGTTGTTTTAGACATTCTGAAGGACTAGAAAATCATTGCCGAGATTCTGCGGACGTGAGGCAAATTTTTTGAAAGTAAGGCCATTTGAAATGCTGAAACAAGAGACATTTATTGAAGGGTCTATTGATCCCCTTTCAGTGAAAAACAGACTTCTTTTTGTTTACTTCGCTCAAAGCCTTTTAACTCACAAATCATAAATTTGGGAATAAATTGCTGGATGCGAGAAACAGAATACGAATTTTTCTCTTTAGGAATCTGAAATTGCAAATACGTCTGTTTAAGGGCAATTTGTGCTTGTCTCAGCAAAATACAAGGAACTAAAATTTAACATTAGATATGAGGACTTGAACTTGATATTCCATCTCGGTATGATACTTAATATGTTAGTTTAATATAAAATTTGATAGGTAAATATGATATGACACATAATATATATGTTATTTTTATATGCAGATTGATGCCTAGTATCAGCTTGGTAAGTAATTATAATTTTATATGTGAGCTTTATAAAATTTATATGCAGGTTTTATTTATAAACATTATACTTAAGCTTGATATTCTAGCTTTGTATGTAAGCTTTGTATATGAAGGTGACTAACCAACATAGGCTAGATTTATATGAGCCCATGCTGGCAGAATAATTTAAAATAACTTGCAATTTTATATATATACGGCAATGTATAAATGTGCGTGATATGTGCTTGGACCCCCACCCAATAATTTTTAAACTCTACGCTGCTGATAACCAATGTCGTTTTAACCACGGCAAAATAACAATATACTGGTATATTGGGATCTATTCGTTTGTTACGAAAAAAATATTTCAGATATACAGTAAAACTTGTCTGTAACGACCATTTTTCTCCAGTCCGGACAGACATAGAATGTATTAACCTTCTCTATAACGATATTTTTTTCCGGTTCTTATATCATTATAGATAGATTTCACTATAGAAAATTTAACAAAATATAGAGTAACAAAACACTAAATGGACGGGTTATCACTGCTTTATTCTTTGGCCTTTGATTTAATAAGGTAACTTCATTTTATATTTTGTCAAGAAATTGACTATAAAGAAAGACGTTCGATTTTATTTGAGAAATTGACTATAATAAAGCATTGCGTTCAGATAAATTGACTGCAACAAAGTACAGTCGAGTTTCTATTTAACGAAGTGCCATCGTTCCTCTGAAAAACTTCGTTATAAGGAAAATTCGTTAAATAGAAATTAACATAAATGTTGAAACTTAATTTCGATAAAATGAAAAAAGCTAAATTTGGACAGTAAAGACTAAATTCAGTAGACTCTTCTTTTTCAACGAATTTAAATATTTTTTGTATACAAGTACGCACAAATTAATAACAAAAGTAAAGACTGAGGATTACTTTATATCTGTATGATCCTCATACAACATATTTGAAACAGAGAAATAATCACTAATTTTGCTTTGTACAGGTTTCTTATAAAAAACGTTTTGTTCATAGAAATTCTCACACTTTTGTAAATATCGGAACACGTCATCTATAACATTTTCTTCAACAATGCAACACGTATGTGCGAGAAGCAAATTTCGTGGCTTAGCCACACCTGCAGAGTGATACATCCCCGCCGATTCAAAGTTCCCAGTTTAGAACAATAGAATTATTTATCACAACTGACCCTATGTCCACAATACAGAAGGCTACCTCAACTCCGTCCGTCCTTGATTAAAATCCTCAACTACCCCTTCTACCTAACCATCCCGCTGAAAAATTGTAAAAGGTAAATTAAAAAAAAAATCAAATTCTTTATAAAAAGAACTTCGTTATATAGAAATTGTTTTTCGTAATATGGAGACAAATTTACATGTTAGTGCCATTCAAAGTCAAGGTTCCGCCGAAAATTTCATTAAATAGAAAACTTTGTTAAATGGAAGTTCGTTATATGGAGACTCTACTGTATATTATTTAGACAGAAATTGCTGTTTACAAAGTATTTAGGGAAAGGTGAACGTGGTTTCGAAGGCAAAACAACGAAAATATTTAAGTAAAAATGCTTGAAACACTTATAATGTCAATGATGCTTTCTTCAGAAACTTAAATTTGAAAAAGATTCAAATAAGACGGGAAGAGAAATACAAGTTGCTGAATCAATAAATATGACGAGTAATCTCTGGTTTAAAAGGGTACTTTCGACCAACTGTGATTTTAATACAGTAAAACCTCAATTATCCGTCAGACACGGGACAAAGCCTTGACGGATAATTGAAAAGACGGTTAAGCGGAAACGGGGAAATTTACAGTACAATATAGTACATTTTTATTAAAATTATACAATTAAAAAAAAATACGTTGTGAAATTTGCTGAAGGCACAAACGAAGTTTATTTGAATCCAAAGTATTTGCATTTAACGAAACCCGAATACAAACCATTATATGCCTGTGTGTAAAAATATGTTTGTTGATTGAAAAAATCCAGTGTTTTTTATTTTGTGTTGTTTAAGCACACTGCGTGCTTTTTTTGGTTGCCATGTCCTGTACTCTTCAAAGCAGTAATAGCTAAATAGCATTTGCTTCAGTTTGTTGTTCAAACCAGGTAAAATGCACTTAGAAAGCATACATTCTGCTTCAGCATGGGTTATGGTTTTTGTTGTTTCTCCAGCCTCCTGTGCCCTTTCATCGTTTTCTTTAGAATCATTGGGGTTTAACACTTGCTGATTGAGCTCGTCGTCACTTAGGAACTCGAAACCTGCTTCAAGTTTATCAATGTCCATCCCTTCACCAACGTCATTAATTTCAATGTTTTCTCCTGCGGGTAGAGCCTCACAAGTGTGTAAAATTGTCTCATTGTCGATGTTAACGGAGTGGCCCTAACTTGAATTTGACGCCGATGGTTAGGCGAGAAAGACGGTAAATCGGGAGACGGATAATCGAGGTTATTTGTACATTGTCACCCGAATTCAAATCTATGCCATCGTTTCTGCAGAAAAACGTCGATGAGAAATATATGGTGCAGTAAATTTCTGTTAACATTCGCTAAATAGATCATTCCCTTTATCACAAAGGTAAGATCTCATTAACGACACGTTGCGTAAAGAATTCGAATTATATGTTTAAAAATGAACGACAAATGGAAGCAGGGATTAACCTGTCGCTAGCCTTTTCAACAAAAAGCGAAGTTAATCAAAATTCCGCTAAAAAAAACTGCTAAGAAATTCGCCGAAAAGCCCAAAGTAAAATTGGAAAGGTGATAATGTACATTCGTAATGGACTCCATGTCAGCAATGTGACCCATTTGATGAACATATCAATTGATGGATTTTAAGGATCCATATCATGCATGGTGCACACACCAGCAACAAACAATCTTGTCAAAGAAAAAACATGAATGATTTAAATCAAGTGATTTTTTAAATCACTTGATTTTAATCGTTGACACCCTGTACGTAAGTTAGTTCAATCCCCCTCCATTTTCGCATTTTTTTTTCCTTTGTTTGATCAGATTTATAGAGCGAGATAACATTTGATTTTGCCTAGATACATAAACGAAGAGAAAAGATTTGATTGCAAAACAGCACATATTATTTTTACAAATGTTATAAATTTGTTTTTGTTTTCCTTTATTCGTTAAAAATTGAGACTAGCCGCCTCTGGCTACCATAAATTTTATACAAATTGTAAATTATTTCTATAAAGCCTTGAAGAATTCTTCCACAATTACTACTCTTTATTTTTGATTTGTATAGCCATGATTCGGCTGAACTGAATTCATAGTAGTATTTATCTGCTACAGTGACAGTTTTAACTGCGACAAAAAAGCTCCAGGCTTGTAAAGTTTGCGTTCCTTGTATCCATTCATTTTTACAGTATTTAGTATGAATTCTTTATTAATGCATATTGTATTTTGCTTATATATTTTAGCATCTGCACGACAACATTCCAGTTGTAAAGACACTACTGATCATGAAGTAGATGTTTGCATCAAAAAGTGGTTAATGAATGCGAAAGATAGAGATGGGGGCCGAGCATAAAGAGCCAAATAATCCTCAAATATTGACTGCTAAAAAACTGAACAGCAAGATTTATGGAATTTGATTTCTTTCTGTATTCTGAAGAAATTAATAAAATGCAGGTCTGTTTACCATCGTCCTTAATCATCATGTAAAACTTTTAAATCTTTCCATGGTCTTGATGGATCTTAAAGTGTTTAAATATACATATTCTAATGTTGATTTAGGGGGACTAATGAAAATAATCAGTAAATCAAGGCAATAACAGTGACATACAACAGAGCCAATACAAACATTCGTTAAATAGGGTATCGCTAAATCAATGACTGTATATATATATATGGGTTGGAAAATCATCAAAAATATTTTACAAAATGTACTCAGAACAAATTAAACAATAGTACTTTTATAGTACTAAGTATTTAAATCCCATCTCAATACCATTAACCAATGCCCAATATGTACCCATTTTAAATGATGTAAACGGAATAGTTATAAAGCACAGCATTTACAGCACTCCGTTTAATATATAAACGAAGAATCAACAATTGTCTACAGAGGAACTAAGCAGTAGAATTATTCAAATATCTTCTGATTTTAAATGTACCTTCAATTTTCTAAGTCCTAAAAAATTTATTTTTACACTTAACAAACCCACTTGTAAAAATTATATCATTTGCTATGTGATTATAAGCCAGATATTGATTAGTTTACATATTATCATTTGATTATTTAAATCATAGAATTTCTAAATCAAATTGGAATCCATATATTGTGGCCAAGGCTATGAATTCTTCAAAAGAAATAGAAAACTTATTGTGTTTTTGGCTTTCCCAATTATTAACTTAACTAATTTAACAGTATCAATTTCATAAAATCTCTAAATAACTCTAAAAAATTTTCCCCCTAAAAACACTAAAATTAAAGTCAGCTATAAACACAATGTAACTAGAGGTCGACAACTTTACAACTACAACTCTGTTTCTAAAAAAACTAATGAAGCTGTTGATACACCATGCATATGTGAAAGATACACCGAATTTGTTTACAGTAATCAACATGTTATTACAGATGATAAAAATTTCTTTAGTAATATTGATTTAAAAAAAAAATTCAAAAGCAACAAAGTTTAGATTATAAAAATATATGCAAAAAAACACAGAAGAATATCATCAGAGAAATTGATGGTTTTATTTACAATGTAGATATTAGACATACAATACCAATCAAATCATTTGACATTTGAAGCAATAAATGCATTTGTGAAATTTTCTTACACGCTGTCTGGTATAAAAAACGGAATAGATCACATAAAAATTTCAAGAGCGTTGCAGAATACAAAAGAGATTTGAAGGATTTTTATAAACGCTTTATGTTATTGAACATAGATAAATATTTTTCGACATTTACCATCATATGCAAGAGGTTCTATGCTTCAAACATACAGAAATTTCTTGATAATACAGAGCAATACAGAAATCTGGGTACAAACTCTACTCCTGTCTTCAAACACATACAGGGTGCTTTTGAGAATCTCAAAGCCATCCAATCTCCAATCAACTTCCCATACATGACGCTTACTGTTAAATTTCATAAAGATCCAATTGGTTTTCGCACTGTTAGATGTGCTACTAGCTCTTATAGTGTTAGAGCTGTTAAACTGCTTCTTCGAACATTTAAAGAGATTTATGTTAAAATTTCCTTAAATACCTTTATTTTAAAAAATAGTTTTCAACTTTTGAAGACTTCGAACTCCAGTGATAGGAATAGTTCTTAAATATAGATGGAAGCACCTGTTCATTACTCCTTTTGGATATCTGGTATTGCTTGGTTTGTAACATGTGGCGACACTTTCAAAACTGCCTTCAACTGATTATGTGCTATCTTTTTTTTTTAGTTACGAGTTTGAATTTAATTTCTACATCACTGCTATTACAAGGTACTTAAACCACTTCCTATTTTATTATTAATAAAATATGCTTGCAAAAACTCTGCTAAAAATGCTTAAAAATAAAAAATTTCTGACACTGAATAAATTCATCTATATTTTTTTTACATTTGTGGTATTACTTGAACTGAGTTTGTTGAATTACTACTTGTAAGTTATTCAACAGTGTTACTTTGATGTGAGATGTATCGACGACTTTCTATTTCTTTCTATTTTTGTCTCTTTCAAACAAAAAAATTGTTTAAATCTCTGCCACATGGATGGTTATAAACAAACAGGTCTTCCTGTATAATGTCTGCATTGAATGGGGAATGTTGGATTCTTAAAACACTCTTTAACCCATGATTATTGGCTCATAACGCCAATCAATGTACATCGCAGGTCCAATTCTTCTTTCTTATTCAGACCAGCTATGATCTGCCTAAATTTATCAACTCTTCATTTATATATATATATATCATCATCATCATCATATTCAACCATTATCTATCCACTGCTGGATGAAGGTCTCTCCAAATGCTTTCCACACAAGTCTATCCTGAGCAATTCGCTTCCACGTCACCCCAACCTGTTTTCTTATTTCATCCACCCATCTAGTTTGAGGACGTTTTCTAGGTCTTCGGTGGTCTCTTGGAATCCAGTTCAGAATTTCTGTTGTCCATCGTTGATCAGTTCTTCTTGCAATATGCCCAGCCCATCGCCATTTCAGCCCTTTTACTTTAACAATGATGTCCTCCACTCTAGTTTGCTCTCTCACCCAAGTGTTCCTTTTCCGATCTCTCCTAGTTATTCCAAGCATGCACCTCTCCATGCTCCTTTGTGTTGTCTGTAACTTTCGTATTGCTCCAACAGTTAGACTCCATGTCTCTGATCCATAAGAGAGGACTGGCAATACACACTGGTTGAAGACCTTTCTTTTTAGACACAAAGGCAATTTCCCCTTCAGGATAAAACTGTTTCTTCCAAATGCACTCCAGCCAAGTTTAATACGTCTGTTGAGTTCTTTCATAATATTGCCATCCATTGAAATCAGCTGGCCAAGGTAAATATATGAATCAGCAATTTCTAGCTCAATGTTGTCAACTTGTATTTTTGTTTCCTCTACAAAATTATTGAACATGATCTTAGTTTTTTGTAGGTTCATCTTCAGTCCAACTTCTTTACTTCTAGTTGAAAGCTCCTGTACCATGTCTTGGAGTTCTGATGGGTTTCTTGAAAAAATAACAATGTCATCAGCGAACCGCAAATGATTTAAATATTCACCATTTATTTTTATTCCCTTGTCATTCCAATTTATCTGCTGAAAAATCATCTGTAAAGCTGAAGTAAACAGTTTTGGAGAAATGGTATCTCCCTGCCTCAATCCTTTGCCAAGGTTGATAGTTTTGGTATTTTTATGTAACCGAAATTTTGCACTTGCATTTTTATACACACGTTTCAATATGTCAATGTACACATCCTCAATGTCTGTTGATTTTAAAGAGTTGATGACTACTGATGTTTTAATAGAGT
>QLNU02015003.1:14174220-14184509 GCA_006491805.2 Dysdera silvatica | reverse complement strand
AGCCAACTGCTCCCTCGCCGGCTGGCATGCAGAATGAAGAGTTCATGAAAGTCCTAAGCTTATATACCCGCATGTTGGGAATCCCCATCTGACGCCATTTGGTGCGGAGCATTTCCAGCTGGGGAAACCCCAATCGGGGAAACCCTCGCCGGGAAAGCCCCCGCACCCGACGATGTCAGATGAACACCCCCAACTCGAGGTTTTGCAAAAATCCTGTAAGGTTCTGGTAGAGGTTTTGCGATGTTTATTGCACGACTCCTCAAACCGTAGGTTTCCCATGATTCCAGAAAAAGTCTACTCCCCAGATTCGTCACATTCTGATGTAATATTTTCATCGAATGCCAATCTGGTTCGTGACCCTCCCTGAAGACATGTTCAGCCAACTGGTTTGAATCGTCTCCCCTAGCTACCGCACGCATATGCTCCTTCCCTCGTAGACGTATCGATCTTCCCGTCTGTCCAACATACACCTTGTCACAGTCTCCACACGGTATTTGGTAAATAGCACCAGATTTTTCCTCCTCAGGGACACCATCCTTAATCCTTAAATAATACCGAGGTGTAACACCTGCCGGGGCTGAGTTAGCGGGACTTCCACAGCCGAGACATCACTGGAACAGGAGACGAGTGTGACGAAATGACAGCTGTGACTGGTTCAACTGGTTGTAAGGGATCAGTTTCAGTGAAATCGTCTGGGATAGACGGATGAGAGGATTAATCGTCATCATCAGTGATAATGGGAGGACGCGGATCATTGACATCCCCTTCACTAGAAGAGGAGCTAAGAAAACGGCCAGCTCGATTTCTCTTACGATTTCTGCTCTTCTTTTTCTTATTTGTTTTCGTTGTTACGGAAACTACTGAGTTTGAAGGTAAAGTTGCCACCCTGAAGTCAGCAGTTTTTTAGGGGGTTGAACAGTTGATTTCAGGAAAATCAGCTTCCTCTATCTCCGGTGCCGCGACGAAGAATTTGCTGTTATTTGCCTCAGCCACTGATCCGAGAGTACTTTTGTTCACCGTAACTCCAGCTAAATCTTGTGGAATTACATTTACCGCAGTAGTGGAAAGAGGGCCAACAGTGTCTTCAGAATTATCACCAGTGAAGTAATCGTTTTCATTCAAGATATTTTCAGCAGGGAAAGGATCCAGATCAGAAAGTTTTCCCGAAGACAGGGGATTTTTCAATGAGTCGAATCGATCTACGTTTGACAACATCAATATTTTTACCCTTAATGTGAGCATAGCCCATTCGGTCATTAATCTCAATACACAGCATTTTAGCAAGACTTTTAAAACCAGAAGCACCAAGAGTGTTCCTGACAGTAAGGAGATCATCGCAAGCCTCCCGTTTCAAAAGAAGAACAGGTCTCCTACTAAGGTTTCGCTTTAGCATAGCTTCATAATTAACAATGGAAGAAATAACATGTTGTGCAGTACGCCAAACAGAGTCGTGTTTCAGTGAAGCAATTTCACAGTGCAGTTGGGCCACATTAAAGTGCAGCCATGACCAAATTAGAGGGAAAAGTAGTATCAGTCTGCCCAATATTTGGAATAGACATGCTATTCAAAGTATCAACATCACAAAGTTTGAGATTTACAATTGACAAAAATGTATTCCCACTAAGTAGGACATAATATCAAAATACAACAATAACCACGAAGAATGATCACAATATATAAACACAATACAGTTACAATGTTATAAACAGAAACAAATTAAATTAAGAAGAAACTTATGAATTGTTTGTTTGTTTACGTGTTTTATGGCGCAAGAGCATCTGGGCTATACTGCGCCAACTTATGAATTAGAAGCCAAATATTCGACTTAAATACGGTGTCCCAGGATACTCACGTAGAAAACATGACAGTATCCCAACTTCCTCACGCGAGGGCTGGGAGACTCAGACAAAGCTGGCACAATTTATACACAGCCAGGCCGAAGCAAACGCCAAAAAACACGGCCGCGATCTTCCGAAACACTCAATTAATAAAAAGTACACTTTACTTAATAACTAAAAAATAAAAACACTTTAATACCAACAAAAATTTAAATACAAAAATAATTGAGAATTTGAGGGGGATGAAGCAAGTAATAATAATTCCCGCCAATAGAAACGATCTCACTCACCCTTGAACAGTCTTCATGATCAAAAAAAGTTTAGATAACGAGTCTATCCACGGGAGAAGTGAAGCAGTTCCGAAAAAAAGTGATGTAACGAAGATTCGCAGTAGCAGGAGTTCAGTTGAAAATAAAGTGGAAACTCCAAAAGGACCAAAATCCCGCGCCAAGAAAACCGAAGTTTACATCAACACGGGAACATGACTCATTCAACAATCTTCAATAAAAAGACAATAACCGGAGCATCCAGGGAGACAACCATTCTCTATCGCTTCAAAATTGCGAATGATAATTAAATAGCACTGCATGATTGACTGTTTCTAGACAAAATTTCTCAACTTGAAAACGACTTTTTAGAGTCGGCTGCAACTTTTCTAATTCGAATAGAACTTTTAGCTGTAAGTTAGCTGAAAAACTACAAAAAAAGCCTTTTGGTAGCTTACTCCCCTGAATGGAAGGATCCAGAACATAAGTTTGTGTAACATAATGGAAAGTCCTTTATACAATTAACGACGTTGCGTTATATTATCGTCTCGGTGCCTCTTATTACCTTATGGATGTTATTCTATCTTATCGTTTCGGTCGCCATATAGCTGGCGGACTCGCTTCAAGAGGTAGGTACATCGTGCTCCCCTTTTACTTTATAAGATCATAATGATGATCGTTGGCGTTAAAGAAGTACAGTTTAGTGACGTAGGAAAGGGGGGTTCAGGAGACTCAAGCCCCCATTGGATATCAAAACACATTTACTCAAAGGTCGCATTACATGGTTTTCTTTAAAGCCACGTGTCACCATTACCACTTGAACCTCCTCCATTATCACTTGAATCCTCTTCATTACACTCGAGCCCCCTCCATTACACGAGCCCCCCTATGTGGTTTGAATTGCTACGCTACTGGCACAATCTGAATATAAATACGAAATCACCCTTGGTGAAATCTAAGCTGAATACTTAATTTAGAGGTTTCTTTTCGCGAAAGGTCCATGGAAGGATATATAATCATCTCCGCCTCTCAGCTCGTGACACTTAAGGCTGAACCTTTCAGTTCGCGATCCCTAGGACGGGGCCTCTAAGCTCGCGACCCCTAGGTCGGAGCCTCCAAATTCGAGACCCCTGGGCCGGAACCTCTCAGCTTGCCCACTCAAGTCCGAAAGCTCAGTCTCAAAGACCACTGTCTGTCTCAAAAGTCTCCATCTTACTCTCTCTCCTACGTATGTATACGTAGACTCTTATCCTCGTAGGCTCTATGGGCCAGTATATACACTGCCTTTGTTTCATTATAGGTTCCAATAAAATATTTTCCACGATATCGACTATATTATGATATTATGAACCATTAAACTTCTCATTAGAAATTATTTCAAACTAAATTAAAAAAATAAATAGGTACGTACATTATAACATATTACACGTTGTATGTTTAATAGTTTAATCATATGCTCCGTTATTAATATATTATTCCTTATCGTAGGATCTGAAGAGTTAGCAATTTAACACTATAAAACTAAAGGATATATGGAGGGGTATCATCGATGTGTAATAGTAATTCAATTCATAAACATTATGGCATACGCAGATACATTTTTCTTAGAACCTTAGCAAGAACTTAATAGCCAAATGGAAGAAGTCATCCAGAATATAAACTATAAACTTTCAATATTATAATAATAATAAACAGTAATGATGATGATAATAAAGGGTTGCTCCTATAGTGGTCGGTGTACTTGTAGCAAATTTGCTGAAATTTAGAATGTACCAAACATAAAGTTAGACATAAGAGGCCGAGACTTATTAAGCCTTTTTAACATTTTTATTGGTCTTCTAGCAAGCCAATACCATGATGTTAGTCTATTGTATTCGATTGTGTACAAGTGTGCATCTTGGCGAAATGAATATTATGCTATGAAATATCTGCTAATGACTTCTCTACTGGGGACTTCATGTATTTTAAGAACTAGGTACATGGTTCCAAGAAGAATGGGACGTAACTTGTACCAGTGGATTCGAAACAAGACTTTTTTGTATCTCATAGCCGTAAATCACACGAATGTATTATATAAGGAATAATAATAATTTGTTCAACACGATATACATATTGAATGTAACATACAGTAAAAATATGTGAATTATATATAGGAATATTAAATTAAACTATATAATAAAAGCATATAACCTATTTTAATAACGAAATTTTTATAAAAAAAAATAATGTAAATTAGTTACATAAGTGCGGTTAATATACTAATGCAATCCACATTTTCTTTTTAAATGAATCCTATTTAAGATAGGCCGAGGTTTTTCTCTTTCATGGGATAATGAAATTGAATAGTTATCAATTTTACTGATTCGTTTTTTATTTTAATATCCACAATTGGGAGCAATTTGCATTTTATAAACAAAATCCAGTTATAAAATATTAGAGTATTTTACTAAACTTTTATTTAATTAACTGATTAATCGCTAGCTTTCAAGTAGAAAACATAGGCTGGAGTACATCAAAACAAGAAAGTAAAGCCTTCACCGTTTCACAACCCTCAAACTGAGACGTTTCCTTCCTTTACAAGAAAATCACTGTAATTATGAGCGAATGAAAATGTGGTAAACGATTTCACGCACACTAATTCTATAAAAGCATGGGCCAGTGGTTACGGTCTCCGTTTTTACCACAAATTCTCCCGACGTTGCCTGCAAAGTCCATAAATTACTTCGAAAAAGTGAAAACTAAAAATCCGTCTCCTGCAGGCCTTTTTATGGCGTTAATTATTCAGATTAATGGTAAGGAGCAAAAAACGGTTAAAGGACAAAAACAAATGGTTTCACGGCCAGTGAAAATAGATAATCAGCTATCCAGAGGAAAAGAAATGCTAATCAATTGCGAAGCCAATATTGAAAGATTTGCACTTTCTCTATCATTTTCGGGCATGGTTTTCTGGTCACCGAAATCCTTTTTTTTACAATAAGGAAGAAACGCACTTAAGCGCATTTTTTATGCAGATTTTTCGTTTAATGCTTTTATTTGAATATCCAGTTTTAATTAATGGACGAATAATAAATAGTTCGTGGCGTGTAATAGGGAAACATTAAACAGTTTTATTGCTTTGTCGGAGACCCTCATACCAGGTTGTTCTTTATTTTAAATACCGGAAGAAGTATTGCCTCATAAATTTGGGAGTTAATCGCCCACCAGAAATGCTCTTCTTGGCAGATAAATTCATCCTATGCATCACGATTGGTACGTGCAAATAATGCAGTCATTAATAAAGTCAGTCATCTGCACCGTTCTGTGTAAATAACTTCAAGATCCCTTTCGGACTCTTGAATAGTTTTTATAAAGACAAAAAGTAAACAAATGGATGTTATGACAATGAGTAGAAAAATAATGGGAAGGATAACGCATTTTTCCAAAGGGATATTTTTCAAAGCCGACTTTTTAAGCCAATTATACGTAGTTTACACTTAACATTGGAGACCAGAGGGATAATTAAAAAATTATTGTAGCTTATGTATAGATATGGTGTTAAAATGAATAATGTGGCGTACTATCAGGTGAGATGGGTTTAAGGACTTTGAGACCGCCCTCCTCACTCTTTCTTAGGCCACAGTTAGAGTTCATTTCATTATGAAACCACTCTGTTTTAAAGAAACTTTTTTGGTATTTCATGGAATCAGAATGAGATAATGTTTGCTTGTTTTTGTTTTTCCGGAGTAATGATATCGAAGGTCATAAGAGATTCGCTGGAACCAATATTTTTTTCGAAGAACCTGAAACCCTTATTGCCAAGGGAATAAATCTTAGGATTGAGGTGGACAGATACCATTGGGTAGCTTGTTTGTTTTACGGTGCAAGGGCAGCAAAAATTATACTGCGCTGGAACCTACAATTTTTTCCGAGGAACATGAACCTCTGTTGCCACGGAAAAATACTATTGGGTATCTTGTTCACTTGTTTTACGGAGCAAGGACAGTAAAATTGATACTGCGTCAGAACCTGTATTTTTCCGAGAAACCCGAACTCCTATTTCCAAGGGAATCAATCTTAGGATTGCGGTGGGAAGATACTATTAGGTAGCTTATTTGCTTGTATTACGGCGCCAGTGCAGCGAAACTCATACCGCGCTGGAACCTACATTTTTCCCGAGGAACACGAACCTGTATTGACACGGGAATTAATCTTAGGACTGTGGTGGGAAGATACTATTGGGTAGCTTGTTCGCTCGTTTCACGGCGTAGGGAGAGTAAAAATAGTACTGCGCCAGGACCTGCATTTTTGAGAAACCCGAGCTCCTATTTCCAAGAGAATCCATCTCAGGACTGCGGTGGGAAGACTATTATTTGGCAGCTGATTTTCTCTGATTTGCTTATTTTACGGCGCAAGGACAGCAAAAATCATACTGCTTCGGGACCTACATTTCTTCCTAGGAATCCGAAACTCTATTACCGCGGGAGTCAATCTCAGGACTGCGGTGTGCAGTGGCTTGGTTGCTTGTTTTAGGCGGAAGGAAAACAAAAATCACACTCTAGAAAACCTACAGTTTTCAGAGGAACCCGAACTTTTGAGCCATAGGGAGTAAATTCCGAAGTACAATGAGAAGTTCGTCGATGAGTGTTTTATCTTTCCACCACTGGCAGTCTAACCTGTGTTACCCCTGCATCACAATAGGACAGTCCACCAACATTTTTCCGATGAATCCGAACCTTTTAAACCCTATTGAAACACTTCAAAACCCTCGGATTACAATGAATATTTATATAGTCAGAGTTTTTCAGACCTATGGGTATCAAGCCCACGTTAACGGTGTGCTAAGATGTAGTGCTACCACCGTGCTAACCTGGGGTCCGGGAGTGGATTATAAAAGAAATGAATGGAAAGAGAAAGCAGCTGAAGAGAATATTAAAAATAAGGATAATCACGAATCGGACGTATTCTGTAAGAGTGTTAAAAGTAGAATATATGGCAAACAAAGACCAGTAATTAACAAATGTCATCTTACAGTCCCTCGAAGGTATGTTAACCCCGATTTTACGAAGGCTTTTTCAATAATACTACGAAGAATAAAATGCATTAGGGAAATAAGATGTTGGTATAGATTTGCCAGAGAGTTGACCAATTATATGAATCGCCAATTCATATACGTGGGGAGGGGAGCGTATATCACTGCATGGGAATGTGGACGATTAACTTGTGCGCTAGAGTTTATCATCTGCTCTTGTGGAATTGGTGCCAGAGAGTTAGTAAGGCGCGTTCTTAACATGAATAAATAAAATAAAACCATCTTATTGACAAACTTGAGGAAGTGAAACCAAACTACGATAATTTACAATTTGCAAATCAAAGGCGTGGATTCATTGCCCAGGCGCGGGTTTCATTGAGCATGATTTTCTGCAACGAAAGCAACTGCAACATCTACGCGAAGAAAGAGATTTAGGCAAGACAAATAGTTGGAAAGGGTGGCCGTAGAAGGCTGCGCTACAATCCCAGATAAGGCACACAGTCTGCCCCACTATCTACCATAGGCGGATGGGGTAGTTGATACATTGGAGCACTTCATGTGTATTATCATACAATATGCACCGAATCCAGCCAAAACGGTGTCCGCCGAGAAGAATGGGCTACACTGGAGGGAGGGAAACATCACCCTACTAGGACAGTGTAGCCAGAAGCTAGAGAGAAACTGGCCCAGCCACGCCAAAAAGTTGCGAAGTGCCTCTAGGAGAGCGACGAAATGGTGGAGAGACCTGGAAGGGTGTAACTTCTACGCGAAAGTCGAAGTCAAAGGTTTAATCAAAAGGAGGAAGAGCTAAAAGTGCAGTTTAAGTTAGCTGCGTATTTATACAATTGTGCTCCTCCGTGGAACGTATACGTTCCTTCTCTCTCATACATGTCGCAAGTGCGGTAAGTCCGCAACATGCAATTTACGCGAACACGTTTACAGCGATCTACCTTTTACACAAACCAGCTCTTTTACCACGGCAATTGGCAGTGGTAAGCAAGTTTGGCTGTATATATCCATCCATCTCAATTCAGTTAATGTTTCAAAAGCTTATATTTTGCTAAAGACATCGTTAGTGTATAAATTTTATCGAGTGCTCTATATTAAACTCTTAAATTGTAACGGCCGGGAGATACTAGTTTATTTGTAAAGTAATAATCAAAACCAACTGGGTTGTTACTGTTACCGTAAGGGGGCGTCGGAGACTGGATGACGTCAGTCCAGCCTCCATTCTTGTGCGTGTGATTTGTAAATGAGACTAAAATATTTAACATCCACTGTGTAGATGTGTGGGCTTTCAATAGGACGCAATGCCTGCGTTGTAATTCCGACTTTTCGCTTCGTAAGCGTAGGCTTACCTCTTTTAATTAAGTTATTCGTTTGCTTGCTGAACCCTGGCTACGTTGAGAACAGTCGAGTGCTTGCGGAGCAAGGACTGGAGTTGTCGAACACGTTTCTTCAATCCGCAGACTGCTAACGTTAATCACCCTGCTTCCAATAGGCATTTATTATTCCAGCAATGACTCTACAACCAGGATTTAGCGAATAACTTACGACTCCAAATACAGTCCTTGCTCCGCAAGCCTGTTCTTCTCAACGTAGCCAGGGTTCAGCAAGCAAACGAATAACTTAATTAAAAGTGGTAAGCCTACGCTTAACAAGCGAAAAGCCAGAATTACAACGCAGGCATTGCGTCCTATTGAATGCCCACACAATATATTCACAGTAGATGTTAAATACTTTAGTCTCATTTACAAATCACACACAGGAAGGGAAGCCGGACTGACATCATCCCTTCTCCGACGCCCCCTTACGACAACAGTAAAACTAGTTGGTTTTGATTCTGACTTTACAAATATACTAGTATCTCCAGGCCGTTACAAAGCTTTTAAGACAATTTCTACTTCATATACCGAAACTTCAAAAGTTTGAAATAGACGATTAGAGTTTAAATTTGACGTGTTCTTTTTATTATTTATCTAGCACGTTTATTTTTAACAAATCTTTTAAAGGGTATAGATATAGAAGGGAGACACGTCTAGAGAAGAATAAAAATTCGACACCTGATATTAAGAAAGAAGGTACTAAACCAATATTTAATAACAATATAGATTAAACAGTTAAAATCTTCTACACATTCTTTTAAAATAATCAGATTAATTATTATTAAAAATGTTCTGAAATACAAGGAAATATTTCTCCACGTATATATGACAGATACTTTAAATTTTTAGATTTAATGTTCATAATTGGCAATTATAGTTACAGACGTTTTTTTTGTAATTCCTAAGATAATCATGAAAAATACATGTTCAGCTAAACCTCTATGAGCCAACTACCGACAAATTTACGAAAAGTAAACATTTTGATAAGCAGTATGGTAAAAAAAGCATTGAGATTTCATATACAAGTTTTCGTTGAAATATTTGGACCGTTTCATTGTCACTCTCAGTAATGGGATTTAGCTCCGCACGATCTTTCACAAACCGACGATAGAAGTCTTGGATTCGAAATTCGCTATCGTCGAATAATCGGACATTTTAAATCAGTTTCTAAACACGGCATCCATTTTTACCCTAGAAAGAACCTGATGGAAAGTGAATTGAGAAATCGACACACGCCTCTCTAATACTCTGTGACATGTATCGCATGTTCGAATGGTTTCCTACGGGGAATTTATTTCAATTCTGACTTTAAACCTTGTTTCGGATAAAACATTTCGATAGTATCTGCTGATCTCGTGTTATATTAAAATCAACAATTCTTTTATTTCCCGTCGGACTGTACCCATTTTGAGGAGAGCTATATCGAAATAGAAAACGATTCTGCTCTTGCATGTAGCTCGGTATAGATTTTATACAAGTTCCTTGAAATACTCATAGAGGATAAGCAGTATATTTTAAAATAGCAATAAATATTTATGCCTCATTGGATTTCAATTATTGCAGTTCTTTGGTATGATTCGAAGTTCGCTATATTATTTAAATGTGCAAAGGTTATTATGTTTATTCTATAGGATTTCACGGATTTTCGAATGCACGTAACGCAAACTGATCCGATAAAAGATACAAAATATTAAATATTCAATTTCTGAAACGAGCAATTTCGGATTTGAAGATCGATACCTTTAATGATGTTTTTGAAATTGACTTCGACGAAAAATATTTCGACAATTTC
>QLNU02015003.1:14142559-14174120 GCA_006491805.2 Dysdera silvatica | reverse complement strand
CATTTGGTAGCTTAATGAATTGTTAAATGATAATTACATAATGTAATAGCATTACATGAGGCTATAAAGTATTAACACAAACTGACAACAATCACAGACATAACCAGGTGGTAAAAGTAATTCACAAAAAGTTAGCCATCAGAACTGGTTTAATAAAAACCAAACTACCCTACTACAAGTATATGCTAAGAAGTATTTTAGAAAATGAATATAAATTTCTTAATATTACATAAAGTTATACAAAGGTGAAGTTATAATCTTGTTAGTCGTGTGGAGAGATCGAGCAGGAGGGAATTGGGAAAGGTGGCCCGCGAAAGTGACGCTCTAATCCCAATACGGCTTTTATACGAACACCTTTTTCCAGATATCTCCGATTAGAAGCTGTTGAATTGATGAGCTTCGCCTTTGAAATGGACGATAATTGCTGTCTGATGTTAGCTTATTTATATAACTTCAGGATTCTGGCACGCTATTAACGCGGCAATTTGTTTAATTTATTCTCCGTCGTTTTCCCCGCCATTGTCCAAAATGGCCATCCATATTACACAAGAAGAAAAATCGTTTGCTCGGGAATAATACATGCTTTCATTTTGCTGTGGTGGTAAAGCGATATCCACTTCAATTTGCACACAGTGAATGCCGTATATTTGGAGCGTGTACTAGCCGTTCCGTCGCGATAATTACCACCTTGGTGTCGGGCAATTAGCCACAAAATATATAGATGGTAACCTCGCGGCATGTCTCCTGGGTTTGTCGATTCCAATAATCTTTAGTTCCACATATACTTTCGACCTTCGACGTGTGGGAAAAAAAAGTGTCTGTAAGGATGTTTCTATGGTTACGGATAGTTTCTGTAAGCTCTCCGAGTGGCTGCAAATTGCAGTGACAATGTAAAAAGCTTGCCAAATCAATGAAGCAATTAAAATTCTATTGCTAGAATTTGAAGTAAGAAAAAATTGAAATTAATGGCTATATTATGGTTTTATAAATCATAAACTACTATTTAAATATACTAAAATATAATAAGGTAATTAATATAATAAAGTAATTATACTGTTATAATATATTAAGGCTTATGAAAATATATTGAAACTTTATAGGCTATATTAAAGTTATATTAATGGCTTCATGGTTATATTAATGGCTTTGAAACTATATCAGTGGCTGTTTTATTAAATATATATACTAATACAATGATTTAATTTTAATAGATATGTGCTGAAATCATTCTTTGAGTGTTACAATATTTTTCTGCTAAAGTGATTAATTATTCCATAGAGTGCCCGTATGGGGAACTGAACTCTTTTCACAGGGGGCGCAAAAAGCTACAGAGGGGCTTAAATTTCGTAAACGGGTTTACGTATTTCACTAATGTACGTAATAACACTATATATATATATATAAATTGACTAATATATTTGATGTTACTAAATTTCTTAACGTAAATGTTCATTAAAACTTCTTGTAACCCTTAGTATATCCCTCTCATATAATTTCCTCTTATCCGTATTATAAAATATATGAAGACTCAAATCTCTATACAAAATCTATAAAAATCTACAAAATCATTACTATACGCAGGATTTTTGTAGAAATATATTTTAAATACATTTTTAACGTCAAAGAACAATTTCCATTGTTATGTACAATTTCGTACAAAATAAAAAATTTAAAATAAAATTCTACAATATTTGATTTTTCGGAAAAAAGTATTTTCCGAGGGGTGGGGGGGGGAGTGACTACATTTCGAAGGGAGGCTCAGCCCCTATAGCCCCAGCCTTGCTACAGCTCTGGCCATGCGACAAATGTGTATACAATAGATTTATAGTGCAATAAAATTTAAATTCAAATGCATTTAAACTACAATGCAATGTAATACAATGTTATTTTTTCAACATAATACAATGCATGTGCACATTTCCGCAACCCTTATAATCAAGGCATGCTGATTTTATCGCGTTTGCTTTCTCATCAAAAATATAATCACCGTTGCAGTAGATTTGAAGCGTACACATTAAAATATTTCGAGTCTCAAGATGTAATGTGTGTCAAATTTTGCTTATCCAGACTGAGCAGCAACAGGGAAAGGACCGACGTCTCAACGTATTCTTAGCACGATACTCTGGTTACATTTACAGTCACACACACTAGAATACGCACCTTACATTGTCGGTCCAAAGACGGTGGTTCTGTCCACCAAACCTCTTCTGATTGGGTTTCTGGGAAACCTATAGGATTCGGAGCAGTGTGTCGTTTGCTGCCCTTGCGCCATAAAACACAATTTGTTTTGCTTCCAACGCCCAAAATTGCAGTTATTAATCATTCGGTATTTGGCAGTTGTACTCTCAAATAATGGCGTGTATTTGTCAGTCGTTTGTTGTTGGGGTACCATGTTAGGCGATTGGCATTACCCAATGTTACATTTTATCCCTCCCCAAACTATTTTACTAGGAAGTCGAACTCAAACCTCTTGAAACGGAGGCTGTGGACCTGACTATTAGACTAGCATTTCTCAATTAGAATTTCCCGGAACACTTAGGTTCCGAGGAACCCCTAGGGTTTATTAACTCGTTATTAATGAGGAACCCCTGGGGTTCCTCGTGAAATAGTAATGAATCGCAGTGACGTTTGCCAGTTCATGAACATTGTAGCGCCCTCTAGTCCCCAACTACCTTCCTCTCCCATGCTCTCTGATTAAGCTTTTTATTTGTGAGTACCTTGTACTTTCATAAACTCCGACCCATCACACACACACACACACAAAATTATTAGGTAGGAATATTCTTAGGTTAGCTAAACACTCAAATGGTTCAAATTAATGAGCTTTATAGGCTTTTATATTTGATTTTACATTTTACAATTAATTTGAATTTTTCATAATAGCAGTCTCTCATCGAAACAAATGAAAACATTAAAATAATTTTTAACCACATGAATTTATGATGAAAGCTCATAATTATTATTTATTTTTATATGTCAGTCTTCAAATATGGTTCTTGATAATTTTAATGAGATATTTGAGCTTTTTTCATGGAGCTGAGTTTTTTTTATGTAATTTTACTTGTGGAAGCCACTTCATGGTTGGTTGGTTGGTTGGTTGTTTGGGCGCAAGGACAGAAACCACCACACTTCTATTTGCAAAAGCAATGTAGCATGGAGGCTGTCCATCTCTTTACACGAAGATTTAAATAGTCTGGAATTCGTTGAATTCTCCTTAATAAAGTTAACAACTTTCATAGATACACTGGGCCTTTCTTTCGATGAATATGTTCCTCATTTCATAAATAGACTGTTGGACTTTCATAAGTGTCACTTTGTAAACCAAAACTGTATAATTTTGTTTTCACGTTTACACCTTGTTTCTTTCTTTTTTTTTTGTGTTTTCCGTCGTTTCTAATATTATTTTCATGTAGCACCAAACAATCCGCCGCCCACTCCTGGCCAATAACAAATCTCTGGCAATAATACTGTTTTTGACAAACAGTTATTTCGACACTGGCGTAAGGTTTAAAAACACGACGTTTCGGGAGCCAACTGCTCCCTTTGTCAAGTGAAGGCAGGAATTTTCTGCTATTTTTTTGCCAATTTTTTTTTTCATTCTGCCTCCACTTGACGAAGGGAGTAAGTAGTCGGCTTCCGAAACGTCGTGTTTTTAAACCTTACGCCAGTGTCGAAATAACTGTTTGTTATGGAATCTCCTGGTGAAACTCTGTATTGTTTCGTTAATACTGTATTTCTTTCAATGTTTCTACTGCCATGGAGTGCAGTACTATGCGCATAGTTGTATTTGCCTTTTGAAATTTAAGTCTATAAATAACAAAGGGTTGGTTGATGGTATTTTTATGGCGCAAGGACAACAATGGTCATTCTGCGCCAAGCAAGGTACACAGAATTTGTTCGGGAGCTTCATGGTGCAAAGACAGTAAGGGGCTATGCTGCGACGGAACCTACAGTTTTCCTAAAAATCTGAACCCATCGTGAACTCGGGAACCAATCCTGGAATTAGGGTGAGTAATTAGTCGATAAACGTCTTTGTTTTCCGCACCGCTGATAATTAAACCTGGGATATTGGAATGGTAGGTGGGCGCGTTACCATTGCACCACCGCAGAACCACGAAAAATTAACATTAATAATAATATATAATAATGTGTACATAGGTGTTCCCTTGCATATGTAGAGATTCCCCTTATCATGAATATTACTGAAAGGGTTCCGTGAATTTAAAAATGTTGATAAATTTTGAATTAGACTTTCAGAGAGCTAAAATTTATAGTTGTTGAAAAGCCCTGCGGTCAGGTGTCGCGGTGTATTTTCACAGCCCGACATGAGTAATTATTTTCGTGTGGAAATATTCTCACGCCTGCACGCATAAAAGGATGTACTCAGGCCTTAAAGGCAAGAGAAATTTTTGCTGATAAAGGGACATAGTCGAATAATGCAAACCACGTCAAAAGGTATTGAAGAAACTCACAAAGAATGATACAACTGAAAGTGAAAACCAGGTGCAGAACCCTTTAACCTAGAAAAGGTAAGATGTTCACTACCACAGTTTTGAATGTGCCTTAAAGTTCAATAAGGTTTGTGGATATTGAAGATTCGAATGCTTTTGTCAGTTTCACTTACGTAAGACATCATTCAACAGATCCCAGAAAGATCCTCCTTTATAAGAGAATGTTTCTTCTCTCAATGGTGGATCTGCACCTTATTGTCCACGCGGAGCCGGTCGTTCATCCGACAAGTCACCCTCCCTGTTATACCTGTCCATTATAACGAATATGATGGATACGAGTTCGGTTATAACGTGCATGATGGATATGAACTCGGTTATAGCAAGCATGAAGAGGACGAGCATTCTTGTTATAACCAAGCATGCTCGTTATGATCGAACTCATATCCATCATGCTCGTTATAACTGAGTTCAGCTACTCTGAAAAATATGCATTTTTTTCTGTTGTTTGTCAAAAGTAGTGGCGTAACAGTTAAAATCTTCTGGGAAGGGGGATAAAGTACCTTTGAAGGAGATTATGTGATCCAGAGAAAATATATTTTAATGTCCAAAGAGGGGGGTTATGCCCTGGTATACGCCACTGGTCAAAGGGAATTTTTCCCATCAAAAATGAAGATAGATTTTGATCGTAGAATAGAAATAATTCAAAACTTGAAATACTTGCGAATTTTGAACGAAAAGTATTCAATCTTAATAAACAAAAATACCAGAATAGAACCATATATATTTTATACCCGAGTGCACAAGTAGTTATAGGGTTGAACCTGTGACTCTAAATCCTTAATTCGACTCCAAACTCAAGAATCACTCTCTTGCTCTTAATACACTTAAAAACCTGTTGAAGCACATATCTAGAATTTAACGAAATCAACCCATTTGTTTTGTATATGTGCTGTTAAACACTGGTAAAATAGCAATGAAAAAGATCACTCAAGCTTTCGGACGCATCAGCAGCAGTCCTTCATCAGGAGTAATGACGATGTTATGTTTCTGTCTCTTTACTTATTACCCATTTTGCTTTACTTTATAGCAGATTCATAATGAATGTGTGACTGATCTCTCTATGAAAAGCAATGCTAAAATTTTCTTGTATTTATTTGTATGTAAAACTTATTACAAGCCCATTTCGTAATTATGAAAATAGATTCTGTAATTTTAGAGATATATTAGCTCGACCCGTACGTAATTATATCTTAAAATACGTTGTTCAACAGTGTTATTTAGTACTGTGCTTTTTATCCTACAACATTTTCTTGTGGTGGTTGTATACGAAGTTGGTTGAATACGAAGGTTGAATACGAAACCGACATGGACATGCTTGACGCTACTGTTATTGAGGTACAACAGGAATACAATTTATATCCTTTAACATAAGTACTTGAAATGCTTTCTATGACATTAACCATGCTGATTAACCAGTATTGCTTTCCAAAAACAAAAGACAACCTCAAGCAAATGACAAATTGAAAAGGTAATTAATTGCTTGATATCAAAAACCCGGGAAAAGGTAAAAAATCGCATTAATAAATTGTTTGTGGTTTTACGGCTCAAGGACTACAATGGTCATGCTGCACCAGGACCTATTGTTTTCCGAGGAATCCGAACTTCTGAACCTACAATTTTCCGAGGAATCTGAACCTCGGACTACAGTGAGCAGTGCGATCTTTATGAAATCTCTGAGTAAGCGTTCTTTGCACCGTTGGGAGTCGAACCCGAGTTAACGGCTCACTAGGTGAACCCGTTACCACACTGCGCCATCGCAGGTCCCGTGTGAATAAAAACAACCGCTTAAAATTAATTATTTTAATGTATGTTATGCATGTTCGTGAGATACGAGGCAGGGACCTACGCTTTTTAAGTAGTCCTAAAGTCCTCTAAACAACTTTGCTTCACAATGCAAATCGATAGCAAAAAAAAAGGCAAGAAACTTGTACCAGCTGGATTAAAACTAGGGTTTTCTTCACAATAGATAAACGATTTCCACCCCCCCTCTCTCATACGGCATCAAAAATAATAATAAAACTGTGAAAGAAACGTGCCTAAACATCATAATGAAAGAGCCAATTTGGAATGGATGTTCCACAAAAGAAAGTCGAAAACGTTGGGTACGGATATTGCTAAATATATCTTACACGCGGTAAAATACCCAACCACACACGAAGCCGTAATTACGTAGCCAGGGATTCATTAATCTACCGAAAATATTTTCGAAGTAGGGGCCACTAGATCAATAAGAATCTCATAAGCTTAATTGTACCCAACACCCCGTTTAGTTACTAATTGTCTCCTCATAAAAATTCTTATTTATACCAACAAGATGAAATATATTTTCTTTTTCAGAAACAACTGGGTTTTAACTCTGACCCAATTGCTCTTATTTAATGGCTTTTTCCAAAGTTACAACAGGGAATTAAAGTCGGCGGAGGCTTAAGTGGTCCGGCACGCAACCGCCAGAACCAAATTATTGTGTTTTAGTGTAAACGTTTTGGACGTATGCATGATTTTCTCCGTGCCGATGTAAATCAAAAAATAGTGGGTCGTTTGAAAGTTACAGTATTCATGCCATCGGAGAATTAAATGACGTTTGAAGTATTTGACTATTTTTTTTAAATATATGCCTATTTTGAAAAATTATTAAATAATTACATTTTAATGGGTTATTCCTTTTACAGAATATTTAAATTTTTGTAACATTCCAAACATTTGCCGCATTATGCAAAATGGAAATATTTCCAACTGCACATAATGCTGCAAACTCTATGCAGATCAACAATCTTCGGGCCCCTCAACGATATTTACTAGAGGCCGGAGCCCCGAAGTCGTGGATAATAAACAAATGAAAAAATTACAGAGCATACAAAATAAATTATTTGAAGAATGTAGCACCAAAAATGATTACAATAAAATCCAATACATTTTTTTATACATGTTGGGAAATATAAACGATTAAAATTTCAGAACAATTCGATTATTTCTACGTGAAACAGATTACCACAAAGTTAACAAATCAATATGCGGCTTGTTCATCTCTGTCACGCATACAATTTGTTATCAGACGTAGCATGAATGCATGAAATTGATGGATGTTTTTGTGAGAAATTTCTTGCCAACTGGTGCTGGCGCGCATACAAATTGTTATCAGACATGGCATAGAGGCAAGAAATTGATGGAGGTTGTTTCGGGAAATTTCTTGCCAACTGGTGTTGGTGCGCATGCAAGTTGTTATCAAACGTTACATGGGTGCGTGAAATTGATGGATGTTGTTTCGAAAAATTTCTTGCCAACTGGTACTGGCGCGCATACAAGTTATCAGACATGGCATGGGTGATTGAAATTGATGGATGCTGCTTTGATAAATTTCTTGCCAAATGGTGTTAAGTTGGTCAGTTACATTGTCAATTACAATCGGATTATTTCCTGTTGATGCTTCAAATTTTTTTCAAAGAGTGCATATTAATTGTGGTATTCATGTTTTGTTTGTCGCTGTAAATCTGTAACTGAAATTTATGTTTGAGCCCCTATGACGCATAGTGGGGCCAATGCACCGAAAAGTCGAAAAAAATAATAACTTTTGAACGCCTCAATATATTTGAGCAAAATCAACTTTATTTGTTATCAAGTCAAGCGTACTTGATTTTGCGATAAAAAAATTATGAGCGCCCTTAAAAACTGGGCGCTGGCGCCAGGGTGCTCGACAACTTTCAATTAGAATATACATCATGTTTGATATCATTTTAAAGAGGCTTTTTTTCTGAAAACAATGATGTCGCAATTTTGAAAACAATCCGATTTTATCGAAAGTTACAAGCGATCAAATTATTGAACTTTTGGCTCTTAACGAAATTTTATCAAGACCGGATAACTTATTTTATAACCGCTCCGAATAATCTTTTCTTCACAAAATCGCTTGCATATGGTCTAGCTAAGCTACTTGCCAAATTTGGAGACATTTGCGTTCTTAGATCAAGCTACAGGTTGACACTAACAAGGGAACCACTTTTGTGGAATCTCGCACTTTGAGACAAGACATACCACAAATGATAGTCCCTAAGCTCTTTATTAAGCATGTGGAATCAATTTTTCGTGACTAGCATTCAAAATGTTTTATTAATATGTAAAATACGAAAATCGCACTTTTTAGATGAAGTTTGATATTTTTTATTCGTATTGTATATGAAGATAAGAACTTTTTAATTCAATTCGAATAAAGAGGGTAATTGTATTTAACGGATAAAATTATACAACTGCACGAAAGGTAATTCAGAGCATTTTAAAAAATTATATAAAACTAAGCTTTTTAATACCAATATTTGGCGCGTTTGGCTATGGTTTAGAAGAATTGGCAATATCGACATGAAGCATTTATTATTCAATTACGCTCATATTGACCTTCATTGACACTAGTTTTAAGAAATAGATTGGCATAGTGAAAGAGAAAAGATCTTCTAAATTTTATGGCCGTAACATCAAAATATTTTACGTAATTTTTTAATAAAGAAAATATTTATAACGCAGCTAGCAATTCAAAAATTTTACACTTAAATAATTTGTTTTAAAAAGCAGACAAGCACAGTATCATAATGAACGTCTACTATTTTTTGCGGGGTCCACCTGACTTTTGACGCGGGAAGTTTGAATGTTGTAAATCAAAGATTTTCAATATGAGAAAATTATAAAAATGTCTCAAAATATCGAAATCCCGAAGTGTTTTTACAAGTTGTGGTAATAATACTTTACATAAAAGTATTCAAAGCATAATTATGCCCCAGAATGGCTACACTTTAAAAAATGATATAAATTACATTCAGTTTCACTGCAAATCGTATCAATTAAGTGAAAAGATATTTCGACAGTACTTTTGAAATGAATAGTTTCATTAGGAGTGCAATTACAGTTACATCAATGATAGGGCCATATTGTTCTGCATTTAATTGGTTATACACCAAAAACTGAATTTTTATAATTTCGTTTTGGTGTGTTACATCAATTTTGATTTCATCCAGAGCAATTGTTTGCAATTTTTTTGACGAAATGTTTATACTTCATACCGATATCGCCAATTCTTCTAAATCATAGCCAAACGCGCCAAATATAAGTATTAAAAAGCTTAGTTTTTATAAATTTTTTTAAAATACTCTGAATGATCTGTCGTGTACTTTTATAATTTTATTCGTTAAATGCAACCACCTTCTTTATTTGAATTGAGTTCAAAAGTTATTATCTTCATATACAGTGCGAATAAAAAATATCAAACTTCACCTAAAAAGTGCGATTTTTGGACTTTAAATATTAATGAAAAAAAATTTTATATGCTATTCACAAAAAAACTGATTTTATATTCTTAATAAGGAACTTAGGGACTATCATTTGTGATAAGTCTTGTTTCAAATTACGAGCTTTCACAATAGTCGTTCCCCTATACGTAGGAAGGTTTAAATTATGGACACCCTGTATAAAATGGAATATTTCCAAATGGGGCAAACATGGGCAAGGTTTTTTTATGTTTCAGCAAGATCAACTTATAAGGAAATAAATATGTTACAATTACGGACATGATATGGTCTGATATAAACTAAATTTCCCCAAACACACCTTAAATAATCAAAAAAAAATTTTTTTAATACGTCAATATTAAATTGACTTTATAAAATACTATTAATCAGAGCATAACACACAAAATTAAAAAATTGTGTACTAACGTGTGGGTAAGGACGCCATGTTAAAAGTAGTTGAGTATTAATAAGTACGAAAGAGTATTTTGAAGAAACACACCATTATCAATTTCGCTTCTTTGCAGGCATAATGCGAAATCGCGCTAGAACAGACAAGTTTACACCACTTTTGTAGGAGTGTCATTCGTTCTCCACCCTCTTCCTATGTCATATTTTACAGATACGCTATTCGACTCTCAATTCCAAACGGTTTTTGCCTCATATTTTTAACTTTTTGTTTTGAGGATTTTACCAGCAATTAGTGTATTTGGCCGCACTGTACGACGTAAGGAGAGGAAGGGTTATGATGCCTCGGGACCTCCAGTTTTCCGAGAAACTCGAATTTCTTAACATCTGAGGAACTAACCTCAGGACAACGGTGAGGTGCTACTCGATATAAGCACTCTATAAAAGAATATATTATATATAGTACTCTATAAAGTAATATATTATATATAGTACTCTATAAAGTAATATATTATATATAGTACTCTATAAAGTAATATATTATATATAGTACTCTATAAAGTAATATATTATATATAGTACTCTATAAAGTAATATATTATATATAGTACTCTATAAAGTACCTTGGTATAAGCACTCTATATTGCGTACTGTTAGGAGTCGCATCCGAGAATTACGCATGTTAGGAGAGCGAGTTATAATGTTACTTTCATAAATAACAATTAAAATCTACATATTTTTATGTATATCTTGGAAGTTTGTCATATATTTTTGAAAAATTACACATATATGTTTGGAAAGTTGCATACGTACATCTGGAGAAATCTGCAATGTTAATAACATGCTGCTGGATAGAAACTCTCTTTTTCCTCCTTAAGCCATTCTGTATTTTGGATCCAAGTTTTACACTACTTTCAAAATATAATCTCTTATACAATAGTATAATTTCATATATGTAACTCTTAATAGTACAACTAACTTATTAATTAACGTTTGTTTTACAAACATTTTAACATTTTTTGAATCAAAATTTCAGATAAGATATGTTGACTCTCAGATACACTTCTGTCTTGAATCTTGATAAACATAATTTCGTAAGCTTTATCCAGACGTGTGCCGCAATTTTCTCAAATGAGGCCCATGAAAAATCCCAAAAAATAATAATACTTCTTGCTCATTAATTCGTAAAAACGACGCTCAGTCTGTTCTTAAGTTATTACAATGGTTTTCACGTCCTTCTGCCAAAGATATACAACAACTGAACTCTTTAAAATAAGCATAATTCAGAAATATGAAAATTTACCCTCTCTCTTGTCAACATCACCGCATTCTGGAAGAGAATCTCGTAACAAGCTTCGGCTTTATATTCTCTTCCATTTCTAACCTCAAAACTTAAAATAATTTAATATAGATCTTCTCTTACATTTCTATAATTTTTATACTGCTCAAGCTATGTATCACGAAATATTGTATATCGGGTTGAATTTATTATTATTTATTCATATATTTAATTATTCGTTTAAATTATTAGTTTATAACTCAACTTGTCCCCTGTGTATTGCAACCGACGTATTAAATGTGTCCGTCTGGCTGATGGTCTCAACTAGGACTTACTTTTGGGGTAGATGCCTTAATATAGAATTTATATAACAAGCTTCCTGAATGGAAGCGTGTAATATAAATTCTATGTTAAGGCGTCTTTCCTGCACTAGGGCTTATTTTGCAGTTGGGTAATTTTTCTGGGGTGCGGGTAGTAAGTAAAACAAAAGTCCAAACTCTCGTAAAAGTAATTTTACTTTTATTAAGATTAAGACGAAAAATTAAAAAAAAAATAATAAAAAGATTAATTCACCACCTTCCCCCCACCCCGAAATTTAATTTTACGATAGCCGTCGTTTAATATTGTTTATATATTATATATTATTATTTATATAAGGGCGTCTCCCCTTATTATTCACTGAAGATTCGCGTCTACTTGTCTGAGGTTAAGCATGATAATTGGAATTAATTATATAAATCGAACGCTACGCACTACTAGGTTAAGTCTTTAAGAAATAATCTTTAAATACGTTCGTAAGAGATTAGATATTGTCGTTCGTAGCTCAGATGGTAGAGCCTCCGCCCGGCAAGTGGAAGGTCGTGGGTTCAGGCCCCACCGAACGTTTCACCATCTAATCACGCCATAACATCGGCGCTGGATTACTACGACAAAGAAGTTGATTAAAATTGTTGTTTAATGATAGTTGTAGTCTCGATACTCATCTATTGGAAAACGGATATTCATGTTTACATATTTCTTATGTCGAGTATCATAACTTAACGAATGAAGTACTTCAAACCTTCATAAAATGGCATTTCTTGTTGTGCATTCTATTCTAATTGGAATATGTTTAAGAACGAACTTTCAAAATGTGTGTTTATATATTAGATTAGTTAGATCTTTAAACATACAATACAGGTCCATCTTTGCATTCATAAACAGTTTCTACACGATTCGTTTCAGGAACGCCCCTTTGAACTGTGGATCTCCTTCGACGCCGAGGCGAAAGTTCGCTTTCCTTTGATTCAATGCGTCGTAATTACTCCTTAAAAGTACGACGTGCTTTGAAATGTAGGCTAGATTATGAATCCAATATTTAAATAGGCCGTTTTGTATTTCTAATCACAGGAGTCATGTACCAGCCGGAGTAAAGCAGCAAGGAGACTCCATTATGCCTTTACTCATTTGGGCAAAAACTCCGGACAGGTGCGTGTGTATTTATTAATGTTTTAAAGCGATGAATTTGCAATTCCAGAGTAGTAATTTTTTCATATCCTTAGCTTCATTATTTCGGCATAGGAGTATCGATCCGACTTCAGTGTTGGAGACAAAGCCGTGGCCTAATAGGCAACTAATTAAGAAATGTTTACCCAGTCAGCGATCTAATTACACGAAACCGGCTGCAATAACCGAGAAGAAGGGAGTCTGTTTTGCATATTCTTGAAGCGCGGGAAAATTCCTATTTCCTCCCGCTTCGAGGGTGAAAGGGTTTTCCTTTGCAAGCTGGAGTCCCGCCAAATTTCCTCGAACGTTAATGAAGTCGCAGATGGTGAGGAAGATGTGATAATGTTGTTCCTAACAAAGATAAATCCCATGCTTTATTAACGCATTTAAATGGTTTCGAATTGCTCTCAAACGTCAGCGAGGAATATCAGCAGAAATATCTTAAATCGTATACAGCTTTCTAATCGGTGGCGTGCGTAGAAAATTCATAAGGTTGGTTACAAAGTTACAATGGGAAGGGGTTTATAGGGCTACAATTCCATACATATCGACAAAATTGCATCACAATAGGAATTATGAACCCCTGCATACGCCAGCGTTTCTAGTATTCATTAGCAATCAAGAATTTTAAACTAAGAAATGTAAATTTTGCGGGATGAGAACGTAAGTATATATTGTATCTGATGCTGCCACGCCCAGGCATAAAGCTCAAACTGGAGCAGCAAATACTACCCATCATCGTAAGATTTGATGGGCTGTAAGGAAGAAAACAAAAGATTGCCCCTTTCTGGACTAAAACCAGCTGTAACATTACATGGACAAGAGCGCCATACCAACTAGATCACCAGAACCAGGGAAACAGTGACATACTTGTTTTTCGTAGATATGTTTTTGGAGAAAATTTTATACAATTACCGAAGTGCCCTAGAGATTTTTATGTTAGTTTCTTTGATAATTTTATTATCCTTGAATAGGTAAATATATCTGTTTACGTCATATTTCTTCTTCATATTAAAAGCTAATTAACTGGTATAGAAATAGGCATTTTTCATTTCCAAAATAGGAAAACCAGTAGTTATATTCCTCCCAATACGATCCATAAATTATAAGTCCCATAACAGCTAAGAAATTCTGAAAAGAAAATCCACTATTATAATGATAATAATAGAATCCTTTTATAATAATGATAATAATAGAATCCATTATAATAATGATACACAGAATCCTTATAATAATGATTATAATATAATCCATTATAATGATAATAATAAAAGCCATTATAATAATGATAATAATATAATCCATTATAATAATGATAATAATAGAATCCATTATAATAATGATAATAATAACAGAGTCCATTACGATAATGGTAATGGACAGAATCCATTATAATAATGATAATAATAGAATCCATTATAATAATGATAATTATGGAACTACCTAGAGACAGCGCGAATTAAAATTTAAAATTGATGAAATTATGCGTTTGTGAATATTATGGCGCAAGGTCTAGGAGGATCATATTGTGCCGTGACTTACAGTTTTTCGAGGAACCTTAACCTCTTAAGACCAAGGGAACTTACCCAACAGCCGACTATAGTTAATCAATAGTTGGTTGGTTAAATTTTCAAAACCACTAAACGAATACAAATTTCGAAATCTATTATTTATATTTGTTCGTGTTTGATAGCATAAGGGTAGTAAAGTTTATGATCCTACAGGACCTTCACTTTTGTGAATAATTTGCATTTCTCTCGTTTAGATAACCGATTTCGCGATTACAGATTCGTTAAAAAATGAGAAAGCTCCGCGAAACGTTGGGAATCGAACTCGTGTGTTTCGCGTGGTGAATAGTACAATAGCAATTGGGCTACAGCAGGAAACTAGAAACAATTATTTATAAAAGAGAAGGTGCAAAGTTGAAGTACGGTATAGAGTATGAACAACTTTTTCTTTTCTTCACATTAATTTTCGTTAACAAAATTTGAATTTTAATGCTCCATTAATAAGACTTGTTAAAAGAAATGCTTGTTTTTTTGGTTTTACGGCTCAAAGACTACAGTGGTCATGCTGCGCCGGGACCTACTGTTTTCCGAGGAATCCGAACCTCTTAAGGCCCAGGGAACCAAACCCCGGACTACAGTGAGCAGTGCGATAAAAGAAATGGAGGAAGGGTGAGAGACAAATTGTGATATGACGACATCGAATCATTTCTGTTTGTTTTGTATTTCAAATTTATGGACACACTGCATATTCCATACAAAATGCTGCTGCTCTTGTTTATTAGTTTTCATCAAAATAACGACAAATATGATTCGTTTCAAATTATTACCTTCTTGCTGATCGTATTCCGATATTTTATCTTTAGATGAGAGATAATTGAATATCTCCGGAGACACCAGACCCTGGCGCCACATGTTCCAGGATTTTCTTGTGTTATGCAAAGTAAACGAAGGCAATAATACACAAACTCAATTTGATAAGAAATCTTGCGTTTCCACATAACTATATAGACCATCACCATAACTAAACAGATTCAGGTGAAGCAATAACGGCGATCTGATATTTGAATAATGATTTATAAGAATAATATCCACATATGGATGAACTTTAATAATGAGGGTTATATGATTTAATGACTAATAATGATTATGTACATGTTATGATGGTGTATAGGGATGGTGGTCCATATGAATAAAAATTTACATAAATATATCTAATTAAAAGAAAAATTATCCCCTGTATGTAATTCCCAAGCATTAGCTCCATTCCCCAGACCTAGGGCGAGCGCCACAGGGAGCGAATCCATTCACCCCAAGCGGAAGACACTTAGGGGCAGAAAATTGAATTGTTATGAAAAAAGGAAGTAATTTGAGGGGCGGCTAAACATGTATTCGCCCCGAGCGCATAATATCTAGCGCCGGCCCTTGGCAGACCAATTAAAAAATCAAGAAAAATTCAGCAACGTAAATGCAAAAATCCATGGTAAGAAAAAACAAATTTTAGATCCAAGAACTGGTAAGAATGGCACAAAAAAAATTACGTTTCATGATCTTACATTTGTATCACCAACTCAAAGGTTTGTAATTTCTTACAGCCAAGGGACATATACGGCATATTTATCATATAGCAAAAGGAACGTTAAAACCTAAACTCCCAATTTTACATCCAGGCCCTCAACCAGCACACTCTGCAATATATGTGTCCTCAGTTTAGATTTAAAATGTCCGATATTTCTCCTAATCCTAACCTCATAAGGAAATTGATTCCAATACATTATACCATAATTAATATGGCTCGCTCCCGTATTTGTTCTAATCCCGCTCACCCTATACTAATCCCCGTTTCGTATTTTTTTATATTGGACCTTCTTTTTAATTTTAGTGTATTTTCAAATGGCCATTGGAATTTATTCTTTGGCAGATAACCGTTAAGATCCTAAATATATATAGTTCAATATCTAGTAATTTATATTCCTTTTTCAAAATTTCAATGGATTTATGTCATTTCTTTGCTATGTCTTGTAATGCACTACCAACCATAGTTTAAATTTAATTTTGTCCTACCTGTGTTCCCCAATAAACTGTTTCCATGTGAGTTTGGGAAAATATAATCAGTTCGATTTTTCCGTATGAATCGGGCAATGCATTTATCCATTCTAATCCATTTCTATTAGCCACTCCATTCATTATCATCCATTTTCAACGGCCACTTTAACATTTCATTATAGACACAAAACTTGTGTTTGTCGGGGAAGTTGACCCTCAAATTAAATGAGCGATATTTACAACTTTCAGTCCAAACTGGAAAAGATCCCGTACAGAATTTATCACATTATGTAGTGTCAAAACTGTAGGAAGTGAACCAGAAAGCTACGGTTTTGAATCTTATCCAAGACCAGATCACTTATTCTTTCTTTTACAGAATCTAATGATATAAGAGGAAGTTTACTTTTGACCCAAAAATGTTGTTGGTATGACAGAAATTAATTCCAAGTCCTTGCAATTTATCTTTCCACAAATACCAACAGTGATGTCACTGGCGTACGCAGGGGGTGTTGATGGGGGTTGTAACCCCCATTGCAATGAAATTTTGTATATTTAACATAGGAATATGTGAATTGTAGCTCTGTAATCCCCATTGAGCCTATAGACCTCACATAAACATTCTGCGTACGCCTATGAGTACTGTAGCAATTCAAAAATTATGAAATTTCAAGCCCTCTTTTCCAAAAAAAGTGGCCACTAACGTCTAATGAGGGAGCACTTCCCATATGAAAAGTCCCATTATGGAAAGACTACACATGGATAATCTCTGTTGCTCAGTCGCACATGCTTAGCGGTTTAAGATGAAAGTTCAAATCCAGTCTGTTATGGCTACACCTTTTCTTCCCAGATTCTAAAACGGCATTGATAGATTCTCATTTAAAGCAAAAACGGCATTTCAATAAATCTTTAGAATTCCTCCGTCGGTAAATGGATGTAATTCAGAATTCACATTAAACTGTTTCTGCAAATCGAGGTAAATCTTAATAAACCGTTTAATTGTTTTTTAGAACTTTAAACAAGCAGCTTATTTACAAACTTCAAAATTAATTTCGACAACAAGGAATAAACCCATTTAAACAAGGGATTCAAACTGATTTGAGTTCGTTTCTTCTCCAACGAACTATCTGTCCTCGTTTCCTTCGCTCTTAAGCCCTCAAACGATCTGAATCCCAGTGGATAGTAGGGACTCATTTTAATTGGAGTCTATTTTAATGAATTCTTGGAAGCCAATAAGGTTCTATACGTACTCGGGAATGCCTTGGAGATAACTGGACATTCCCGAAGTTTCTAATTGCCTTAAATGCATATTAATTAGGACTCCAGCCTTAAATGTTTCGCAAGTTCAAGCTACTCTAAATTAAGGCCCCCAAAACTAAAAGTAATTGATCTAGGAGCTCATAAATGCTGTTTCGATTCGACATGGATTTCCAACATCATATATCTTACCGTTTTAGCCATTATATTAGGTATTCAATTTCCGCAGACAAACTCGAATCGACGAATGACTTAAAATACGATATAAGTTATTATATATTATTTTTATATCGTATAGTTTTATGTCGTATTTTTTACATGTAAGGTATTATTACCCTACACGGTGACAATTGCTAAATGATTAACACACAAAATCCTCATGGCACGCTTTTTGTAGTTTTCAATTGGATATATTGCATTACCTGAACAAGAAATAGAATATAGAATTTGGGTGAGTGCAGTAGCGCAGGACAGGGGGTGTTCAAGCTCCCCCTCACTCGATGGAGCAAAACACATTTTCTCATAGGATGCAACACGAAATCGATTTAAAAAGCGCTTGAGCCTACCTATAGTCGCTAGAGCCCCTTATGAATTTTGCATTACTACGTATTGTTCGTTCACGAAAAGAAGTCCGGTGGAACAGTTATAAATAACTAGAGGTGACGTCATAAGCGGGTTTGTTCATTAGAGAGGAGGACTACAATTTCAGAACTGGCTTTTGGTGAACGTCAGTCGGCATCAAAATCAAGCTATTATAAGTTATTTCTAATTATTCCATCTGACTTGTTTTCGAGAACGAAGAGTAACTGGGTGAGTGACATAATATTGATGCTTCTACTCTATCCTGGCTTTAGCGTTATTAAGAGCCAGCTTAAAACTATGTCTGAAGACATATTTCATTGGTGAGCTTGGTCTTCACTTCTCCCTAGAAAATTTCTAGTAACTCTTTGAATCAGATGTTTTTTCTTTTTTTAAAACACAGGCAGACACCATTTTCCTTATCATACTTTAGCTTATATCAACTCACGTTTCATAATTCCATTTTAGGTCTCTTTCAGAAAACCTCTCATCGATGAATGTAATAATTATCTTATAATAAAAATATGGCTACTAATAACAAAAACTGTATATAAAACTTAATAATATTGAACTTGGAGTCACTACTGGTAATTAAAATCTACAGATATTCGGGCATGCCCATGACCAGACGTTTATTACGAATTGGGGGGCTCTGAATGTTAAAAAAGGGGCTTAGAAAGCTACAGAGAAGGGGACTTAAGTTCAGTTAACGTTTTGAAGTATTTTATTAATATATACTGGATATCTAAATAGATTAATGTGTTTGACCGAATTAAATAATCTTTTCCAACTCGCGCATTACATCAAGCATATCGTATGTTTCTGAACAAGATACATATTTCTCTTTCATTTTTAAGAATAACATTTCATTTCTAAATCCACTTCAAAAATATTTGAAATTCAAGATTTAAATAATAATTTACTCTTGACGACTTCAAGTAAAAATCTCTCTCTCTCGCCCTTTCATCTGTCAACGTTAAAAAGCTAAGATTTTTTATACATTACATGTTTATTCCGAATTGTAATCAGCGAGAAAACTATCTTAAAATTAAGAAAAAACCTCTCTTAATGACGTTGCAAATTTATTTTCCACTTCCTAAGTAGTTCTATTCAAACCTCTTTCTTCTATAGCACTTGCGTAAATTAAAGCACTTTTTTCAAAACCTACACACACACATTATAATCTCATTGAAGCCGACAGCTCATTTCTCATCAACATTTTTAGGAAATCTCCAGCATTGCTACGAATTATGTAGTAATAAATGGGGGCTTCTATCACAATCAGTAATAGCCGCCTTTTCCGGTTTTCATTTCAAAAATGGCCGCCATGTCTTTCTTTCGGTTTCATATAGGAGTACGAATATTTTTCCCGACTTTTTAATTTCTGAATTTTCAATATGAGTGTTCTTCGCATATGAGTTTTCTTCGGCCTATTTTTTATTAATTATTCCTATCTATTTCATTAATTAGCAATTATTTTTTTTTATTTCTACGGGAATCATCTATTTTATTAAAGCATTCTCTCTCTTTATTCATATTTTTTGGACAGAGTTAATTTTTTATTATTCCCAATTTTCCTTTTGAAGTTTTGTAATTAATTATCAGAGTGATAAAATTCTAGGGTTATCTTTTTTTCTCAGCTAATTATATTTACTACAATAACAGTTTTCTTCCCTTAAATTATCGATTTTTATTCATCCTACTCATACAGCCAGTTATCTGCATACATATTTTTGGTTTAATTTGTATTTTCTGATTAATATTAATTAGTATGGTTTTCGTGGATAGGTTTATTCTTTCCAGTCTAATAGGAGTTTCCCTTATTCACCCTGTACTTTTTTATTCTGTCATGATTATAAATATGAGATTTCCATGATTTTTAATTTTGTTTAGTCTTATTTAAAAATGTTTCTACTTCCATATTACCATGAGGCAAAAATCGCGATAAATTTTCTTAATGAGGTGTTCCTCAGTAGGTCCATTCCTCACTTTTTAAAAAAAAATAAAAAAAAAAATAAATAAAATTAACACATTTTTTCTTATTTCAAATGCTTTATTTGCTTTAAACATTACAGTCATATATTTATTTCCATATACATACTTCTAGATTCCAGCAAACAATTATCATCATAAAACAATCGTACACAATTACAAATATCGATCATTTTTGTATTTCCTTATTATGTACAATCAGAAAAGGAAACTGTTTTAGCATTAATCAGTTTTTAAACAACATTTCAATACATTTTTTATTTTATTAGTCAAATGTTTTATTTGTTTTAATTAATGCAGTCATATATTTATTTCCACACTCATACTTCTAGATTTCCAGCTAACAATTATCATCAGAAAATCGAATTGTATACATAACATATATTACATCGACACAATAACAAACATCGATCAATATCACTTTTCCATTTTATCCTATTAAGTACAATCAGAAAACGAAACTATTTAGAAATTAATCAGTTTTTAAAAGTTTTGACGGTAGAAGGTTTTCATCTTCGTTTTTATGCCCATAATGAACAGTGTTTATATTATCATCTAGTATCACTCTTTTGTAATCATGAGGACAAAAAGATTTTTTATTTGTCTCCATTCTGTACATTTTGTACTTTTTACTTATCATTGTTTTCATTACTTTTCTCATTTTAGTATCTGTGAAAAGGGAGGTTTTATATAGCTGAAAATTGTGATGGGTTTTAACAACAACCTTGTTCAAACCTTTAGCTTTCTTCACTTCTCCACTTCCAGAACGAAAAGCATACATTTTTGGTTTTAAAGGTAAAAGTTTTGTAACGATCTTTCTATTCATTTCATCTTTAAATTTTCCCAGTGACTTTTTGTTTTTATCACTGTAAAGACAATGATCTTCCGTTTAATCGCTTGTATCCTTCAGGGCAATAGGACAAATAAATATGCTGATTATGCAAACATTGAGAACAGCTAATGTCAACATCTAAAATAGAACTTTTCTCTCCATCATCTGGTATATTTGCAATATTTAGTGCTTTAATTTCTTGAGAACACGTCAACTTAGTTTCCATATGGAAGTTTTTTCATCGCAGCACAACCATACAGGTTGTTAGCATTAAGATAGGAGATGAAAGTCGATAACTTTGTTTGATCGTAGTCCTTAAGGTAGTTATTATTTGCAGATGCATACCTCTTTATACTTTGACACAATCCACCCCGTTTTCCACTTTCTAACATTAGAAACATAATCAGATATGAGTTCCAAAGTGATGCCGGTATATTTTAACATTGCAAACCAGGACAATCTAGGAGCACTGTAGTACCATGCAGTATCTAATGCGTATGTTTTTAAACATATACTTATAAAATTTTCAAAGGCATCAGCTAGTATTAAAACATTAGACTTAAGATAAATATCAATATATTGTCCCAAATCCTGAACATTCAGTGTTTTCCAAACTTTTACGGCATGGTCATATACTTCTTTTATATATATGAATCTGTTACCTTGTTGTAAAAGTCTTTAATTCTGGGTAAACTTTTCTCTTCAAATTTATCGTAGCTGGTAATATAATCATATGGATATATATCTTTTTTCGTCAATAAGTCAAAATGCTCATCTATAGGATAGAAGGATTTAGTAACTTTAAAATGTTCTTTGGGTAGCTTAGATGCTAATTTTGATAAAGTACTAGGCATGAATCGATAGGAATCTAAAAATCGTGCTTCTATATTACCGATTTTTTTAGAAAAAGAAATATATTTTTCCACTGATTCAGGTATAATGTTAATAGGTCCCTCAGTGAATTCTAATTCTTGAATAATAAAATGAGAATCATATCCACATAAATTATGGAAAAAATTGAAACAAAATTATGATTTCTGTAGTTTATATTACAATCGGCATGGGCAATTCCTCGATACTTTGAAGTTATGTGACAATGATCAGCAATCCTTAATTTCGCTTCGTCTTGACTATTAAATCCACTACCACCGCATATATGAAACATGTTAGCATTTTTATGATAAAATTCCTCCTCTTCAGTCAGTTTCATCATTGGAATATTTTTTTTCATAATATTTTGCGATAACTTCGAAATCTATCTTCAGTGAGTTAAGGAAATGGTTCACGATATTCTTGTCAGCTCGATGACATCTATAGATACTAAATTCATCAAACTTATCCTTTATTAAATAAATAACCGTATGCTACAGCTTCATAAAGTTGATACAGTTTTGTATAAAACCGACTTGTATCAACTACGCGACCTTCAATATGTTTCAATACGCTTTCAAAACCAGCATAAATTGTGAATTGAACATACCGAGAATGAGAATATTTTACAAACTTTAATTCTTGATCGATAGGCATGTCCACTTTATTAGGTTGATTTTTATTACATAAGATTTTATGCTCTTTCAATTTCCTATCACCATCACACCTAGCGTCATAAGTAGTAAAGCATTTCTTACAGATAACAATTTTTTGCTTGTGTTTAGTTATCTGTCGGGAAACAAGTTTTGGAAGTTGGATATGTAAGCATAATGTGACTGCGCTTTTTTTTTTCAAATAAAAAAAGCTCGATGATCACTGTTCAACTTCACACACTTTAATCGGATAGGTATTTTCATCATCATCCACACCAAAAACGTTAATACTGTTGTTGTTTACTTTCTTGAATTTCGTAATATCTTGCAGTTTCGCTGGGTATTTTATGCAGTTCCATTTCTAACCCGTTTCAAATTCACAATCTGAATTGTATAAAGTTACTCGGTCACGATTTCGCATAGTGTTTGGTCATGCAGTCCATAGAGAATATTTAAAAGAAAATTCATCATCATTCGTCATCATTCTTCATTCATCAGCTTTCTTTCGACGAATACTTTAAGGTAACTGTAAGTATGACTTCCCTTTCAGCGGCCTGTATTTGTTATACACAGTTCAACACATTCTACATGTAAAAATAACCAACTGGATCCCTTTAAGTCGCATTCAGATTTTTCTGTTTTCATTTTTTGAAACATAATTTCAATTATGGACTCCAGATCAGAAGTTTCAAATAAAGCAATATTCTTCGTTTTTTTAGATTCTTTGTACAAAATTCAAAATCATTGAGAGTTTCTCTTGAGGGTTTCTTGACTACGGCTTCCATAAAAAGATTTATTTTGACCGCAGTTGTTCAGTCAATGAGTAACGAATCATATCGATAGTTGTGTTTATCAAATCTTCAAGAAAAGTCATGAGGCACTGATCATTGTCGTTACCTAATATCTTGTAAGTTTTCAGTCTGCTTCCTGCAGAAGATTCAATTTCTTCATACTTCATGTTATCACCTATAGAACATACATGTATTCCTTTATTATATAGTAAAAACATCGACTAAGTTTTTTTAACTTACTGTTAAATTAATTCTCATTCTTTTTCACTGAAGTTGAAATTCATAATTTCGTTAAATATAGATATTAAAAAGAAGAGTGAAATTAATATTAAAAGTGTAATTTTCCCCATTTCAATGTTTCCTAAAAGTAATATATAGCACAATTTTATTTTTATTTTTAAATTTTACATAAAATACAAAAAAATTTCTTACGTCCACTCTCCATAAATGCTGTCGTCTGACCCTTCTTTTCTAAAATGGCTATAATTTTTGGAAGTTTAATTTCAATAGTTTTTTTGGTGAACTGATAAGGAAAAAAAAGTTATCTTGTTATTCATAGTTTTATAATATCAGTTTATAAGAAAGGCTCTATTGATCTAAAACAATCAAACGAGTAAAATTCGAAAAAGAATTTTTCTTCAATAAATTATTATTTTTACAGCTATAAACTTATGTAGTAACAGTAAACTTACGCCTTCAATTGTTTGTCCAAATAAAATATCTTGCCTATATATATATTTCTACGCTCTCAGTTAATTGACCTCAGGACAACATAAAACAGTGTTTTTGTTTCAATGCTAGAAATATTATGGATCAATGTAAATAGAAGGATAATACGAGAACTAAAGATAAACCGAAAAGTCAAATCAAATACATAAAGCAATTAAATAGTACAAACGAACTGGTAGTTAATGTCCCTCTTTATTTTTTAAATTTGTTTATTATTTTCTTATTAAAACACATTTTAAACATTATCAATAATTTTAACTGTAAGTGTTTGATTATGGAATATTTGATGAATTTATACTATTTTTACACTATTTAAAAGTAACCACCAGTAGATGGCGCTTCCAGCATAATAATTCTGCTAGCAGAAGTATTATGCTTTTCGTTCTGAAAATTTAGAAGGGAAGAAAGCTAAAGGTTTGAACAAGGTTGTTGTTAAAACCCATCACAATTTTCAGCTATATAAAACCTCCCTTTTCACAGACACTAAAATGAGAAAAGTAATGAAAACAATGATAAGTAAAAAGTACAAAATGTACAGAATGGAGACAAATAAAAAATCTTTTTGTCCTCATGATTACAAAAGAGTGATACTAGATGATAATATAAACACTGTTAATTATGGGTATAAAAACGAAGATGAAAACCTTTTACCGTCAAAACTTTTAAAAACTGATTAATTTCTAAATAGTTTCGTTTTCTGATTGTACTTAATAGGATAAAATGGAAAAGTGATATTGATCGATGTTTGTTATTGTATCGATGTAATATATGTTATGTATACAATTCGATTTTCTGATGATAATTGTTAGCTGGAAATCTAGAAGTATGAGTGTGGAAATAAATATATGACTGCATTAATTAAAACAAATAAAACATTTGACTAATAAATTAAAAAATGTATTGAAATGTTGTTTAAAAACTGATTAATGCTAAAATAGTTTCTTTTTCTGATTGTACATAATACGGAAATACGAAAATGATTGATGTTTGTAATTATGTCGATATATACGTAATTGTGTGCGATTGCTTTTATGATGATAATTATTTACTGGAATCTAGAAGAATGTGTATGGAAATGAATGTATTACTCTAATGTTTAAAGCAAATAAAGCATTTGAAAAAATAAAAAATGTGTTAATTTTTTTTTCTGAAAAAGCGAGGAACAGACCTGTCGAGGAACACCTCATTAAAAAAATTTATCACGATTTCTACCTCATGGTAATATGGAAGTAAAAACATTTTTAAATAAGACTAAAGAAAAATCAAAATCATGGAAATCTCATATTTACAATCATGACAGGATGAAAAACTACAATGTGAATAAAGGAAACTCCTATATGATTGGGAAGAATAAACCTATCTATGACAACCATACTAATCAATATTAATCAGAAAATACAAATTAAACCGAAAATACATATTTTGATAACTGGCTGTATGAGTAGGATGAGTGAAAATCGATAATTTAAGGGAAAAAAGCTGTTACTGTTGTAAGTATAATTAGTGAAGAAAAAAACGATAACCCTAGAATTTAATCACTTTGATAATTAATTGCAAAACTTTAAAAGGAAAATTTGTAATAATAATAATAATAATAAATTAACTCGATCCAAAAAAAATGGATAAAGGGAGAGAATGCTTTAATAAAACAGATGATTCCTGTGGAAATAAAAAAAAAACAATTGCTAATTAATAAAATAGATAAGAATGATTAATAAAAATTTGGCCGAAGAAAACTCATATGCGAAGAACACTCATTAAGAAAATCAAGAGTTCAAAAGTGGAAAAACATGTTCGTATTCTTATACGAAACCGAGAGAAAGATGTGGCGGCCATTTTGGAAATGAAAACCGGAAACCGGAAAAGGCGGCCATTACGAATTATGCCAGAAGTCCCTCGTTTATTATTACTCACCTTCATCCCTATTCGGACAACCAGGTTCCGGGTGCGATACCCCGTTCACGCAAAAGCCAATTTTTTTTTTTTTTCAAACTGCATCCATTCTTTATATTGAGACCAGCATCAAGTAGATTGCAGTGTTTTGAGAGCGGTGCATAATTTTTGACATTTCTGCGACGAATATTTTGTTTATTCAATTTTTGAGAACACCTAAATACACGATTCAAGCAATAATTCTCCCTGAATAACTGAAAAAAAGCCATCTCCCATCCATCAACGCTAAAGCATCGTTTTATGAACCACCCATTTATTTAATGAGGATCGTAAGCAAAAGCACATCTATTTTAAATTACGAAAAAGCCTTACTCAAAAAACATTTCAAATCAATTTTTCCCTCCTACGTAATTTAACTTCAGAGCTCGGTCTTTTTTGCCACTTATATAAATTAATGCACATTTCTGTACAGTCCGTTAAAACATATGATATTCTCCTAAATTAGTAATAGATGAATTTTTACAAACGCTCTTAGCATATGCATAATGAGTATCGGAAATAAGCTTTTCGGTCAGAAAATTAAAAACGCCTCGGGTGGAGATAAACAGGTTTTGGAAAACCTCCCTGCACTATCTACATAATCATAATGATATACACCCTTTATAATAGGGGAATCCAATTTGTCATTCTCAAAATCTTGTCTGAGAATTGTAAATATATCCCTATCGAATGCCGAGATATTTCTAACGAGCTTCTCTAGCGAGATCTTAAGAAATTTAAGGAAATCGTAAAATGTAAATTACCCAAAGAAAATGAGATATACTGCTCGCTGTTACTGGGCATATATCCAATAGTTCTATCTGCAATGTCTCCTATTCCTTGCGGCTTATGAAAAATCACAGGACGTTTATGCTTGAAACGTAAATTCAAGTTACATCCATTCTGAGAAGCACCTCGATATCGGGATATCACATGATAATGATCAAAAAGCTTGTCACCATTTAAGGGTTTTCACATATGTGACAGGCCCTCGCATTGACATAGTCGGCCTGATCATCATCGGTCATGTAACCTGTTTATTTTGCCTTGTTGTAACCTGTTTATTTTTCTTTAAGAGGGTGATGATAGACTCCTCTTCTGAAAGTGAAATTTTTCAAAAGCTTTTCTACTACGTCATCACCTCTATTTGCCGCCGATTTTCTAACGCACCTCCCCATCACAGTCTATTATCACATAACACTAACCAGAGGGAACATGCCTAGCAAGTTTAGTTGCTTTTTCTATGCTAAAAGATTTAGGTGCTTTTTTCTAAAAGCACTCAAAATCTGCATATACCTGTATGACGTAAAGTAATTTCAGTTACATAAAATAGCTTTTTAAATCTAAGCTGCATTTCATTTTTATCAGGAAATTTTATCTTTTGGGTTCCATGCTCAATGCAAAACGGCATATGCTCATCGCACTAAGACTCACGACAAAATCCATACAGGCAATACATACAGAAAATTTTTCTTTCTTTATGCTTCTACAAAGAAAACAAAAGTTTGTTCAAATCTTTTATCAAACGTAAGTGTGATTTTTTAAAGTTTAGAATAGTTAAGGTATTTAAGTTTGTGTTGTGTGAGAATCTGCGGTTCTTCAGATCTTAATTTATATGTCCTAGGGAACAAAACCTCGGACCACAGTGTGCAGAAAAACAGCACCTGATCTACAATACCATTAAAATTAAACCCGAGCTTACGAATGACAGATGAACACGTTATCACTATTCCACAGTAGGACTAGAAAAATTAGATTTGCTGTATAAAAAACGCAGGGTTAAAATGAAAACAAATGACACAACAGGAAAAATATATCATTTCTCCTGATAAAAGACTACTGATGAAGCGTCCGAAAGCTTGGATGGTCTTTCTCGTTTGCTATCTTACCAAAGTTTGACATTTCCCATGTCAGTGTTCTCTATTAGGTGCTTCGTATCTTATTTCTGAAACAATATAGAAAAAAGAGGAAAATTTTTATTAAGTATTTGCCGGACTGAAAAATTTCTATAAATTATTCAGCCACGCAAATTTAAACTTTCTGTTCAAATTAACTAGAATTTATAAAGCGCATCGAGAAAAGGCAGTTTTTAAAAAGGATTCTATTCATAAAGCGTATTTTTTGAATAGTAATGAAAGGTACTAAAACGTTTAAACTGCGATTCTGTGTTTTTTACATTGTATTTAATAATGAATGGATTCAGTAGCTTTAGTGATATTTTTTGTTCAATAAAAAAATAAAACGTTTGAGATAAAACTAAGGGGAAAAGAAGATTTAGATGGCTTGGGCAACAAGCTCAAGCCATCTAAAATACGAAAGAAGGAGAGAATTTTGGATGGCCAAGAAGACCATGTGAACCAATCCGGTAGAAGGGGGAAACATGGGACGTCATAGGAAATGATGCGTTTAACCATTTAATATCCGCGGCTGTATATATACGTTTTGCTACACTCCTTTGTCTTGTTTTCGTATCTAACTAATTAATATAGATTGATTATTCGTAAACACACTTTTCGCTCAATTTAAAACCAATTATAGCACATTTGTGAATTTGTTGGATAATATAACTTCAAAAGCAAACACGCATGCGTGATTAGTTATCTCAGCCAATCTAAACTTTGTGTAATTTTCACTGATTTAGGCTTGGTAAATGTTACATCTCTTTTACCTCAAACTCAGAGTTTCCTACTAATTTTCGTTTGTACGCAGAACAATTTAATATTTTAAAACCAGTCGTACACTACGATTTTTGTTACGCATTAAATTTGGGGGCGTGGTTTATTTCATTGGTTGGTAAATGGCTCTTTCCAAGAAATAGTGAGAAAAATCTCTTTTCTTTAGGTATATTAAGAGAAATCGGCGGAAATGACTGGAGGTTAAAGGGTTAATGGAGTAGGGAAAGGTCTAAAAAGAAAAAGAGAAAGAAAATGATGAAGAAACTCTTTGGGTACAAAAGAATTGGTGATGATCATTAAGGGGGGAAGGTCCAGGTTCACCAAGGACTGTTGTACTGAAGGAAGGAGCAATAAAACTTCGAGCAATGTAATGGGACACAGTAATAATTCCATCAAATAATTTTGCAAAAAATGTTTCAGAATCGTTATTAATTACAATTACATAATGCATCTCTAAAATTGTAGCACATTTTTTAACTAGCTGTCAAAAATATGTTAATATTTTTCTAACGCCCATGCCTATGCTCAAACAAGAGCTTTTGTTGTAAAGAAAAGAAAAAGGAATAGTGTCCTGGCCCGGATTCGAACCTCAGAGATACTCCGTGTGAACCGGGGAGTGTCTTAACCAGTTCGACTCTTTTTACATCACTTCTTAATGTGCCATGTCTAGAAACTTCCTGACAATGTGACACGTGTTTAGGATTGTGGCTTTTTGTATTTCAATGTAGGTGTTTGGGTCAATGTTGAGTATCTCCAAATTCGTCGCAAGCGTTTTTGGTACTATCCCTGTTGCTGAGATGACTAACGGGATGATGAGGATCTTTTCCATACCCCATATATCTCGTACTTCATGTCTGAGATCTTGGTACTTGGTGATTTTCGTTGTGTAGGTTGTCTGTATGTTATTGGTGTTGGGTACTGCTATGTCGATTAAGTACGTGGTCTTATTCGATTTATCGACGAGGGTTATGTCAGGACGGTTATGTGGGACTGTCTTGTCTGTTATGATTGCTCTATCCCAGTAAAGCTTGTGTGTTTCGTTCTCATGCACGGTCTCTGGCTCATATTTGTAGTACGGGCATTTTTCTGTCAGAAAGCCAGCATTCGCTGCCAATTTCTGGTGGACTATTTTCGCTACTTGATCGTGTCTATGTTTGTAGTCTGACTGCGCAAGGATCTTGCATCCTGCCATCACGTGTTGGATTGTCTCCGATGCCGCATGACAGTGTCTGCATTTGTCGCTTTCTATGTCTTTTCTCTGGATGAATTTCTGATTGTTCCTTGTTGCGATCACTTGGTCTTGGATGGCTAGCATGAATCCTTCTGTCTCTGGCTGGAGAGTGCCTTTGGCCAGCCAAGAATTTGATGCCTTTTTGTCAACGTGTGGTTGTTGCAGGTCATTGTAGTGCCTGCCATGTAATGGTTTTCCGGCCCAAGTTCTTAGTTTCTGTTCGTTGGCTGTTTCCAGGACACGCTCTTCGGTACTACACAGGTTTAGTGGCGTGTAATTTGCATCTGCTTGTATTATGGCTTGGATGAGTGGCGATCGGGGACTCTTCAACTGGAAGTATTGCCTCATGCTCTGGATCTGCTTGTCATGTAAGTCTTTGAGGTCCGCTTGTCCGCGTCCTCCTTCTTCCCGGGGTAGTGTTTGCCGTTCAATTGCCGTTGCAGGGTGTAGTTGTCCGGCTCTTCTTTGGATGGTTCTCATTTTCCGCTGGAGTTGTTCTAGTTCAGTGTTGGTCCATTTGATGATCCCGAAGGAGTAGGTGAGCACTGGTACCGCATATGCGTTAATGGCTTTTGCGTGAGGTGTTCTTCCGCTCAATTTCATTTTACAGTAGCACCTAAGGTATATATGTATAGATGAAAGTGGAATTAGAATATATATCATCATCATCATCATCATCATATTCAACCATTATCTATCCACTGCTGGATGAAGGTCTCTCCAAATGCTTTCCACACAAGTCTATCCTGAGTAATTCGCTTCCACGTCACCCCAACCTGTTTTCTTATTTCATCCACCCATCTAGTTTGAGGACGTTTTCTAGGTCTCCGATGGTCTCTTGGAATCCAGTTCAGAATGTCTGTTGTCCATCGTTGATCAGTTCTTCTTGCAATATGCCCAGCCCATTTACTTTAATAATGATGTCCTCTACTTTAGTTTGCTCTCTCACCCAAGTGTTTATTTTTCGATCTCTCCTAGTTATTCCAAGCAGACACCTCTCCATACTCCTTTGGGTTGCCTGTAACTTCCGCATTACTTCAATTGTTAGATTCTATATCTCTGATCGATAAGAAGGACTGGCAATTCGCACTGATTGAAGACTTTTCTTTTTAAGACATAAAGGCAATTTCCCCTTCAGGATAAAACTGTTTCTTCCAAATGCATTCCAGCCAAGTTTAATACGTTTTTTGAGTTCTTTCATAATATTGCCGTCCATTGAAATCAGCTGGCCAAGGTAAATATATGAATCAGCAATTTCTAGCTCAGTGTTGTCAACTTGTATTTTTGTTTCCTCTACAAAATTATTGAACATGATCTTAGTTTTTTGTAGGTTCATCTTGAGTCCAACTTCTTCACTTCTAGTTGCGAGCTCTTGTACCATGTCTTGGAGTTCCAATGGGTCCGTTGAAAAAATAACAATGTCATCAGCAAACTGCAGATGATTTAAATATTCACCATTTATTTTTATTCCTTGTTATTCCAATTTATCAGCTGAAAAATCATCTGTAAAGCTGAAGTAAAA
>QLNU02015003.1:14102889-14133992 GCA_006491805.2 Dysdera silvatica | reverse complement strand
AAAAAACCCCGCCAAATCCAGACTAGGAACCCAAGAAAAAAGTGAATCCAATGGAAGGACTCCCTGAGCCCCCTGGATCAGCCTTTGTTAAGTCCTAATAATACCGGTACAGTGGTGCAGTCCGCGAGTCAACAAAATTAAGCAAAATTGGCCCTTGGACTGGAAAAGTTTGAAGACCCATGGGGTAAATCGTTCTACGTATTTTCTCCATATTACAATCCTCAATATAAAGGTATCCCCCCGTTTTTCAAATGGTTCTGGCGTTATTACTCTATCACTGTCAGAACTGCACAAAAAATAATTGGCGTAATTATGTGAGCAACCTTTTGATCACGCGGAAAATGTGTGCTTATATTTCAAATTTTGAAAATAACATTAAAATGGGCATGATAATGGTCCTTTATGCAAATGAATTGCACATTCATTTTTCGTAAGCTCAACTCCGAATCGAATCATGCTTTTGGTTTGACAATTGGATTACAGAGGCCAAAGAGTGGACAACGAGTGGTGGTCGGATACTTTTATAACGGCTATCTATGAATATATGCATTTGGGCATACGATAGAACAAATTCAAACTTCAGTCTAATTACTTTACATTTATATGTGCCAACTAAAATAATACAAATGCTTAATTAACTTAAAAATGTATTATCGTTGAAAACGTCATTTTTCACGCATATATGGAATATTGCAAAACTTGGTGAGAAACTTGCCATAAATATGACGGAAAAAACACCAGAAAATGAAACATCAAGAAAAGAGTGACGAGATGAAACTTATACGTTCAAACTCAGTAAAAAAGTTTTCAACTTTAAAAGGTTCAAATTTGAATCACGTGTAGTTTGCCATACGTTTACAGAATGTCGTGAAATGCCTCTCTATATTCTCTTATAATATATCTCATGGTGATCCATCGTTGGCAACACCCGCTTCCATATGATCACCCAAGTTAAACACCATAGAGCGCGATCACCATTCTAAACTGCTTGCATGGTTTTAGGTGACGTCAGTTACCTAACATGGCGTCCGAAACCTGACATATATTCGTCACTAACTGACAGTTTGTCTTACAAACACCGAATGGTTGGAAAAGAAAGTCGCGGACACATTGAAGCATTTCATATTGCACTGTTATTATGATACAATATAATCTATATAATTATTTACCTTTATTATGGATACAGATATCCTTCGTTTTACGCAATCACACTTTACGCATTTTCGCAATAACGCGGTTTAAAAAATTTAAAAAAAAATCTAAAATTGGTACCATTTTCTCCAATTGCAATTTGCCAAAATTGCTAAAAAATAAAAAATGCTAAAATTTCCAATTCGGTGGAGATGAAGGCGAAGAATCCGGTGTCAATGAGCCCGTCAAGAAATTTTCAAAAAGAATTGCTGGAATAGTTTAAACACATTGACAGCGTAATTAGTATCATTGAAGAGAATGGTTCTAACGTAGATAGAAGCGCCAAAGTTGCCAGAGAGATTCATAGTTCTTTAACTTGCTATCAAGAACTTTACTGAGAGAAGAAAAATGTTGCCTCTTGCTGCTTACTCTTAACAATTTCTTAAAGAAAGCTGGCGATCAGGGACCTTCATGAGATCAAGATTAATAGTACAGTATGTAATTTTTAAATGTGCTGTACAGTATTGTACTTGAAATTATTAATTAATTTATAAAAATTAAAAACAGGAATTTCATAAATTTATGAATTTTATTAAATTTTATAAAAATAAAAGAAAGAAAGAAATGTTGTTTTATTAAATTTTATAAAAAATAAAACAATTAATGAGAATTGTATTTGTACCAGTTAAAGGTAACTTTTTTTTTCTTTGAACTAATCTCCATCTTACCCATGTTAAAATGAATTCACTCTACGCGTATATGTGTTATGAGATTATTTTTCGGAACCAATTTAATCGGGTAAGTCGAGGGATACCTATACAGTTTCTAGGGTATATAGTTTCTATATAGTTTCCTATAACCTATATAGTTTCTAGGGTTGATTGCACGCAGGCCAAAAATAGGTATGAACAAGTGATGCAGCTTGTAAAGTCGGTTTTTCCAAGAAATTGAACCAGAATTCGACAGAGTCGAACCCGCCTATAACGAAAGGGACGCAAAGAAAACGTTCAATATATGTAAACTTCGGTATACTTATATATACCGACTAATGAATGGTACGAAATTCAAGGCACACGAAAAAGCTTCGAAATACAGTAGAACCTCCATATAACGAACTTCTGTATAGCGAAATTCTCTAAATAGCGGTAAATTCTCATGGTCGTTACATATAAAAGTATTTCTATTTAATAAAAAAAATTCTACATAATGACATTTTAACGACTAAAACAGAAAATCGAGTGGTCACGTCAGTGACATCGGGTTCCTTGATAACGATTTTAAGGTAAGTGGCAAACCAACTTAATGAGACACGCCTAAAGGACTTTAAATTCCCTGATAAAGATTTTTCCCAAGCACACATATAGGGGCGGCTTCAGTGCTGCCCGGGGTCCCGTTTAAATGAGGGCGCCAAACTGGTCAAGTTTAAAATTTTTTAATTGACCAGATAGTAGAAAATCCCTTTAAAAAAGAGACAAGTTTACAGCAATTTTTAGAGAAATCCTTTCAGAGACTTTTGGCTACTTTTATAGGGTATATAGCATGGGCGCCCCGAAGGGGGTGCAAGGGGTGGATTTGCACCCCTTTGGCTTACGAAAAAAGGAGGGAAAAGACTGAATCCACAAAAAACTATATTCCGACAACATTATTTAATAGGAATTTTTTCTGGATGCACCCTCTGCATATAGTTCTAGGGCGCCTATTTTATTTATCTCACTGTATAGATCTGTGAAAATCTGTTTCCGCCGAAAGGGGCGCAAAAAACCAATCCGTGCCAGCCCACCCGGGTTCAAAATCAACATCGAGCCGCCCCTGCACACACATAGACCTGTGTCCGGTTGCTCCATACAGTTGGAAGCAGATAGGCCAGGAACAGACACATATTTGAACACAGTATTGATTGAATAGTAGTATTTGTCCGCCTTTTTGCTCGTTTGATTACCAGAAATCCAGACCTTGCAAATTTCCCACAGGAGTGATAACACTTTTATGATGAATCAACATCACCAGGTGTTGTACCGCAGGGCAGTAGAATTTTTTTTTTACAAAACCATGACTGTGTATGAAAAAAAGGCATTAAATACCTTTCCATTTTAAGGAAAGAATTGTTCAACTATTTTTTTTTTTATACGCATGTATATTTGACACTTAAAACGTCCATTTTTAAATGGTTGAATGTTATTTATGAGAAACAGTCGTTAACTGAAAAACGGGATTTTAATTGTGGTATCATATTGCCCTGCCCTGGTTCATGTATACATCATTTTCACATGACGAATTTTCTACCTAATGATATTTTTTTCATGGAACCGTCCATTTTGTCATACGAAGGTCCTACTTTATGTGAAACGGGTAATTCGCAGCTCAGTAAGAGAAGGTTCGGCCGCATTATCACTCAAAAATACTATATTATGAGTTTTATACACGTTATATAATATGGAGAATGATAACAAATTATTAAAATAATGACTGTTAATTTGATTCTGATGCTTGTAGCACGTAGCTATTGAAATACACATAAACATTTTGAAACTTTTTTAACTGGGATAATGTATTGCAATTGCTCTTCATAAGCTCTATGCTGTGCGTCACATAAATGCAAGTTATATTTCAAGTACTAACAGCAGCGAAGCAATTCAAAATTCATGAAGATGCTGAGGTGGCCTCAAAGATGATTGTATGATGCGGACTTAGAGAAAAAACGTGTTTTAATATTCAATAGGAAGATTTGAACTCCACTGTCCTACACCAGTGAGTATTAAGGCTATCAATGGAGAAAAGAGGATAAACAGAAATTTATAGAAATTTTTCTGTTACAAGAAATTACATTTTACAAGTTTTGTGATGGAGTAGGTTTCATTTGCAAGTCCAATCCGTAAATAAACAGATAGACGTAGAAAGATTTAAATTTTACAACAAGGAGAACATTTTTGTTGGCATCAGTGCTTATGATTTCGGAATTACACTTTAGTGGGTGGATACTTTTGCATGGGCAGCTTGGTACTATCTCCTCACGAAAGTTTTAATCACGGATTAAGTATTTATGCAAATACAATAGTATTTATGTAGATACAAGAAGTATTTATGCAAACACAGAAAGTATTTATGCAGATATAAGAAGTATTTATGCAAATACAGAAAGTATTTATGCAATTATAAAAAGTATTTATGCAAATACAAAAAGTATTTATGCAAATCAGCAGTATTTATGCAAATACAAGAGTATTTAATGCAAATACAGGAAAGTATTTATTAAATACAAAAGATTAGTAAATACAAAAATATTTATGCAAATACAGAAAGTATTTATGCAAATATAAAAAGTATTTATGCAAATACAAAAAGTATTTTTCTTTTCAGGTCCTCGAGCTCTCTCTCACTCTCTTTTTCTATGAGAGCCTCTTCTAGAAATAGGTTTTTTTTTCAAAATAAATTATTTTAGAATTTTATTTTAAATCTTTTGTTTTGTCTGAAGTTGTGCAAAAAAAAAATGAAAATTGTTCTTTGACGTTAAAAATATATTCAGAACAGAATTAATTCAACGGTAAATCTTGTGTATATTTTGTTTTTTACAAAGGTTAGTGCCTTCGTCTACTCTTTAAAAAGGTTAATTTATAATTTCTTATAATTTAAAGGATAATTTATAATTTTTTAATATACCTCTATGTTTTAAATTCAAATTCACGTTAAGAAATTTATTTATTAATATAAAATATTCAACCGAACCTTGTTAAGACGAAGACGCTTAAAACGAATTTCTTTTAGTACGAACCGTTTTCTGAAATCACATCAGATAGCATTGCGTACTATCAATATCCGGATAAGACGAATTACTGCTTCATACCGGCCCTGCGGTGGCGCAGTGTGGTAACGCGTTCTCCTATTGCGCGGCTAATCCGGGTTCGACTCCCAGCAGTGCAAAAAGAACGCTTACTCAGAGATCTCATAAAGATCGCACTGCTCACTGTAGTCCGGGGTTTGGTTCCCTAGGCCTTAAGAGGTTCGGATTCCTCGGAAAACAGTAGGTCCCGGCGCAGCATGACCACTGTAGTCTTTGAGCCGTAAAACCAAAAAACAAACAAACAAACAAACTGGTCATACGAGCACCTTTTCTGCTTCATTCTTGTGTTCGTCTTAACAAGTTTCGGCTCTATTAGTCTACTTATATATTTAATATTATAAAATATATTATTTAATTTAATTAAAACATTAATGAATTTAAGCCCCCCCCCCCTCTGTAAGAACATCTAGCTACGGGCATGTTCCTTTCCTTGAAAATAAAAAAAAAAGGTCACTTTTTAAAATCAAGTGGTTTATAAATTAAACTCTACATCATTTTAAACCATGTAGAAAACTTCGATACATTACTTTAGAATATACAGAGAACTGCAATAGAAAGAAATATAGATTTTAGAATAATTGCAATTAACATGTAAAAGTATTTTTAATATTTGATAATTAAGAAACAATGCCAATCCATATGATTTTTTGGCGACCTTTGGTGTGAAATTTACTAGGTAGAAAGTGAACTGGAAGAAAGTAAATGACATAGTGACAGTAATGACAGTACTGCATTTGACAGGCGGGGTCACGACCCCATTGAGAAAGGCTTTCTGAAGTATGTGAAATAGAAAGAGTGAGGAGGAGGACAAAAGGGGGAGGGGTGTCGTCAATTTCAGAAGGAGCGATTGATTAGAATCGATCGATTTTCGGGTGATGAGTGGGCGGAGGGAAAAGTCATCTGGCCGAACAAAAGCGAAACGACAATTCTCTTGAAAAGTATCCCCCATTCGCCACCTCCACCAATTTTATCTTACTCTTTATTGAAAGGAGATGGCTAAAGCGGCCACCGCTAGGGAGAAATATAGCGGCTGGAAGTGGGGGCCGCAGGTCGCAAGGAAGTATGCCCATCATTTTCATCTGATCTATGATCAGCCGATAGCTTTCTCTTGACAATTGATTTTCGTTGATGGAATATGGGTCACAGGACGTTTTTGACAGACTCGCCTCTCTCTTCACCTTTTCGATTGATTTTCTGTCGCTTTATTTCTGGACCTAGCTTTGATGGAGAATGATGCAATAGATTAGCAGCTATAATTAATCGATTATTTAATATATTTTGTTAATGTGTAGATAGGAAGTGATGTTATAGTGGGCCAGAATATATTAAATTATATTTGTTTCACTGTATCGTCTTTATCGTAGTCAATCATTCTATGTCCTCTCAAGGGATCTTCAGGTCTCTTCATGTGACCTCCATGCCTGTTGATCCTGAGAAATGAATTTCCTGTTGCCCTTATCTCGTCCTGTATTTCATTTATTCATCTTAAGCTGAATATTTACGTATATTCGAATGTTAAGGTATATTTGAATATATGTATACGTTAATTTTGTGTTGGATTCTGAATGCAGAGTATACTGTAACACTCAGGAGATATGCAGAAATCTGTTGCTCAAATTTTGGCAGATTACCTTTACATAAATACATACAATATTTAATGCAATATTGTCTACATTATCTATTTCGTCTAGAGGAAGTTTCAATGATCCGTTTTATATAGCCCATATTTAGTTGAATTCTACGGTGGAAGGTGGCAGAAATGTCAAATTGAAATGATCGGTTCGTTAATTGTATTTTTGTGGCGCAAGGACAAAAATGATCATTCTACACCAAGCAAGGTGAGAAAGTACAGAAGATTTTAATATCGAGATAAATTAAAAACGAAAATGCCAAAATTATATCTAACATAAAATGAGAAGAAAAGATGTAATAAAATCAAGGATTTAAAAACCAATAATAGATAAAAAATTAAAAATTGTTTCATGATTAAAAGAGTAACATAAAATGACACGAAGATAAAATTAGTCAAATTGAAGAGAATATTAGCGAGGGCTCTTTAAATGGAAGAAATTGCATGTGTTATCCATCGAGTTGACTGTAAAAAGAGAGAAATAGCAATTATTGTACCATGTTTTATGACATGTTCTTTATCCTGAACTAAATTTATATATAACTTGATTTATTTATTATCCATAAATTTTGGGGGCTTTAGGGATATGGGCCCCTTAGAGGCGTCCATGGAATGTTTTGTGCTCCTTAAAGTTGAGTGATACTTGCAATGCAATGATTTCACAAAGTAAGAGGTCACCCGTACAAAAATAAAACAATTATGGAACAAAGACCCGTTCCAGGATTCGAACTTAACTTTCGAATTTAAAGTCCAATGCCCCTATGATGCTCAGATTAAATTCATGCTCACGTATAATTCTCAAGCGAGATGAAATAACGTCGGTTTCGTTTCATTTGTGAAAATTTCAGAAGTTTGCCAGCTTACATAATTTTCAACTTTTATGTTCTCAACGCAAAACTGGAAAATGAAAGGAAACCCCATTACAGCAGGAAATAGAAATTTCGGTTGACAAACTCGCCGGACATTTTTTAGAGGAAAATGTTTGTTTCTAAGTGCAGAGCTCGTCTTCTTTTAAGCCTGTTGTGAATACATTACGAAATCCTTTCAAAATACAGAAAAGATAATTTTCTGTTGAATGGGAAACATTAAAATACCAAAAGCAAAATGAAGTCAAACATACGGAGCAACAGTTGGAAACACAAAGCCCTTTTAATCTTCTTAACAGCCGAACGCTAATTGGCGTTCTTTGTTAATTCTCAAACTAACTGTTAAATAAAAGGTAAAAAAAATAAAGGATTAGTTGTTTCGGTATTAAAGATTAACGTTATTTATTCAACGGCAATTCCTTAGTCCTTATGTCATCATTATTAACAACAGCCATTAATAAGTCTCTACACAATATGGAGGTGTCTGTTGTTGCACGTAGTATGATGAAAAAACTCAGTAGGGTTTGGGTTAAGTTTACCACGCTTTCCAGATGCATTGGGAAGCTCAACCTACAGCTTAACAAAGGATTCGAACTTCGGTTCCTTCACTCTCAAATAGTTCAGGATTAATATTATATAGAAATTAATAACCATCCCAATATTATATAGAAATTAATAGATATCTCAATACTATATAGAAATTAATAACAATCTCAATACTAAATAAAAATTAGCTATTTCAATACTATAACAAATTTTAACTATCTCAATGCTATATAAAAATTAATAATTATATCAGTTTTCTATAAAAATTAATAGCCATATCAGTACTATATAGAAGGAGTCATATCTATACTATATAAAATTAACGACTATATCAATATTATATAAGAGTTAATAGCTATATCAGAACTATATAAATAGAGTCATATCAATGCTATATAAAAATTAATAACTATATCAGTATTGACTATACCATTTTTGACACCGACGTTATTAACTCAAAATAGAGATTTATATATAGAGAGAAAAATAATCGTCTCCCTGACCCAGAATCGAATTAGGAAACCTCTGTCTGTACTGAAGTGCCTTTACCATTCGGCCACCACAGCAGGAACGATGATCGTTTTCTTCGTATTTTGTGTTTTCACAGGATATCATTACTCTTCCTAAAATTAGCACAACTGCCAAATTGGTCAACAGATAAAGCCACCAGGGCGTGTGAAAATATATCAATACTATAAAAATTATGTCAATATTGTATAAATTATTAATAGTTACATAAATTTATTCTAAAATGTTTTATTTGGCCTATTCTGCTCCACGGTTTCGAGAACTGGACATTAAAAAAAGGCATAAATAAAATCGAAGTTTTGAAATATGGACCCACAAAGGTTATTGACAAAAAATGGGCTGACAAGATCTCCGATCAGGAAGTCCTGAACAGGTCCATACAAAAACATTATCATCCTTCCAATTCTGAGAAGAGCATATCGGGACATATAGAGAGCGAAAAAATACGAACCACCCCAACTGGTACTGGAGGAAACTCGTGGGGAAGAAGAGGCAGAAAGAGAAGAGGGTTGATTATTTAAATGCTTGAACTAGGCTAAGCATAGAAAACATTATCCATGCCGTAGATGGACGAAAATGTGCCAATAGTGGTCGCCAACCTACGATCGGAGAAACCACTTATGATGACGACATAAATTTATAATAAGTCCTAGTTGTTGCTGCTACTACTTTAAGACTAGTTTTTTGAGGACTGGATTCAACTATTAGTAAATTTGGATCTAATAAGTAATTTGTCTTAGAGCGGAAGTCAGGTAGTTCCATTCATTCTGCCTGTGACTCATTAATAGCCTTGATGTGCAAAATATAAGTGTGTAAATGCAAGCAAGTGAAAGAAATAGCCAAAGTCAATTTTTAAATTAACGAGTTTCAATTAACATTATCTGCACCTCCAATTATTAGCACTCTCTAATTCTCAAGTAACTCAGTAGGTTTTCAACGTTAACAATAGCTATCATTATTGCATTTACCGAAAACATTTACTATACCTTTTTTATTATACATATGCACCTTTTTATTATACATATGCACCTTTTTATTATATAAGTAAATAAACCACACTTACATATATATTAACTTATACAAAGTTGAAGTAGTAAGACCATATAAATTAAAGTAGTAAAAACCTTTTAAACTAAAATACTAAAATTATAGAAATAAAAGGAGGGAAGAGGAGTAAATGAAAATTTTATCAGTATCGGCGATTTTTTTTTCTTCAGGTTCCGCCCAAAATCCCCGGCTTGATGGCTCATTTGCTTTTTCTGACTACAATAATTGAGATTTGTGATTAATACTGAATGAACTAATATTGATCAAAAATTAGTTAAAAATAGTATAAATCCAGAATATAGTTAGTTTAAAAAATATATTTTTTAAATTTTGCAGGATCCTATTTTAGTAAAAAACTGAGTACCGTCTCCATTCTTATAAGCTTGTAATGTTGATGTATGTGTGTGTAATATGTGTGTACGCATAACAGTTGTTTTATAGTATATAATTTATATTTTATATGTTAGATTGTCGGTATAAATATTAATTCATCATCGGATCATTAATTATCAATCTTTTGCAGCTACCTCATGATCTGCAGTTTCTATTGATTCGTCATTTTATGTATTTTTATCGAACGCTGCCAATTCAACCACAGCTAAATTTTAATTTTGAAAGTAGAATAGGGAAAATATTTCCTTTGACTGTCCGCCAAACCCTTAGTGATGGAAATTGAATTCCCCCATTGAAAGACTTTAATACAGCTTCATCCGAGAGGATGGCATCACTCTCTGCACAAAACGAATCGAGAGATGAAACTTACTCATCCTAGGTTCAAAGTACATAAAACTCCCTGATTAAGTTTGATTCCTCCATCAACAGCTGAGTAAAGATCCCTCGCTTCATCAGTTCCGAGTTCGAATCTTTTGTATAAAGTGAGATGGCACGTAGAGGGCAGAAATAGATTTGCATCTCCTGATTTACAGAGTGATTGTGTGTTGCAGAGGGATCTCGGGAAGGAATTCTTTTAAATTGCTCCTCCGCATGCTCTCATGTTTCGGGTCTCCCCATCGGATATCTATTTTCATTAGTGTAATGAATGTAATTTCAGTCTGTTTATGAGATAAGAGGAACAAAAGTCACTGATGAGTATTTTTCGAAATAAATATTTAGTGGGAAAATATGAAAAAAAAAATTAAGCATCGAAAGAATTCACAAATTTAAAGGTATATTTCCAGGGTTTAATATATTTGACGAGGAAATCAATTCAGACAATAGCAGGCAATAAACAATTGAAATGTAATACTCACTTTCTTAAATCAGACTCACAGGCATATGGAGAACACATATAAAGGATTTTTTTAAACTAAAGTTTTTTTTTTTCAGCTATTCTTCAATAAAATTACAATTTTTTTTTAAATAACCACCTTATATACGAAAACCGCCTCATAATTTTTTCCTTTTATGAATTCGAATAATGTTTTACAGCATTTTGAATAATAAATAATTTAAAGTCATATATTCACTTATGAACATCTGAAAAAAAAAAGAAGTGAATTTTAAGGTGGTCTCGAACCTCCGACCTGCGGATTGCATAACCGATTCTATGATTACTACACTGAGAAGAACTATGTATGTTTGTGTAATGATTTTAGTCTCTATATTTATAAAGGGGAGATATTGGAAGGTGAAAAACTTAACAGAAGGTAAGTGAAAGAGAGAATGAAGACTTGCGAAGTTAATATTGGGATTACTCAACAGTATTGCAACGTTACTTACAAAACGTACTATAGCTTACAAGGACCCCACCACCCCCCCGCCCGAGCTTATACAACGAATCTAAAAAATTTATGATTCAGCTTAATATTATGATTCACCATAAAAACCTTAATGTGTGAAAATTAGCAGCTATCTCTCCCCAAAAATAGAGAAATTAAATATTAAAAAGTAATTCCAATAGCGTCAAGTATTACCCTTTTGTCAATATGTGGCGAGATAGATAGTTGGTCTAAAAAGATGAAGAGCGAATGCAAGGACGTATTCTAAAAGTTTAGAATACGTCCAGTAATACAGTGATTGCGTTAACTTATTGGATTTAAATGTATTAGATTTTAAAGTAGCTGAAAATATCTGGTTTTGTTTTCTATTCGTTAAATTGAAGTTCTATATTATTTTTGTTTTATTGCTGAAAGTCGCAGCAGAAAACAATTTACTTTAATTTTTATAATCACATTGCAAGTTGCAATTCAGTTTATGAAAAAGAGGAGTATAAATTCTTATTATGAAAATTCTGCCAAGATATCGCTTGTATTCTATTTATCCGTGTGAGGATAACATGGAACAGACTATAAATATATTTATTGTTCGACTTTTTGAGGAATTTATGGAAGAAATTAAAAGGCGCCAAATGGAGATAAAGTCTCTCTTCTGTCAAACCAAAATCATTTTTTATTAATTATTTTTAGCGTTAATCCGAGGAGATAGTTGCAAATTCTCATATATTATGTTTCTTAGAGTACGTACTATGACTCAATTAAATTCGTTAGATTCGAGTATGAGTCTTTGTTGTTGTGAGGCCTTGTGTAATGATAAATTATTCGTATAAAAATTCGTGTAAAAAATAATCTTTTCTCGGCGCCCCGTGGGAACTGAACTCACAACTCATTGATAATCAGGATTACTATAGATAACTGGTAATGAAGCGGTCGTGGGTTCGATAACCACCAGGCACTGAGAAATCGTTATTTTTTTGTGAGTAATTTATCATCCAATATTAATACATCATCAGCTATGGTGAGAATTATTTGACTTTAATACTATAATAGTTGCTATATTAAACTGTAATATAACCAACTTACAGAACATACCGTAATTAATTTGTAATATTTTACAGTATTACAAGTTACTTACAGTATATAGAACGATGTTCATGAGTAATTTATCATCTAATATTAATACATCATCAGCTATGTTGAGAATTATTTGACTTTAATACTATAATAGTTACGATATTAAACTGCAATATAACCAACTTACAGAACATACCGTAATTAACTTGTAATATTCTGCAGTATTACAAGTTACTTACAGTATATAGAACGATGTTCAGTATAAACGATGTTACAGTATATAGAAACACCCACGTAATATTGCTTAAGCTAGAGCATCTTAGGTTTAATCCAAATCACAAAATTTCAACGTGCTGTAAAGAGGAAAAAGAGTATTACTCATAACCAGCAATATATTTGTTTAGACCAGAGCGTTATAACCGTCTAGACCACCAGAGCACGAGAAACAATACACGTTTCTTTTTACATGCGTATTTGAATTCAGAAAATTATTGACAAACGTTACTTACATTGTACACAATACTTACATTGTACTGTAAAGTTTTATAGTTAAGGTTCATAGAACCTTTTGCGCAAAATTTCGATTGTAAATCCTTTTTTAGGCGTTTTAAATTATGTAAAATTTCATTCTATATTCTATGGGTACCGATTGTGGGCTAGAACAATGTTTAGTTTACAGATAAAAATTCGATGTTGTTAATCACCATCTGGCGTTAAATAAACGTTACATTCTACATAGGAATATTTACAAATAAAGTCTGGCCTCTCCAATCCGAAATTCCGAAGTCGAAAATATTCAAAAATCCTCACATTTCTTCTTTTTATGTCAAATAGAAAGGAATTCCTTTGAAGATATAAATTTTTTCTCACTTCTTTTTAACGCCGTATCTTCTAGTTCAAAAACCGAATAAATCCAAAATTTGAGACATTGTTCCAAGCATTTCCGGTATCCAAACTTTATTAAAAACTGAATGAAAGGAGGAATACATATAGCATTCAAGCACTTCTGCGTATAAATCATACTGGTTGAACGTCTAATTACAGTCCACACATGCCTATTTTGAACAATTATTTTCCACATAACCTCAGCCTGTTTTTTTTTCCCACCTAGTCTAAGGATACTTCCTAGATCTTTGATGCTCTTTTGGAATCCAGATTATAATTTCAGTTTTCCATCGATGATAGGTCTTCCTGTAAGTACCTTAGCCTATTATTATTGCACCGGATTTTTTTTTTACTTTAATAATGATGTTCTCATACACGTTTAATGATTGAAAAATTTTAATGAAAGGATTTAGTGAAATATGAAATTCGGTATTTTAGAAACATTAAAGCGTTGGCATCTTACTACTAAAGTGCAAGAGTTGTAAGAAATGTCAGTTTTGATAGAGATGGTATTATTCGAAAAATAGTGGCATTGGAAGCAAGAATCATTATAAATACATCTTGCCGTGCAACGAGATATGGATGAATTTCAGCGAATACAGAAGAACAAAAAGGACAAAGATTTAACCGAATACCCACTTTTAGATGAAAAGAGGTAAACCTTGGCTTAAATTACAATAAGTAATGTTAAAATAAAGCAAGCATTATATAAAGTAAAACACATAATCGCAATTTAAGTGAATAAAGCTTTTGATAGCTATTTCGGAAGCACGTTTAGGCTTCCTTCTTCAGAACCCTAGTTACACTAATGTGGCCCACATGCTAGAAAAACTATCGATGCCAAATTGCTAGTCCAAAATTAGTTCGGGTAAACCAGTTGTGGGTACGTAGCCGCGTCTTTTGCTATGGGACGAATGAAGTTTCTCCAAATAGAGGACATGGAATTGAACGATTTATTACTAACAGATTGGCATCGATGAACTTTTTAGCATGTGGACCACTTTAATGCAAGTAACGTTCTAAAAAAGGAAGCCTAAAGTGCTTCCGAAATAGCTACCTACCGTTTTATTTATTTAAACTGAAATTATGTGTTTTATTTATATAATATTTATTAGCAGCGAGTCGTATATCTTTATTATAATAAAGCATACGCTAGTAAATTTTGAGGATATGTAAAGACGGCGTTCCTTTTTTCTCAATATTACAAAGTAGTCCAAACTATTCGCTTATGAATACATTAAATGTCTACGAGCACGTTGTTAAGAACGTTTCCGAATATTCCTCCATCATATATAACGAATAAAAGTTGACAACAAAGAAAGGACAATGTGAACTTCCATCAGAAATCGTCATCTCCTGATGATGATAGCTACGAGTATATGCCGTCGAAAAATGTATTAACGTTTTAACTTAATTTACTGCACCAACTAATTTTTATAAATATTTCCACCACCTTCTCCATTTTTGTAAAGCACGTCTGTTTTACGAACTTAGAGTCAGGAATATCTATTTCAATCACTATAGTTTAGAAAGCATACTGGCGCAAGGCATCGAATACAGTTGGTTTTGTCTATAAACTAAGTGATGTATTTTTACCTAGCCTTCCCTTGTTGTCATATTTTCCTAACAACATAGGGTGGTGAGTGAAGATTGGTTGGTTGGTTGTATTTTTATAGCGCAATGATATCAAGAGACATTCTGCCTCGAACAACGTGAGAACGTGTACACAGTTACAAAATAAACAAATTAGATTTGCTTCTTCTTTCGCTTTGCCATTTCCCATGTTATATGGGGTCGGCGTTATGGTCCTTTAATCTTCTCTTCCACAATCTTCTATCCAATGCCTCTTCTCTACTCCATCCATACTCTTCCAGATCTTCCGTCACTTTATCCTTCCATCTCAGCCGTGGTCTTCCCCTCTTCCTCTTACCCATTACCACCAGCTTATCCAATACCTTTCCCACATATTCCTCATTTCTCCGCTCCATATGCCCAAGCCATCTTAACCTATGTTCTTGTATTTTTCTTCCTATGGGTCCAACCTTGACCGTACCTCTAATTAGGTTATTCCTTATTTTATCCCTCCTTGTAACACCATTCATCCACCTCAACATTCTCATCTCAGTTACTCCCATCTTCCTTTCATGCGCTCTTGTAATTGGCCACGTATCCGCCCCGCATAACATTGCAGGTCTGACCACAGTTTTGTACAATTTTCCTTTCATCCTACCGCTTACTTTCCTATCACAGAGCACTCCACTCATCTTTCTCCAATTTAACTACCTACACTGGATTCTGTGTTGTATCTCTGTGGTCATAACTCCATCTCAGCCTACAAATGATCCAAGATACTTAAATTTTTGTGCCGATGGTAATCCTTCATCTTGTAGACCTATGCTACTTACGCTTTCTCCATTTAGTGCCACATATTCTGTCTTTGTTCTGCTTATCCTCAAACCTCTAACACTTTCCCCCATTCCTCGGTTTTCCTTTCTACTTTTTCACAGGATGTTTCGCATAGTACAATGTCATCTGCAAACAGCATACTCCATGGTGCATTACAGTTTACGTCTTTCACTAAAACATCCATTATCAGATCAAATAAGTAAGGACTGAGAGCTGAACCCTGGTGCAGTCCAACCTTTACCGGGAACCCTTCTGTCAAACCTATATTACTCCTAACCTGCGTCTCCACTCCTTCGTAGATTTCCTTTACAAGTCTTACGTACTTCTCCGATACTCCCTTTTTCTTATACACTTCCATATCTCTTGTCTACGTACTCTATCATATGCCTTCTCTAAATCTATGAACACTATATGTAACTCTGCAAAAAAAAAATAAAATCCAAAGTAAACAAATTAAAGCTAAAATGGTAAAACATAGTGAAATTAAAGTATCAAATGTGCCAAATGAAAAGATATAAAAAATCATACAAGATAGGAAATGCCAAAATTAGATAAAAACTTAAAAATGATTTCATGGTTAAGTGGTAAGTGAAGGAATACTCGAACGTGCTCTTGACTATGTACTTTAATCATGAAATATTTTCACATCGAGTGGTTGGTGGCAGTGGCGGTTTTAGCACTTGAGAGGCCCAGACCTAATCCAATTTTGAGACCCACCTCCTTCTAAATATTTCCTTTGCGGCCTTTCCTGTCCCTATCTATCTTACAACAGTTGGCATAACTAGAGGGGGCGTATCCCCACTAGAAAAATATTACCCCCTTGAAAATTCCCCACTCAATGAAATATCTAATAATACTATGTGCTGATAATCGAAGTAGGGGCTATAGGGCCCCCAAAAAATAATTATCCCCCTACATTCCGTGGCTGGTTACGCCAATGCTGGCAACTATTATGAGGTAGCAAATATTTTAGATTATATGAAGGGGTGAAAATCATAAGGATATAAGTGAAGTTTCAAACACAATTTTTATCATTGCTATATATTTTACGATATTACTGTAACTTAATTTTACATGTGTATTCCCCCTCCCTCCCCTCGGTCAACACGAATTGAAACTATTATTTATAAAATTAGTCTACATTCAAACTTTTAACTAAAATAAATGACTGCAATTTTTTACTTTTGGTTGAGATATTAAAGTTCAGAAAAATTTATTCACCCAATTATCTGCTAAATTATACATTTCCACGAAGAAAATATTATTTAAGTTCAACAGAAACGTCTGTGCGAAGACATCACGACACATCACATAGCTTGTAAGCCATAAAATAAAATTTATAAGTATTCCGGCGAAAGTTTTAAATACAGAGCAAGCACACATTTTATTTCATAAATATTTGCTTGTGGTGAGAAATTGCAAAACGTATTTATTAACACGTGAAAATTTAAAATGATAATTTGTTTTTTGATTGCGGTCCTTGTGATTTTGAGACCAATGTTTTGCGACCCGTGCGGAAATTCGCCTCTGGTTGGTGGTACGTCATCATCAACATAGAACTTAGAAAATGGAGAAATTTTCTTAGAAAAATTCACTATGGAGAGGGCTTAAATATATATTACATATACATTGCAATATATGTAAAATTGCAATTTATCTCAAAATATTGTGGGGCACGGGCCCATATAACTACACCTATGTACTTCGCATTATTTGGAGAAACCTCTACATTTCCTCCCAATTCTGTGATATTCCTGTTATTGCAACATTACCTGCTGCATTCTGACCCTATCCTTACCTCTTTCCTCATGTTCTAAACTGAATTAATCATGAAAGAGGAGTTCAGTATAACTCAATGACAGTGAGCCCTGCATTTAGCGAGGTTCCGGATATTACAAGTAAAATATGGATGTTACTTTGTATAATGATAACACAGAATACTTTTATCGCTTTTAGCGAACAAGAGTTCCATAGATTTAACATCAGATTTAACAGGTAAGAAATGGCAAGTCCTTATTTTAAAAATTGAAATAAAAAAATTGTAAATTGAAAAAAAATCAGCAATCGAGAATGTTTCATCTTACTCGCCTCAGTTGAAAGCAAACTTTCTTACTTGAAACCGGAGAATTCTCATCATTTAAAGCATACTTAATGAGGAATTCACAATAACTGTTCCTTATGAAAATTTTGATTGCACGAACGACTATGCAAATAAGGTGTTAAATATTTTACAACGGATTTTAATAACCATACCTACTACAAAATAAATTAAAAAAATTATAGATTATTTTTTGTACATCCCGAACAAATTTATTTAGGGAATTATTACTAACGCAAATTTTAAATGCATTTTTATATAACTTTGTGTACTGAAATACCAGTGATAATGTGTAACATCAATGATATTATATTACATTCGTCTACTGCTCTAGACACTCCAGGCTCAAAGGAGGGATACTGGTCCGAATCCAGGATGAGGACGGTGTCCCTTTTGTCCTAAACAAAAAAGCTCTAGATTGTGCTAATTATACGTTGGTGTCGGAAATTATTGTATACTAAATCCGCCATAAAAAACTCACAAAAATCTCGCCCCGGAGGCTTTGTGTGTTGACCATTATTTGGCAATTGTGTTATCCCTGAGAAGGGTAATAATATCTTACATCCTCATATACGGAGAAAAAGAGCTTTCTTTTTGTCCTCATTCGTCTAGCGGTCCAAGACACTCCGGGCTAAACGGAGGGACCCTGGTTCGAATCCAGGATGGGGAAAGCGTCTCTTTTTCTCCAAAATTACATAAGCTCTAGTTTGAGCTAATTAATACGTGGGTGGCAAAAATTATTGTAAAATAACGTATTATGTTTTTCATAAAATTTTGGCAAATACACACAAAACCAAATATTTATTTTATGTATGCCTCATATGCTATCTGAAGAAACCGTTTCAGACTTTGAAATTACAAATTACAAAATCGGATTTAGCGAGGGGCTGGGTCTAATAAGCATTTGCGTTGGTTCTCACCTCCTTGTTTTATGTGTCCGGCAATATATTGGTTTTTTCAATAATCAAACCATGCATTGATTTAAAAAAAAAGTGTTGAGTAATTCCTTCAAACATATGAACATTAACGTTAAAACTGTCGGAAGGAAACAAATGTGTTTGTACCAGATATACTAACTTTATGAAACAGCTTAGGCAATTCCGTCTGTGTCGTACTAACCTAATTTATTTTAAAACGAAAAACATGTCAGCATTATTAAAATCCGGAACTCCTCTCCGTCAGTTAAAAAACGATCTTTAAGAGAAACTAGATTGCTTCGTTTATATTTTCCTCATTTTTTTTATCCGGAAAAGGAGAAATTCGTATCCGGAAAATAAAATACTACTCGAATTCCCGCTTTCCCCATTGGGAAATTCTCCAGACCATTCTTTTCCATTCCGTTTTATTTGCCTTTTCAACCTTTAGAGAATTTTTCGGATAACAAAATTCTCTGATTAGTGTGCTTCTTTTCTATTGACTCAGAAAAACAAGATTTGGAAGAAAATATTTCCAGACTTCTCGGAACAAAATCTGGAAGAAAAGCAAAATATTCTATTCTTTCCACAATGACCTATTCTCCATAATATATATATATATATATATATATATATATATATATATATATATATATATATATATATATATATATACTTCAAGTACTATTTTTAAAAGAGAAACTTCGAAGCTAAAAATATTATATAATATTATATTCGAAGCTATAAATATTTATATTTCTAACATACTTTAGAGGACAATATATTACCACAAGTATATATCGCAACAAGTAAAATTTCACGACTTGCCCAAAGTATAAGAAAAGATTACGCAATGTTTCGAGATAAACTGTCCTCTTTACCAAGCGACATATATATCATTTCTAAAATTTGCTTGGAATTGCATGATATTCATACAAATTGCTTTAATACCAAAAGAACCAAAAAGTACTACAATGAAATTTATTCAATTTGTTGTCGTTAATTTGGAATTATGATTATATTGTCATCTTTTTTAATATTCTGACGCAGTATATAATGGAATGAAAGTGTTCAACACCTTAGTGATTTCCAATAAACCAGCTTTAGTTATAAGCTAGAATTATCGGTTTAGCCGGAGGCTTATTTGGTTGATTGTATTTTATGGCACAAGGACAGCGCCAAGTGTCCAGCGCCAAATCCTGCGCCAAGTGGAAATTTATCTAGAGATCTGCCAACTGTCCATGTTGTCTTCTTAGAATGCATGATGCACCCAGGAAAAATGTCTTTTGTAGATCTGTTACTAAATATACATCTGTAATTATTAAATTATTATTAATAACAAATGGTCAATAGTAGTAAACTGTGATGGAATACTCTTTGAACTGGACAAGGAGCGTATTTGTCTTAAGTAATAGTTAAAACATTAATATGCGACGTGCAAACTACTATTTAATTTTTAGTTTTATCTATAAATTAACCTAATGGCTTTTATATGATTTGTTTAGTAATAATATTTAATGAGAACTACAAATTTGGAAAAGTTTTCCAAAGAAATTAATGCTTAGTAACGTTGTAAATGTTTATAATGAAAGTAATTCTTTCTGAATAAATTTTTTACTGGAAGCTCTTTTCAGTAGAGGGCAATTTTTCACCAAAACGAAAATGTCCAAATTGAGGAATCATGATAAAATAATTTTGCCATAATTTTTATCATTTCCTTTATTTTTCCAATTAATATTTTCCATAGAAATATATACAATTATATACTTATTTCTTCAAAAATTGATATGGCTTTCGACGGAAAGGGTTTGTTTTGTACTCAGATTTTGTAATAAGTTGAAACTAAAATCTTTACAATTTTCGATGTTCAGTAGCAAATTGGTAAGCTTTTGAATTTTTCGAAAACGAGCCCAATAAAATGAAATGCAATACATATGAAAAACAAACATTTCATTGCTGATAACTATTTTCAATATATATATATATATGGCCTGCAAAAGGGTTGCTGGTATCTAACTGGAAGGAGACCCACACGCTGAACGTATGTGACGATGTGTGGAACCGGCCAGGCCAGTAACCTAGTGTCCTACCCCGCCTTCAAGTGGTGCAGGCTGAGCTTTCTATTTATGTGGCAAATTAATATTTGCTGCACGGATAGAAAGGCGGAAGGGGAGGGCTAATTCACCAACCCGTCTAGCCAGCGTGGTGAAATTATGGCTAATTCCTCCATTATGTTGACACACCAGAAACCATGGCCCCTAGTCTCCAGGTGCTGGAGTGCTCCTGATCAAGGCAGCGGTCAGTGTGGCATGAAAGCAGGGGGTGCTAAGAATCACTGGAATGGCCCAGGCTGCCGTTTGTTATTGACCTTGGCAACGTATAATGGACGATCCCTTGCTTCTGAAGCAAAACTTCAGGAATTGGAAGAAGAACTTGACAAGATCAAATGGGACATTGTAGGACTCAGTGAAGTTAGAAGAAAAGGTGAAGAGTTGGTGGAACTTAAAAGTGGACATTTGTTTTATTATAGAGGAACGGAAACTGGAAGAACAAGTGGTGTTGGCTTCTTAATCAACAAAAGAATTAAAGACTGTCTTCTGGAAGTTGAAAGTACATCAGATCGAGCAGCGAGGCTCGTTGTTCAACTAACCCAGCGATACCAACTTCAAATAGTACAGGTATATGCACCAACATCAAGCCATACCGACGAAGAGGTTGAAGAATTTTATGAAGAAATCAAAGAGTTACACACCAAAGGGAAACAACATATCAAGCTCATCATGGGGGATTTCAATGCAAGAATTGGACAACAGGAACAAGGAGAGACATCGGTTGGTAAATACGGATATGGGGAAAGGAATGAACGTGGCGATCAACTCATCGAATTTGCAGAAGCTGAAAACCTTAGCATCATGAATTCATTTTTTAAGAAGAAACCGCAAAGAAAATGGACATGGAAACACCCAAATGGGGGAACTAGTGAAATTGACTATATCCTGGCAAACAAGAAATCAATTATTGAAGATTGCAGTGTACTGAACAGATTTAATACTGGAAGTGATCATCGAATGGTGAGATGTAAAGTGCACTTAAATACTAAATTAGAACGACAGAAGCTCATTAGGAAACAAGTAAGTAAGAGGGTGGATTTAAAGAAATTAAAAGAAAATACCGAGGCATTCAAGTTGGAATTAAAAAATCGCTTTTCTGCACTGGAAGGACTTATTGATGAAAGTGATATCTCAGAAGCAAATGAAAACATTGTTAAGACAATAGTTGAAACTGCTGGGGAAATTGGTGGTGTAACCTGTAAAAAGCACAATAGCAAATTATCTGAGAAGACGAAACAGCTCATGAAAAGGCGAAGAGATATGAAGGTGGACAATCGAAATACCAGTTCCAGGATTGAGTACATAGAACTTTGTAAAACTCTGCGCAAAAGCATGAAAGAAGACATAAGAAAATTCAATTGTGAGTTAGTAAGGAAGGCCATTGAAAATAACAAGAGCCTTAGGGTTGTTAAAGGAAGTTTATCTGTTGGGAAGAAACACATCATTGCATTAAAAGGAGAGGATGGCACCGTAACAAGAAATAGGGAAGAAATACTTAGAAGAGTTGAAGAATTCTACAAAAAACTATATGAAAGTAACAGTGGATTAAACGAAGACACTGAAATAGTCGAAGGAACAGCTCCTAAAATCTTAAAAGAAGAAGTTTCATTTGCAATAAAAAGTATGAAGAAAGGAAGAGCCCCTGGCGATGATGGTATTACATTAGATATCCTAAAAGAAGCTGGAGAATATGTAGAAGACATACTTGCAAAATTCTTTACCAAATGTCTTAACAGCGGTAACATACCAAACCAATGGGATTCTGCAACAGTAATTCTTTTGCATAAAAAAGGTGATAAAGAGGATTTGAAAAATTACCGACCAATTAGCTTGTTACCTGCTATTTATAAAATCTTCACAAAAGTGCTAACACATCGCCTGCAGAAAAAATTAGATGCAGCTCAACCAAGAGAACAAGCTGGATTTCGAAGTGGATTCAGTACAGTGGACCATATTCAAGTATTAAGAGAATTAATTGAAAGAACACATGAATATGAACTTCCATTGTGTGTTGCATTTATTGACTATGAGAAGGCCTTTGACTCTATTAAAACATCAGCAGTCATCAACTCTTTAAGATCAACAGACATTGAGGATGTGTACATTGACATGGTGAAACGTGTGTATAAAAATGCAAGTGCAAAATTTCGGTTACATAAAGATACCGAAGCTATCAAAATTGGTAAAGGTGTGAGGCAGGGAGATACCATTTCTCCAAAACTTTTTACTTCAGCTTTACAGATGATTTTTCAGCAGATAAATTGGAATAACAAGGGAATAAAAATAAATGGTGAATATTTAAATCATTTGCGGTTTGCTGATGACATTGTTATTTTTTCAACGAACCCATCAGAACTCCAAGACATGGTACAGGAGCTCTCAACTAGAAGTAAAGAAGTTGGACTCAAGATGAACCTACAAAAAACTAAGATCATGTTCAATAATTTCGTAGAGGAAACAAAAATACAAGTTGACAACATTGAGCTAGAAATTGCTGATTCATATATTTACCTTGGCCAGCTGATTTCAATGGATGGCAACATTATGAAAGAACTCAACAGACGTATTAAACTTGGCTGGAGTGCATTTGGAAGAAACAGTTTTATCCTGAAGGGGAAATTGCCTTTGTGTCTAAAAAGAAAGGTCTTCAACCAGTGTGTATTGCCAGTCCTCTCTTATGGATCAGAGACATGGAGTCTAACAGTTGGAGCAATACGAAAGTTACAGACAACGCAAAGGAGCATGGAGAGGTGCATGCTTGGAATAACTAGGAGAGATCGAAAAAGAAACACTTGGGTGAGAGAGCAAACTAGAGTAGAGGACATCATTGTTAAAGTAAAAGGGCTGAAATGGCGATGGGCTGGGCATATTGCAAGAAGAACTGATCAACGATGGACAACAGAAATTCTGAACTGGATTCCAAGAGACCACCGAAGACCTAGAAAACGTCCTCAAACTAGATGGGTAGATGAAATAAGAAAACAGGTTGGGGTGACGTGGAAGCGAATTGCTCAGGATAGACTTGTGTGGAAAGCATTTGGAGAGACCTTCATCCAGCAGTGGATAGATAATGGTTGAATATGATGATGATGATGATGATATATATATATAATCTGGCTCCCCTTGCTGGAAAATGCTTCTTCAATATGAAGGTAAGCTGCAAATTTGAAGTTGGTATATGAATTAATAAAAGAAAACTAATTTCAGCATCTGCATCTACACCCATTTTTTGAAATTTCTTTTCGGCGTCAAATGAAATTTATATAAATCGAACACTACGCAGATTAAATCAAACAACAATATCAATCAATGTTATTGGCGTAATGATACCAGCGCCGATGTCTCTTTCGTGCGTTTCACCATTTAATCACGCCATAACATCGGCGCTGGTATCACTACGCCAATAAACGTTGATTAATATTGTTGTTTGGTGAAATGAAATTTCGGTGATAAACGAATTATACAAGCTATTTAATTTGTAAATTTTCCAACTGTGCGTGAAGTATTTTCGCCGTTGTATCTTAATTATGAATTGAACAGGGATTACAAATTTTAAGGTGCATAAGGGACCCAACAGTTGCTGAAAAAAGTCGTCCCAAAGGCAGTGGGAGAATTAGAGTCGATTTCTAAAAAAAAGGGACTATAGCGCGTGTTTTTCTATTGAGGAATCAGTGTGTCATTGAGTTTTTCGAAAGAATTCTCTTAAAGGTAAACAAGAGGCAGTGAGCCAACTCCCAAATGTAAATCAGAATTAATGAGCCAGTTTCCCAAAATTCAGTCTCAGTGAGCCAACATCCGTAAAGATTTGTCCAGCCCGACTCTACAACGTGTACTACGAATTTTGAAAAGCCCGGATAATAAAAGAAATATACCACTGAAACCGAACAATATAATAATTGTGTGTTTCCGAACACACCTTGCCTAAATTTGATTCATATATTCAGGCAACCATTGTCTGCTCGAACAGCACGGAAGGAAAAAACATACAACACAAATGATCTTTTAAGTCGTGTTAACTTATTTCTTGCAAATAGCTGCAGCATGTTATTTTTTCCTTTTCAACAAAACCGACAAAAAGAATGTTGCAAACGATGATATATTAAAGCCTTTTCTGAAAAAAACAAGCGTTTCTTTCTTACCCTGGAACGCATTGCTCGAGATCATAGTTTCCTCGATTTATAATGTTTTTTTTCTTTATTTTTTCTCCATTTGACGTAAGTATATTAATGGGATTCTGCGGGGGAGAAATGGTTTTTTGTAACTTCTGGATGGACAAAAACAAGATTGGACATGTATTGTACTGTATTGTAATTGGAGAAAAATATTGGTGCATCAAAAGACGTTTGGCACTTGTGGCATTAAGATATCAGTTATGGTAACTAGAAGATATGCCAAAGAAAAGGTACTGGTAAACAATACAACTGAACTTATAACATGCCTTCTTTCTCTAGAATTACAATGTTAATAAAACCGAGATTGGATGCCGTATGTTATATGAAGTGTCAATGATTTTATTCCTCTATTGATATTTGCATTTAGCTTTTTCTGTATTTTAGTATTTGTGCAACAAATTTTTAAATTGCAAGATGAAAGAAAATAATTAACGCAGGGCTTTTAAATTTGAGGGACCACACATTTATCTACATATGTATTAAAATACACGTAAAATTGTAAATTTTTTTAAGCAATTCATGGCACAACGGCTCTATATAACTATACGCCTATGGAGAAAATGCTTAAAGAGATTATCAAATAAAATTCAAAATCTTATTCAAATGAAAACAAATTTTCTCTTGGTTTATCTTTTTTAGAAAGTATTTAAAATATTGAGTAGTCTTAAATAGTTTTAAATAGTATGTTAGATACCATAACAGAAGAATCGCATTTCATAATTCACATTCTAAAAAATGTTTTTTAAATCGGACTATAGTAATAGAAGTATTTCAAACACTGCTTCAGAAACTGAATTTAACAGTAATATTTCAGAAAGCTATTTTATACCAAAGTAAGAAATAGTGTATTATACAAAAAACAACTTTAAAATTAGACTTAATATTTTGAACTTTAAAAATTCACATTAAAGCGCTGTTTAGAAACATTTTACATTTATAGACCTGAATTTTATAAGTATATTTAAAAGAAAACTTTTTAAGTATAATCTAAAATCAGTAAGCTTTATTCAAAATCTACCTTTTTAGTTACAATTTAAAATAATTCATCTTTAAAATAACAACAAAATTTTGGGAAAGCGTCTTCTTAGAATGAATAAATTAATAAACACCAACTCACGCTTTTACCTTACGGAATTTTTACTTATTTATCTATTTTATGTTTTTTATTTATGTACATTATTACTTATATACATTTTTACTTCCCTACTTTTTAACCTATGTATTTTTTTACTTTTACACTTTTTGCTTGTACACTTTTTACCTGTGCACGTTTTTTATTTATACACATTTTTATTTGTGAACTACTTTTACATATCTGCTTACGTAACACTGTGGTAACTCGAAACTTAAAGGAAATAGAGAAAAGTAAAGAATACAATCTTCGTTGTCTAGGTTCAAGGGGTTCAAAGAACCTACCAAAAATTTCTGGATGTCCAAATTACATTTTGAGTTACCACTGTACTCACTGAATTAAACTAAATGTATACTCCACTTATTTGTTAACTTATAGAGGATAAAATTTATGAGTATGGTCATTTAGAATTGCGCATTTCACATAGTAGCTACAATATCTTTCAGTATTCATACTTAGTATTTATAATTATGTTTATTTCAATTTTCGAAATCAAATTAATCCCAAATATGATTGTATTTCAAGTTGCAGAAAGTTTCGCGTTAGCGATTACAAAGGTTTTGGATTCGAGGCAAACTGAACGAGGTGCTACAATTATCTTGGCTCACTGAATATTGTTCGAAAATTGTCAGCGTACGCCGTCAATTTCTTGAGGAAAGATTTCATTAATTTTATGGTCAGATTATATTATTTATGTAAAATACTAACGTATTTTATTGACTTTAAGAAGTGTTCTGTGATGAAATTTTCTTCCATCACGTAATTGCTTTCGTCATTTTTCTTTTCAGTTTGTCCACGTATTTGTGCCACACCTAACTATTTGCAATATACACGTATGCCCATGAAATTGATGTTTTGAAGTTGCAAAAACAGAGAGGACCAGGCCAGATTACTCATATAAGTATTTTAGAGCGGGGAGTGCTGAGAAAAGTTGAGGGTCTAAACACAAATTAATAAATGGAAAATATAAGGGTGGCAAAATTACAGAATCAAAATTATTGACGTTCCCGTATCCATGCTTACGAATCTGTGCAAAAATAACGGAATTAAAACTAATGCAGACTTAACAGAATTATAGAATAGTAGCAAAATCAACGGCAAAACTGAAAAATCACAAAATCAACTGACCTGTAATGATTCGTTTTTTAAAGCGAAAGTAAAATTCGGCTGAAATTGACAATAGTGGAGAACATTCCAGTCGTTTCGAAAGCTCTGTGAAAACTAAATTAGAAGAAACCAATTGTGGGGGAAGGGCCAGTCATATGACCGCTTCATATACACAGCCTAGGCTCTCAAATCCACTTAAGCACACACGATACATAACGCACCCCTTTTCTGCACCTGAAAGTATTTGTTGGTTTGGTTATATTTTTATGGCACAAAGAAAATGAAGAGTCATTCTGCTTCAAGTAAGGCGAGAATATGCACACCGTTTTAAATAAAAATAAATTAATGCTAAAATGGTAATAACACATTGAAAGTAATGTATTAAATGTACGAAGCGATGTAAATAAATCACATGAGATAGGAATGGACAGTATTAGATAAAAAGTTAAAAATGATTTTATAGTTAAAAGGGTCACATAATATGTTACAAAAGGTAAAAAAATGTTTAGATTTGCTACAAATTCTCTTAGAAAAAATCGGATTATTAATTTTCCAATGTTAAACGCTGTTTTAATACCGGAGGTGTACAACAAAATGGCGGCAGATGCACCAGCCTAGAATTCTAGAGTAGGCTAAGCTACCCCTTTCCATAATTACGCCTATGTAATTAAATCCTTGGAGCATTCCATTACTAAGATAGGTGATCCATCGTAATTGATTTAAAGTAATCATTAATTTCAAAATTTTCTCCTCAATGTGTCTCTAGTATTTCGGAATATTTTATAAATATCTGGATATACATTGCTCAAACTGGAAGGATAATTTATAAAATATTTATACGATTCTGGATCAATCCTTTGGAATCTTAAATAGGAACCCTAAATGATTCCAATTATGAAGCATTTACGGTATTCTCAAGGCTAAATATCTAATTAATATACATTTGGATCATTCAGAAACTTCTGGAATTTCCAGACATTTCCAGAGCATCCTCGAAAATGTAAAGTAACTTATTGGTTTCTAAGAATTCATTAAAATAAACTCCACTTAAAGACAGTTGCTCTCTACCTTTGGGATTGATATACTTTGAAAATTCTAAGGGAGAATAGTACAGCAGAAAATTTGTTAAGCGAGAAATAAACTTTGCATTAAATTGAGTCCATTGTTCCCGACTTCCGAAATTAAATTTGAGAAATGTAGGTAAAATCACCGAAATTCTAACAAGTCGATTAGAATGTTTTATGGGGTACTAACTCACTGAATGCTTTGGGAAAGTAATTGATAGCAAAGCTTTGATAATATACGATGTTAGTGTAGTGATTCAAAGAAATAATTCCTGTGGCATCCACGAGCTGTGGCTCAACATAGGCTATATCGGTAGCTTATAAAATTTTGCAATTAAAAAAAAAATGGCAACAGCTCAGGCTGGACTGTAAACAGCAATATACACCCTATAACAAAAAAAAATCGACGCACCAAGAAGGAGTTGTCCGATTGCGATAAAAATTGGTGGATGTGAAGAACATACATAGAAAAAGAAACGATTAAAATTTCAGAACAATTGAATGATTTATTGCAGAGTTTGACCGTTACAAAGGGAGGAAGTCAATAAGGCGTTGATACACCTCTGGCCCGGATGCAAGCTGTCACCCGGCGTGGCATAGACTGATAAAGATCCCGGATGGTGTCCTGCGGAATTTCTTGCCAAATTGTCTCCAACTGTCGGGCTAAATCGTCAACATTCCGGGATGGTTGCAATCGCCTTCCCATAGCGTCCCAAATGTGCTCTATGGGAGAGAGATCAGGAGATCTAGCTTGCCAAGGAAGTGTTGGGCAAGCTTGAAGACAATTCATAGCAACACGTGCCGTGTGCGGCCGGGCATTGTCTTGTTGAAACGTAAGTCCAGGGTGTCGCAAAAGGAACGGTAACACAACCGGTCGTAGAATGTCGTCTACGTACCGCTGTGCTGTAAGTGTGCCAGAAATGACCACCAAAGGGGTCCGGCTATCAAAGGAGATGGCACCCCAGACCATAACGCCCTGTTGTGGGCATGTGTGGCGTGCGATAGTAAGGGCAGGATCCCCACGCTGCCCTGGACGTCTCCAGACACGTCTGCGGTTGTCGTCAGGACACAGGTGAAAACGGGACTCATCACTAAAGACTATACGTCCCCAGTCAGCGCAGTTCCAAGTTGATCGAGCCCGGCACCATTGTAATCGGACTTGAAGGCGTAAAGGCGTGAGAAGTAAGCGGCGTAACGGTCGGCGCGAGCGTAAATTCCGCTCTCTCAGTCGTCTGCAGAGGGTCATGTTGGACACATGTGTGCGGGCCACACATTGTATAGTTGACAACGACGAATCCGGTGCTGTGACAGCTGCTCTGACAATCGCTCTGTCTTCCCGTTCTGTTGTGGCCCTAGGTCGACCGCTGCCGTCCCGACGCTGACATCTGCCGTTGTTGACCCACTCTTGCCAGCACCGTCCAATCGCCGCATCGCTTCGACCCACATGTCCAGCGATTCTTCGATTCGTCCAACCAGCCTCTTTCAAACTCTGACATATGCTCGTAATGAGCACGAATCTTTCGGCGAGGCATTGTTACAGTCGACGTAAGATATCCGCAGTCAAAATGCAACAGAAATTTTGACCACATATTGAGAATCGCTCCTTATATACACCTGCTGAATGCGCAGTTCCGATGCGCTGGAGTTCCCGCTATTCATTCATTGGACACCAAATTTTAATCATTTGCATGTTCGGTCAAAAAGTCGTTCTAAACGAAATTTCATTATAATCGGACAACTCTTTCTTGGTGTTTCGATTTTTTTATTATTGAGTGTACTTGAGGTTATGTTCTAGTGTTCCAGGCCAGACTCCGCGTCATCGTAATCAAATGATTATAATCGATTGTAATCAGTTATATTTCAGCGTTATTATATCTGTAATCGTATTTGAATATTTTTAGTAGCTGTAATCTGCAATATAATCATAATCACACTTTTAAATTTCATTTAATCATAATCGTTTTTTGAAATTCTTAGGTAGTCGTAATCATAATCGCTATGATTATAATTGTAATCATACTGATTATTTTTGTAGTAATCAGATTATAATCTGTAATCGTAATCATGCTTTTTTTAATGTGTATTCATAATTGTAGTCGTAATCAAAAAACGAAAATTGACTGATTGTAATCAAAGTCATAATCTAAACTTTGATATTTAAGTGATTTGTAATCATAATCATAATTCTACTATGGTAATCATAATCACATAAACTAATTGTAATCATTCCTGAATCTGGTTCTGATCACAAAGCTGCTTCTTATGTCCAACCACATTTATTTATTGTCTTTATGTCTACTGTAGATATTTGGAATTAAATATGAAGTTTGTAAAAAGATTATATTTCCAAGAATTTACATCTGCCCCATTCATCAGCGGTTTATTTAAACGGGAACTCATATCTTATTCATAAACGTTGAGGAAGAAAAGAATGTAGTTTTACAAGAAACCAGAAAGCAAAAGTGTTTGACGTAACCAAAGGTCTAGAGAAAGAATATCTCCATGTGCTACCTTCATTATTTTGAAAATTTATTAATTGGCTTATTAATGGTAGTTTTCGCATCACCACTAGTTTGCATTCTCTCTTTGAGGTCTGTGATGAAACGGCTAATTCATAGCTGGTATGTTAGGGAACAGCTTATGCAGAAATGTTTTCTATTGCGAAATGAAATGTGTTTGTTACCAAACCATGTCTGCTGAAAGCTGAAATGGAATTAGGCATACAGCGAGATAGTGAACAACAAAGCCTTTCTTCATCTTGTTTAATTATGATCTCTCATTTGGAATTCTTCATCTGCTACTATTCCTGGTAGGTTGCATCTAATTTAAGCAATTGCGG
>QLNU02015003.1:14071409-14095450 GCA_006491805.2 Dysdera silvatica | reverse complement strand
TGCCATAAATCAAACGATTAATTCTACAGCAGGTTAAGACAGTATCTTAGTTTTTTAAGGACCTGCCACTTTATGTACTATAGATTATAATTACATAAATATGGAAAATAAAGATATATTTATTTACTTGCGTAGATTGTAGAGATATACACTTGATTACATTTATATACTTTAGAGGCGTACCGTAAATTGCTCTTTTGTTTGAAGGTCTATATTCCCAGAATAAACTGGTATTGCTGATTATTCAAGATGGAACAGATGTCTTAAAGTGGCAAGATACATTTTACAAAAAAATCGCGATCTTTCCATTGAGTTCAAATGCCACAGTTGCAAACATTGTGTACTCAATCTCATAAATTGTAGAATTTGTCTTAATAAATTGCATGTTCAAAGATTACAGTTTGGTGGCTGGTAGATACAGAATTACAGCTCAATTTTGGATTAAAAAAAGAGACATTTATGCAATGTATTTAACGGCATGAATTACTTCATTTCATTCTTCACTAAAACATTCAACTCTTCATTATGAGTCTTTTTAAACTTTCATTCAACTGTTCATTAAAAGTCTGTTTGAACTTTCATCCAACACTTAATTTAAGTCCTTCCAAACTTTCATCCAACTGTTCATTTAAATTCATCCGAACTTTCAACTATTTAACAATCCATGCGAACTTTCATCAAACTTTAAAGCAGGCGGTGAAATATTTGACTTACCTAAAGCAATGAACAAACTGCTATTTGCACCGTTTTGAACTACAAAAAGCACGCTACCATTCACGCTACTAATTGAGGCCTCTGATTTCAAGAATTAGTTTAAGCATTGCTGCAAAATGCATCACAAATGATATATTTATCTTTGTAAATATATGGTATGTTTGCTATCGGTATTTCTTGAAGAGAAAGCAGCCATCAAATTCAAACTGCTTATAGCTAGAAAGCCGTTTGGAGTTGAATAATTGGTGCGATGCGTGAATGCACCCTAATATATCATGATTAATTAGTAGGGTTTCAATTTTGACAGCTTTTAATTTTCTTCTCGCTGGAAGCCAAAACATAGCTAGACTTTTCAGAAAATAACGGGTCATTTGCATAGTAACGACTTTAGAAATAAATTTTTAATGAGAGTTTCATCATTAATAAATTTATTTCATAAGCAAATAAGCCAGCTTCCGTTTCAAAATGAATAGGCTTTTCTTTAAAACTGTGACTTTCAAAAAATAATTTGACTCATTTACATTTAGCGATGCATTATTTTTATAGAACTTGATTTTGGGAAATAATCTGATAGGGATTGTAGTGACTTCTGGACTTCAAGAGCTTACCAAGTAATGAGTTTATAATCAGTACATCTTCCACAATTACCTTTTGTTTTTCCTTTACTTGTATTATTACTAATATACTACCGGTATTTGGAAAAAATTGTACAACTATTTCTTAATTTTAAGATAAAAGCGGTCCATTATTATTTGTCTTAGTGACGAATCAATTTCGCCAAACTGCTCTGTAGTCTATTAGTCAGTATTTCCTTCTGTTGGGAAACTGAAGTCACAACAGCGATGTTTATCTGTATGCTCTCAAGTTAATTTCTGCTTGCGCTTAACCACTGGTTTCAAAAGTTACAAGTGGAAACAGTATGGTCATCTGAAGCTGTAGTTTACATAATTTTCTTGACTTCCTTGGTGTCACGTGATTTCGAACCAATTTTTAAAAATTAGGCAAAACTATCAAGTCTGGCAAGTGAAGTTCAAACCTTTAAAATTTCCCTTGAAGAAATCTCTTAAAACTACCAAGGATAGGTGGTAAAATACTCACATATTGGTGTTTTTTTAGATTTTGTATTTTAAAGTCACATTAAAAGATCATTTTGTTTTTCGCTTCAATTCCATTATTCGTTTACATAACACTCCATGCTAGTACTGAGGCCTCTGTCATAGTTAGACAATCGGTGAGTCAAACTTTTCAGTGAATTACTGAATGATTCTACTCGGTTAGGATAAATGTGCAAAATCTTTCCTCAATTCGTTCAACGAGTGGTTTGGAACATCTGTAATTTAATCTGCGGAGCCTCGAATCAGTTCTCTACATCTCTCACACTAACTTTCCTTGTGAAAACTGACCCTTGTTGTCCTTGTGCCATAAAAATGCAACCAACAATACCAAACCTGTGACGATTGAACTTTATCCTACAGGGCTTTTCTTCAGTCTTAATATCCCGCTTTACATCACAAAAGATCATTTCTATAATCTTTATTTTTAATTTTTTTTTGAAGCGCGATAAGAACGGAGCCTTAAACTGAATGAACAAATGTTGGTCGTAAAATGTGTTCTCTAAATATAATCCAGTTTTAATTGCATCGTATGGTAGAATAAACATTGACAATTCTACATCGTGTAAGTTAAGAATGTATGTGATGAAATTTCATCCGCACATTAGGAAGTAAGTTTTCCTTTCAATTTTAAATACATTGTTAGGAATTTAGTATTTAAAAGAAATTTATTAAGTTTAATTTGCGCTACATGTGCATATCACAGTTAGAAGTAGTGGAAGCACGGGTCATGGTAAAAAATGAAACTAAAACACATAAGAAAATAAAAACAAAATCAAACTAAAACCCATAAAAAAATAAAAATAAAATGAACCTAAAACCCGTAAGAAAAAATAAAATAAAATATGAATCTAAAACCCATAAGAAAATAAAAGTAAAATGAAACTAAAACACGAAGACTACACCACGGTGCCTGTAGGTATCACGTGACCAGGCTTTCGCTTTCTTTTTGGTTTTACGGCTCAAAGACTACAGTGGTCATGCTGCGCCGGGACCTACTGTTTTCCGAGGAATCCGAACCTCTTAAGGCCTAGGGAACCAAACCCCGGACTACAGTGAGCAGTGTGATCTTTATGAGATCTCTGAGTAAGCGTTCTTTGCACTGCTGGGAGTCGAACCCGGATTAGCGGCGCACTAGGAGAACGCGTTACAACACTGCGCCACCGCAGGGCACGTGACCAGGCATAATGTTTACCTGATCGCGGTCACTTCGTGCTGAAAACAGGTATATAAATAAATGTCAACGATTGGAAGAACTCGCAAGAGATTCTACAGACACATTAATTGGTCTGAAATTGGCCTCTGCAAAATGGAATTTCTGTGCGAAGAAAGATTATTAATCAAAAAGGCTTGGGCGTGAGAACACAGGTTGTCGAAATTTGCTCAGCGTACATTAACGAGAGAACTGTTACGGATGGTTAAACTTTTAAATTTTTTGGATTATATTTTAGTTTGGATAAAAGTATTTCTTCGAGGTTAATTTCCAGAATGTCATGCAGTGTGAAGTATCCCCATAACGTATATGTGATAAAAGAACCCGATATGTTATTATTATTATTTTTTGTTTCTTGAATTTGCAAACTACAAAATATTCTCAATTTATTTAATATATTCAGCTTTGTCTTTGGTAAACAAATATAGTTTCAAAAGGGTAAAACAAGCTTCCTGAGTTGGAGGAACCGATTTGCTGCCAATTTCGCTAACCAATTCCAATTGCATCATTTTCATCATATTCATCCGTTATTGCTTTAAAGAACTTTAATTTTATGAACTTTAATGAACTTTTATTTTATGAACTTCGAAGAACTTTAATGTTATGAACTTTAAAGAACTTTAATGTTATGAACTTTAAAGAACTTTAATGTTATGAACTTTAAAGAACTTTAATGTTATGAACTTTAAAGAACTTTAATGTTATGAACTTTAAAGAACTTTAATGTTATGAACTTAAAGAACTTTAATGTTATGAACTTTAAAGAACTTTAATGTTATGAACTTTAAAGAACTTTAATGTTATGAACTTTAAAAAACTTTAATGTTATGAACTTTAAAAAACTTTAATGTTATGAACTTTAAAGAACTTTAATGTTATGAACTTTAAAGAACTTTAATGTTATGAACTTTAAAGAACTTTAATGTTATGAACTTTAAAGAACTTTAATGTTATGAACTTTAAAAAACTTTAATGTTATGAACTTTAAAAAACTTTAATGTTATGAACTTTAAAGAACTTTAATGTTATGAACTTTAAAGAACTTTAATGTTATGAACTTTAAAGAACTTTAATGTTATGAACTTTAGAGAACTTTAATGTTATGAACTTTAGAGAACTTTAATGTTATGAACTTTAGAGAACTTTAATGTTTTGAACTTTAGAGAACTTTAATGTTTTGAACTTTAAAGAACTTTAATTTTATGAAAAACAAACTATAAAGCCTTTGGATATTTTCCTAAACGTCTATTCAATCAAGCAGTTTACTGCTAACTCCTCAGTCGGAAACACCGGCTGGAGTTCATCAAAAGAAAAACTTTCACTTTTCAGCAACCAAACGGAGATGTTTACTTTCCTTACAAGAAAATCACTATAATTATGAGGGAATAAAAATATGGTAAACGCCTTCATGCAGCCTGATTCTACTGAAGCATGGCTCAGTGGTTACAACCTCTTTTTTTTTACCGCAAATTCTCCCGACGTTGCCTTACGTGTTCATAAATTACTTCAAAAAAGTGAGAACTAAAAACCAGCTTCCCGGATGATTCTCCCCCCGTTAATTATTCAGATAAATGATACAGAAAAATAAAAAGCAGTTAAAGAAAAAGGAAGTTAAAGGGCAGTTAAAGTAGGGTAATTATCTGTCCAAGAAAAATATTAAAAAATATAAAGCAATCAAGAAAATCCAGTATTGAAAGATTTGCAATTGTTTTGTCATTTTCTGTCATGAGTTTTATCGTTGTAAGTTATTATTACCCTTCTCAGGACTAACACAATTGCAAAATTATTGTTTTTTATTATTACATTTTTTTTATCTCCTTCAACTAAAGGCTCTAGTTTGAGCTAAATATAATTATAACATAATTTACAGCATGAAGTATGTCACAAGTGAATACTATCGTATAACAAACTCATGATATTTTAGAGATCTTGTTTTTCCTAGACGAATCTAATTTAATTGTCATCCACAGCGTTTACATCATGTAATGATTTTTTCCTTAATATTTTTATATAAATCATTATTACTTATATCCTTTCATTCGATTGGTAGATCGAAGCCATATTTTAACTCCTTTATAATTTATATTATTTCTTCCTGTCCCTGTTCTTATTTTGGATATGTAAATCATTATATATATTTTATATTTCTTGTTAGTCCAATCAATTAGCGTAAAAATGATTAGATTAATAATCATAATTATTGAAGGTTGCTTTTAAAATGTAAGAAATGTTATTCATAAATAGCTCATACAAGGAATCATAATTTTCATTTAAACTATGCTGACATCAATTTTTTGATTTATATATAACTATATTGCATTATAATTACGAAAAGCCATGCTTTGAAATGTATATTAGAAAATTAATAAAATATGTACAATTAAATCTCTAAAAAAGCAATCTACAATATTGTAAACAATGGAAGGAATGATTTCGTCATAGTCGGATAAAATAATATTGGCATTACATAGTTCTATATTCAAATTTCTTTTGAAATGTTTAAACCGCTTTGCATTGAAGTTCAAGTGATGAAAATTCCCTCTGCATAAGGTATCTATGTTAAATCTCTAACAAATCTCAGAATCAAATATTTATATCAAGAGATCTGAAATTGAAAATCAGTTTGTAAATCCATGATCCCTTTTTGTCCATTCATGAACTCAACAGGAAATAGCCTTGAGTCCGACACACGTGCATTTAATACCACGCTCAAATATTTTATATTTGAAAAGAACTAAATCCGGAATGCATTTCAATTTCTCATTTAAACCTTCTTTCGCATGAAATATTTCGACATCATTTTTTGAACATCAGTTATATTAAAATTACTCATTCTTTGAGCTGAACGCGATGCTGAACTCGTTTGTAGAAAAGCTGCTTTGGAACGGATAACGGCCCTGTATCGTCGGCTTAACCTCGCAATAGATTTTGTACATTCTGTGAAATACCGTTTCAGAATTCTATATTTTAAAATAGCCAATAAATATTTATAGATCATCGCATTTCAATTACTGTACTTCTTTGATGGAATACGGACTTTCCTGTATATTTTCAAATGTGTAAAGATCAACATGCCGATCCAAAAAGGATGTGACGGATTTTCAAATGGACGTAGCGAGAAAAACGATGTTATTTGGTAAACAGATCCGGAAAAAGCTATAGAATTTTAAATTCCGGATACTGGAAAGAAATAATTTCGGATTTAAAAACGGATACCGGGAAACTATCTAAAGTTGAACTGGGAACACACTTTACAATTTGATTTCGTTATAATCGGCATTAAATTGGCAATCAAATAAATTCAACCTTTATTCAAACAGATATGATTACATGAGGTGAAAATGATTTACAATTTATTAAATAAGTTAATCCGCTTAGGCAGCAAAGGATAAAGACCTTGGGGTCTAACAAACCCCCTCTACTGCTCAGATTTGGATATAATTTGTAGAAGTGGAATAAATAAGTAAATGAAAGAGCTGGTTGTTTAATATAGAAATGAAACTATAAATTAAAAAAAGTAGCGATATCAAAATTCTCTCTCCAACAGATGTCAGGGATATTACAATTACCAGAGTTTAACAGTCAAGGCCTCCGTCATTAATGGTAGATTAATGAATTACAATGCCACAACCCATGTTCTATGCCTTCTAGAGCTATATGATTCACCATCTCAAAATTTGGTGGGCCGAAGGAAAAGGTCATTGTTCGGGTTAAAATTGAACTGGAGACAATTTTTTACGGAACATTGACCGAATGGCTTCGTTCATAACCCACAGTCACTCGTTCTACTATATATCAGGAAGTTGCCTTTTTTTTAATGACCCACCAAATTCCTCGCATCAAATCACCCTCCAAACCTTGCATTTCATATATAATATCTCTAGTTTGGGCACAAAACGTGAACTGTCAGAAAAGCATATGACAGAGTTGGTAAAGTGATGTATAAACGCCACCAGGGATTTCTAAATTCCCAAAAGGAAGCTCTGAAATTGCGTCCATATGTGTATTATAATTAATTATATAACTTATAGATAGCTTTTAACATAAATTGAGTGGTATTCCTCTATTTAGTTAAACCCATTCTATTTCTATTATCACTATCATACTTTTCAATTTTCCCTTAAAAATTGCTTACGAAGCTATATTTAAAACGTAACTAATTAAAATATTTCCAGTGTAAACCCGTTTGTCATACATCTAGAGAATTTAGTGAATGTAAACATTTACTTCTAAGCAGTACACTGTGCTGTTAGGCATACTGGAAACTGATGCTGGAATCTTTTCTGGATTACCACGATGTTCTCAAAGTCTACTTAATTTGGACATTTCACGTAGGTTTGCGCAATCTGATATCAGTTGGAATCTATGTACAGACGACCTGTGTGCTGGTGGGTTCTTGACCAAGTTAGCGCCACGTCACTTTCACGGCATGTTGCGTGCTTGCCAACGACGGCAACTGAAACCCTTCGCTAGACGCGGATTAAACATATAGGAGGCCCCTGGCCGTAAAAATTTCGAGGCTCTTAGATCCAAGCCCCAACACAAAAAAATTGTGTAAGTAAATGATTATATTTTTTGATGGATTTCAGTAGTAAATTTTTAGTGAGTTCCTTAAACCGGCAATATGTAACTAATAATAAACTCAACGTTTCAAGAATTTTTTAAATTATTTCAAAAACTTAATAGTAAACTAAGTACCTGAGTGATTAAAAATTATTTTTTACATAAATTAGCGACTGAACTTCTCTTTGGAAGATTCATCAATTATTTTTTCAGTATCTATTTCATCCAATTTTTTTTTTGTTCTATGTATAATATGGCCATGTTGTTCAATCTGTCTTCTCCTATCGTACTCCTTAAATAGCATTTAACGCATTTTAAAACTGAAAAAAAAACTAATGCATTTGATATTGGCATTGTTAAAAATATTTTCGAAATAATATCTACATTAGGAAAAGTTCCACTCTCTTTGTACACTTCGAACTATTATTCAATAGCATTTCTGGCTATTTATTTATCAACACTTCTGATTATTTATTTATCAGTTTCTTACATATGTTTATTATTATTTCTCCTTTCATAACAACATATATTAATATTCTTTTGTAAATGTTCTTGCGAACTTCCTTTATCATTTATAACTTTTTAATATCACGCCTCCAAATATAATATTTTCCTTCTTTAATCTACATAATTATTATTATTCATAACTTCTGCAAAAATAGAATAAACAGTACTTACAATTCGATTGGACTCTTTACGTCCTGGTATGTATATCCAAGCAATAAATCATCATCATCATCATATTCAACCATTATCTATCCACTGCTGGATGAAGGTCTCTCCAAATGCTTTCCACACAAGTCTATCCTGGGCCATTCGTTTCCACGTCACCCCAACCTGTTTTCTTATTTCATCCACCCATCTAGTTTGAGGACGTTTTCTAGGTCTTCGGTGGTCTCTTGGAATCCAGTTCAGAATTTCTGTTGTCCATCGTTGATCAGTTCCTCTTGCAATATGCCCAGCCCATCGCCATTTCACCCTTTTCTCCCCCTCTAATAATGATGTCCTTTGCTCTCTCACCCAAGTATTTCTTTTTCAATCTATCCTAGTTATTCCAAGCATGCCTTTTTTTCTGCCAAGTTTCTGCCATTGTAATTTTATTTGATTCTAATTTCGTTTATTTAATTATACATGGCTAAACTGCAGTTATGACAGTAGCATTTACTCGTTATAACACTTATTATTGAACTAATGTGATTTTTAATTAGCCTTAATTTAATAAAAACGTTCTGTACTTATATACGTAGAATACGTGAATAATATTAAATATTGCATCTTTCACTTTTTGTGTTGTGGCAGTTTTTAACTAGGAATCTCTTGAGCTCGGGGCCCACTGGAGATTGGCTGGCGGACCTGGCAGCCGCTTAATTCGCCACTGCTCTTGGCAAGCAAATTCTGCCAGCTTTTGCTTTCACGCTGTGGAATGAAGTTTCCAGATTTGTAAGGAAAAGCGCTGGAATTCAAGGCGAATGGTAAATCTGGAGGTCCCTTTAAATTAATGATAGAGTGAAATTTGATTTCGCCGGTTTCGATTTTGGAGCCAGAGGTAATTGTAGCTCTCAGATAAATAGCAGTGACAGGAAACACGTGTAACTTAACTCATGCCTATTTCTGAAACGTTTTGTGACAGTAATAAGCAGCCTTAATCATTCTGATATTTTCATTGAAAATAACTAATTATAACGTGTATGGAGATGACGAAAGTGGGAGATTACGACATGACCGTGGACAGCGGTGTAAATTGTAGTGAGAGATCTGATGTGGAAACAGGAAAATTTAGCCAGAGAGTTATGAAGAAAATGGTGGTTTTTCAGTTGGTAATAGGGTAGGGACTGCAAATGAATTATATGACAAACATAACTAAACTTTACATATCATTAACCGAGCATATGATAATATGTCTCCATGTAAAGGGTCAGGTATGTGAATTGAAAAAGGCTCACGATGAGTGTTTCAAGTTTTCATGCTTATATTTACTTAACTATAAAATATTAAACTATACTTGTAAAATATGCACAAATTCAACATTTTGTTGGATTAATTATACATTACTATAGACAGTAAAATCATTTTAATTTCGATAATTTATTCGTCTAACTTTATTTTATATAAATTGCCACAACTTATTTTTCTTTTAACCTTATAATTTTTGCATTTATTTTATTGCATTATATCGATAGATATGCACACATTTTAACACAACATCTAATAATATAACGATTTAAAAAATTATTAAATGTTTTGTAAACAAGCGACATATTTTCTCTTTCCGAAGAACGAATACCTCAATTTCTACTTTTAAGTTTTCCATTTTTTCACTTGGCTCTTTCCCGCAATCGGCATAACTAGGGCTAAAACTAAACCAGTAAAGAAATCTTATTTCCTACCAGCTAAAATCTTTGACTAAGGAGAGTTCAAGTATTAATTAAGCAATATTTTGGGCATTTTATACCCATCTACACTAATAAGCAAAAATTAACATTGGCTAACATAGGAAAATAAGCACAGTAGCAACTCCTCCAAAAGTGCTTATGTAATACTTGAACTTTCCTCTAAGCCCTTGTTTGAAGCAAATAACATACATATGCTTCAAGCGAGGGCCTAGCCAGAGATTATATTTAGAGACAGATATATTATTTAAAACAAGAGAAAATTAAATTTTAGTTCTTTCCCTCGTTGCATAAAATTCAAACATAATGTCCATGATATCAAGACAGCGAATTCAAAAAGATTATTCCGTGAAGATCTTTCGTGAACGATCTTTCAAAAAAGTCAATGATAAAATAGTCAAGTATTTTATAAGCTAAGATATAAGTGGATATCATCATTTCTGGGTCGCACTGCATGAACTGGATCTGACTTCCTTGCAGCGCAAGAAAGCAGGCAGTCTCTTCGCTCCTTCCAACATTACGTTCCACTGAACATAAGCGCTCTGAATCTTTGAGCCAAGCAAAAGAGCTTTGCATTTTGCAGCAGAAAAAATACTTTCCCACGTACGTAGAGAACGTAAGTTAATTTTCCCACTCAAGTTGGGCCATAAGAAAGGATATGGGGTGGCAAAAATAAACTCATGTTTGTAAAAATTGCAACACCATGAAGGAATCACTTGATTGAGCTGAAACTTTCAGGAAATGCAAATTAGGGTATGCTATTCAAATGATTAGAATTTCAGAGTCATCGCGCATGCGTGGGCTGAGCAGCGCCCTCTGAACCGCTGATAGATCAGTATAAATAGAGGGCTGTAGCGGGGCGTGTATGGTTATCTGCTAGTGGTAAACGTTACATGAGACGTCACTATGCCTCTACGACGAAAGAGGGCGACATTTCAGCAAGTTACGGAGTTTGAACGGGGACGAATGATCGGCCTTCGTGAAGGAGGGTTTTCTTATCGTGCAATAGCAGCACAGTGATGCGAGTGTGGAAGCAGTGGGTTCAAGAGAACCAGACAACTCGGAAATCTGGGAGTGGACGCCGAAAGGTGACGTCAGCACGGGATGATAGACACCTGGTCCGCATGGCGGTGACGGACCGTTTTGCTTCATCTGGACAGTTGGCAGAACGTTGGTGCACTGCTACAGGTGTATCATTGTGTGCTTCATCAATTCGTCGGCGTCTACTGCACCGTGGACTGCGTGCAAGAGTTCCTTTATACAGGATCCTCCTGACGCAAAACCATCGGTGCCTGCGGCTACAATGGGCTCATGGACATAGAGACTGGCGTGCTGATTGGCAACAAGTGGTGTTTTCTGATGAATCCCGCTTTAATTTGGGGTATAGTGATGGCCGCATCCGTGTTAGACGCTATACCGGTGAACGCCACCTTCCGGAGTGCGTTATCCAACGTCATAGTGGACGAACCCCCAGCGTTATGGTCTGGGGTGCGATTGCGTATCATGGACGATCTCAGCTGCTACGAATTGTGGGTAATCTTAACAGCAACCGGTACATCAATGAAGTTCTGGAGCCCGAAGTTGTTCCCTTCCTTCAAGGCATTCCCGGAGCTGTATTTCAACAGGACAATGCCCGCCCACATATTGCCAGGAATGTTCAAGACTTCTTTTCATCACAACAGATACAGCTTCTTCCTTGGCCTGCCTATTCGCCGGATATGTCGCCGATTGAACATGTGTGGGATTTCGTTGGTCGGCGTCTCGCTCGTGATCCTCGTCCCATAGCTACTACAGATGAACTTTGGGGTCGCATACAAGCAATCTGGAATGCTCTTCCTCAGGCACACATTCAACATCTGTTTGATTCCATGCCACGTCGTATAGCATCACTTATTGCAGCGCGTGGTGGCTTCACCAAATACTGATTTTCGACATGTAATATTGTTTTTTTTGCTTTGTAATTTTAATCATTTATTTGTATCAACACAGGTCGTTTGTGCATTAAATTTCATTCAATTCTGACGAGTCCTTCATGGTGTTGCAATTTTTACAAACATAAGTATAGTATAAGTAATATGAATAAATAAAGTTATATTTTTTAAATAAATTATTGGTGAGCTGCAGGCTCTGTAGAACTAATAAATGAGTCTCCACTGAAAGGGACTTTTTCTTAGCGAAAGTGCCATAAATGTCTGTTAAATAGACAAGAAATTTTAAACATGGGTCAAGTCAATGCAAAGGAAACCATAGCTTTAATACAAAGCTCCAGGCTATCTAAAACGAGATAACCTTTAAGCCGAATGTATCTAAGTTTTTCAACGTTTCATCATCGATCACATAAAGTTAGATCCCAGATCAATAGTTCAATTTTTGAAGTAGGTTTCTGGAATTTTTAGAACAATAGACCAATATCTTTTAGAGTATATTTCTTACGTTGCATCTTTAGAAGATTAAAATGCAATAAGTAGAAAAGTGAATTGGATTCTTTTGAAAATTTTTTGAAGTATTCAAGATATTATCTTGGATAGATATCAAGGTAGATGTCAAGATATTATCTTACCATGTAATTTGCCAACTTTATGTAGAGCAATATAAAACAATTACAGAAAATATATAAGTTCGGGGAGATGACCATAGTTTTTGAAAACGTTTTGGAGAAAATCTCTTAAAATATCCACCAGTATTGTGATTAAATAATAGTTTAATAATGAACCTTTGTAAACCTTTACAAAATATACTCTAATAAATATATATTTAAAATAAATTTAACAAAACAAAATATTATTCTGCGGGCTCTTTCCCCCCACACACAGTGTTGTAGAGATGGCCATAAATGTATAGTTGAGATGACCAACTTCACTTTTGATCCGGTGTTTTCAGAACACACTGTAGTTTCATAGACATGTGTACCGTTCAGGAAACCAGAGTAAAAATCGACCGTTTTTGACTAATGCTTGATTTATTTTCAACGGAGAAAGGTGAATGTATGTAGTCCAAGTTAAATTCATCGGACGACAGATTTCTTCTTTCTCAGAAACATTCATGTCCGACATAGCATGATGTGAACTCTCCTCATAATGAACGAGTTACGTTCGGATAAACTTTCAGTGTTTACAAATATATTTCACTCAGCGGCTCTGCTTGTACTTTACAAGCACTTTTCTAGTTAATAAACTTAAAGCAATGTTTATCGCAATTTGAGTTGATTATGTAATAGGAATCTAGAGGACCCTTTGTTATATAACCTAAACGTTATCGACTTTTTTAATACGAGAAAATTCTTTCAAATTCATGATTTATCAAATTTTTTATTCATTACAAATATGTTAAGTTCTAGCAAATATTCCAAATGGATGAACAAATATAATTGCTTTGTAAAAGTTAACAAATTTTTCTTCTGAAATTCTTACTTCTAAAGTAGTTATGAATGGTCCAGCAAAAATGTACGTTTTATTGCATATATTTTTAACGATCTTTCGAACATTTGTTTTCCATGCAATTTTTAAGCCTTCATAATTAACATACACAAATATCTACTTAAACTTAAGAGCTATGGAAGCGTTATTTGATTGAATAATTAATGTGCTTCACACGTATCAAAAGGTTCCAAACTTTTCACCTGAGAAAAATTTTGTGAAACGAAAAGAGGGAATTTCTCTGAAATAGTTTGAATAGCAGTTACTGGTAAAGAAAGGATTCGTAGAGTAACATTCTCCCTATCTGCAGGCCATTGGAGGCCTATATACGCCTGTAATATTAAAATAGGAGATGTATATTTTACCACCGTATTGGAAGTGAGTCCACTATTCTATATTGCCAAATATTAAGGTAATCGATCTCATTCAGTGGGCTTTTTCTTTAAAACTGATATATATATATATATTGAATTTTCTAATGGTCTATACTGTAACTGGGATATATTCATCGATAAAATGTGTACGAAGTTAAGTTATTTTGAGATATACATGTAAAAAAAATATTAAATTTTGCCCGAAATTAGTTATACGGTAAATATCATAACTAAAACAATTATCACGATAGAGAATTATTTTGGTTGTTATTTTATATATAGAGTCAATATGCATAACATAAACTATGATAATTAGAAAACTTTGAGTCATTCCTGAGATATGATAAAAAATGTTAGTCGACCTATTGAAATTATGAAAAATTATTCTATCGAAGAAAAAATGGTATAACTTGAGTTCTATGAACTTCTCTTAAACTTTTACTGCATAATATTATTGAAAATCTATGCGCAAAATTTCTTATGATTCTATGAGTAACTTTTTGAGAGATCACATTTGATGTAACACAAACCTTGAAAAATACATTTCTTTAGAAATCGCATATAAAGTTCGCATGGTTATTTTCGGTTACTCGCTTAGTGCAAGTTTATATCTCAGTTTTTAATCAACCTATCATGAACAAATAAACGGCTTATATCAATGATGTGAATAATGAAAAACGACATAAAGTAAAAATACAACTTTTAGTCGAAATCGGTCATTTGAACGAGGTCGGTTAAATAAGTTTCGATTCTGGATTAAGGGCAGCCCTGACCTACGAAAACGTAAGTAATAACTCACTTTTCTCTCATGAATTTACCTTGATTTGACTAACAACGGTATCGTTCAAAGTGCGTCGTTGGACGAGGGAGTTTAAAGTTCGGTTCTCTTTGCTGCAGAGGTTCTGTTTCCTCGGAAAATTAGGTCTCGGGAGAGAATACTGTCTTTGCCTCTCCCGATTTGCTGAAAACCTAAGCAATATCTGAGTGGCTTAAACCATTTGAATATCAAGATGGATAAAACTTATTTCAGTAGAAGTTTATAATTAGGAAAGGAATGAGGGAAATTTGAACATCGTTAATTTACAGTACGGAGCGCCTCAATGAAAATATATCTAAACGCAAATATGTTGCTTTAAAAATTTTAAATGTTTTTTACGAAATATATTGTTTATTAGTTTCGTGCACGAAATTGTATGATCATAGTTTAGCGCTTCAGGACATACTAGATGGCAAACCATTCGAGATGGGACCCGTGACTGAGCATGACTTCTGAATTATTGTAAATTCAAGAAGTTCCAAATCTACGGGGATTTAATATACCACGGTGAAATACACAGTAGCACTAAATGCCTATAGTAGTAGTTTCATAAAACCTTGAAATGTTATTGCTTTTTTCCATAAAAGTTATCGGTTTGATAATCTACACTCTATAACAAAACAAAATCGACTCACCAAGAAAGAGTTGTCCGATTGTAATGAAATTTCGTATGCAAAGACATTTTGACCGAACATGCAAATGATTAAAATTTGGTGTCCAATGAATGAATAGCGGGAACTCCAGCGCATCGGAACTGCGCATTCAGCAGGTGTATATAAGGAGCGATTCTCAATATGTGGTCAAAATTTCTGTTGCATTTTGACTGTGGATATCTTACGTCTACTGTAACAATGCTTGACACTTGATAATTTGTATTGATATGGCACTTGATAATTTGTCTTGACATCAAACTTGGTAATTTGTCTTGACATCAAACTTGGTAATTTGTCTTGATATGAAACTTGGTAATTTGTCCTGATATGGAACTTGGTAATTTGTCTTGATATGAAACTTGGTAATTTGTCTTGATATGAAACTTGGTAATTTGTCTTGATAATGCACTCGATAATTTGTCTTGATACGACACTTGATAATGTGTCTTGATACGACACTTGATAATGTGTCTTGATGTGGCATTTAATTTGTCTTGATATGATACGTGATAATTTGTCTTGATATGACATTGGAGAATTTGTCTTGATATGACATTGGAGAATTTGTCTTGATGTGACATTGGAGAATTTGTCTTGATATGACACTTGATATTTTGGCTTGATATAGTACTGATGTAAGATATTATTACCCTTCACAGGGATAACACAATTGCCAAATAATGGTCAACACACAAAGCCACCAAGGAAAGTTTTTTGTGAGTTTTCGTGGGGGAATTTATTTTTACAGTAAATTTCAACACTCACGTATAAATACTCTCAAACTAGAGCTATTCTTGTTTTGGAGTAAAAGAGGCGCCGTCCCCATCCTGGATTCAAACCAAGGTCCCTCCGTTGAGCCCGGAATGTCTTGACCGCTTGAAGAACGAGGGCAGGAACGACGACCCCTTTCTCCATATATAAATATGTAAGATATTATTACCCTTCACAGGGATAACACAATTGCCAAATAATGGTTAACACACAAAGCCACCATTTTTGTGAGTTTTTGTGGGGGTATATGTTTGATATAGTATTTGATATGCGAGCTTTATACTTCATAGAGAATATATATAGAAATCTTTTTTAAACCAATTTTTAACCATAATGTATTAAATTCATGGAGACAAAGTCGAATTCGTCTTTAAAGATTTATATATATATATATATATTATTAATTTGCATTTGTAAACCGCAAAACAAATATTAGTCACTTTTATGAATTAAAAAAGCGGTTGCAGATTCGCCTGTTTGAATTCTGCCATAAATCAAACGATTAATTCTACAGCAGGTTAAGATAGTATCTTATTTTTTAAGGACCTGCCACTTTATGTACTATAGATTATAATTATATAAATATGGAAAATAAAAATATATTTATTTACTTGCGTAGATTGTAGAGATATACTCTTGATTACATTTATATACTTTAGAGGCGTACCGTAAATTGCTCTTTTGTTTGAAGGTCTATATTCCCAGAATAAACTGGTATTGCTGATTATTCAAGATGGAACAGATGTCTTAAAGCGACAAGATACATTTAAAAAAAAAATCGCGATCTTTCCATTGAGTTCAAATGCCACAGTTGCAAACATTGTGTAGTAGGAATCTCATAAATTGTAGAATTTGTCTTAATAAATTGGATGTTCAAACATTACAGTTTGGTGGCTTGTAGATACAGAATTACAGCTCAATTTTGGATTAAAAAAAGAGACATTTATGCAATGTATTTAACAGCATAAATTACTTCATTTCATTCTTCACTAAAACATTCAACTCTTCATTATGAGTCTTTTTAAACTTTCATTCAACTGTTCATTAAGAGTCTGTTTGAACTTTCATCCAACTCTTAATTTAAGTCCTTCCAAACTTTCATCCAACTGTTCATTTAAATTCATCCGAACTTTCAACTATTTAACAATCTATGCGAACTTTCATCAAACTTTAAAGCAGGCGTTGAAATATTTGACTTACCTAAAGCAATGAACAAACTGCTGTTTGCACCGTTTTGAACTACAAAAAGCACGCTACCAATTGAGGCCTCAGCTTTCAAGAATTAGTTTAAGCATTGCTGCAAAATGCATCACAAACGATATATTTATCTTCGTAAATATATGGTATGTTTGCTATCGGTATTTCTTGAAGAGAAAGCAGCCATCAAATTCAAATTGCTTATAGCTAGAAAGCCGTTTGGAGTTGAATAATTGGTGCGATGCGTGAATGCACCCTAATATATCATGATTAATTAGTAGGGTTTCAATTTTGACAGCTTTTAATTTTCTTCTCGCTGGAAAAAGCAAATATAACGATGGAGCTTTTCAGAAAATAACGGGTCATTTGCATAGTAACGACTTTAGAAATAAATTTTTAATGAGAGTTTCATCATTAATAAATTTATTTCATAAGCAAATAAGCCAGCTTCCGTTTCAAAATGAATAGGCTTTTCTTTAAAACTGTGACTTTCAAAAAATAATTTAACTCATTTACATTTAGCGATGATTATTTTTATAGAACTTGATTTTGGGAAATAATCTGATAGGGATTGTAGTGACTTTTGGACTTCAAGAGCTTACCAAGTAATGAGTTTATAATCAGTATATCTTCCACAATTACCCTTTGTTTTTCCTTTATTTGTATTATTATTAATATACTACCGGTATTTGGAAAAAATTGTACAATTATTTCTTAATTTTGAGATAAAAGCGGTCCATTATTATTTGTCTTAGTGACGAATCAATTTCGCCAAACTGCTCTGTAGTATTAGTCAGTATCTCCTTCTGTTGGGAAACTGAAGTCACAACAGCGATGTTTATCTGTATGCTCTCAAGTTAATTTCTGCTTGCGCTTAACCACTGGTTTCAAAAGTTACAAGTGGAAATAGTATGGTCATCTGAAGCTGTAGTTTACATAATTTTCTTGACTTCCTTGGTGTCACGTGATTTCGAACCGATTTTTAAAAATTAGGCAAAACTATCAAGTCTGGCAAGTGAAGTTTAAACCTTTAAAATTTCCCTTGAAGAAATCTCTTAAAACTACCAAGAATAGGCGATAAAATACTCACATATTGGTGTTTTTTTAGATTTTGTATTTTAAAGTCACATTAAAAGATCATTTTGTTTTTCGCTTCAATTCCATTATTCGTTTATATAACACTCCATGCTAGTACTAAGGCCTCTGTCATATTTAGACAATCGGTGAGTCAAACCTTTCAGTGAATTACTGAATGATTCTACTCGGTTAGGATAAATGTGCAAAATCTTTCCTCAATTCGTTCAACGAGTGGTTTGGAACATCTGTAATTTAATCTGTGGAGCCTCGAATCAGTTCTCTACATCTCTCATACTAACTTTCCTTGTGAAAACTGACCCTTGCTGTCCTTGTGCCATAAAAATGCAACCAACAATACCAAACCTGTGACGATTGAACTTTTTCCTACAGGACTTTTCTTCAGTCTTAATACCCCGCTTTACATCACAAAAGATCATTTCTATAATCTTTATTTTTAATTTTTTTTTGAAGCGCGATAAGAACGGAGCCTTAAACTGAATGAACAAATGTTGGTCGTAAAATGTGTTCTTTAAATATAATCCAGTTTTAATTGCATCGTATGGTAGAATAAACATTGACAATTCTACATCGTGTAAGTTAAGAATTTATGTGATGAAATTTCATCCGCACATTAGGAAGTAAGTTTTCCTTTCAATTTTAAATACATTGTTAGGAATTTAGTATTTAAAAGAAATTTATTAAGTTTAATTTGCGCTACATGTGCATATCACAGTTAGAAGTAGTGGAAGCACGGGTCATGGTAAAAAATGAAACTAAAACACATAAGAAAATAAAAACAAAATCAAACTAAAACCCATAAAAAAATAAAAATAAAATGAACCTAAAACCCGTAAGAAAAAATAAAATAAAATATGAATCTAAAACCCATAAGAAAATAAAAGTAAAATGAAACTAAAACACGAAGACTACACCACGGTGCCTGTAGGTATCACGTGACCAGGCTTTCGCTTTCTTTTTGGTTTTACGGCTCAAAGACTACAGTGGTCATGCTGCGCCGGGACCTACTGTTTTCCGAGGAATCCGAACCTCTTATGGCCTAGGGAACCAAACCCCGGACTACAGTGAGCAGTGCGATCTTTTATGAGATCTCTGAGTAAGCGTTCTTTTTGCACTGCTGGGAGTCGAACCCGGATTAGCGGCGCACTAGGAGAACGCGTTACCACACTGCGCCACCGCAGGGCACGTGACCAGGCATAATGTTTACCTGATCGCGGTCACTTCGTGCTGAAAACAGGTATATAAATAAATGTCAACGATTGGAAGAACTCGCAAGAGATTCTACAGACACATTAATTGGTCTGAAATTGGCCTCTGCAAAATGGAATTTCTGTGCGAAGAAAGATTATTAATCAAAAAGGCTTGGGCGTGAGAACACAGGTTGTCGAAATTTGCTCAGCGTACATTAACGAGAGAACTGTTACGGATGGTTAAACTTTTAAATTTTTTGGATTATATTTTAGTTTGGATAAAAGTATTTCTTCGAGGTTAATTTCCAGAATGTCATGCAGTGTGAAGTATCCCCATAACGTATATGTGATAAAAGAACCCGATATGTTATTATTATTATTTTTTGTTTCTTGAATTTGCAAACTACAAAATATTCTCAATTTATTTAATATATTCAGCTTTGTCTTTGGTAAACAAATATAGTTTCAAAAGGGTAAAACAAGCTTCCTGAGTTGGAGGAACCGATTTGCTGCCAATTTCGCTAACCAATTCCAATTGCATCATTTTCATCATATTCATCCGTTATTGCTTTAAAGAACTTTAATTTTATGAACTTTAATGAACTTTTATTTTATGAACTTCGAAGAACTTTAATGTTATGAACTTTAAAGAACTTTAATGTTATGAACTTTAAAGAACTTTAATGTTATGAACTTTAAAGAACTTTAATGTTATGAACTTTAAAGTTATGAACTTTAAAAAACTTTAATGTTATGAACTTTAAAGAACTTTAATGTTATGAACTTTAAAGAACTTTAATGTTATGAACTTTAAAGAACTTTAATGTTATGAACTTTAGAGAACTTTAATGTTATGAACTTTAGAGAACTTTAATGTTATGAACTTTAGAGAACTTTAATGTTTTGAACTTTAGAGAACTTTAATGTTTTGAACTTTAAAGAACTTTAATTTTATGAAAAACAAACTATAAAGCCTTTGGATATTTTCCTAAACGTCTATTCAATCAAGCAGTTTACTGCTAACTCCTCAGTCGGAAACACCGGCTGGAGTTCATCAAAAGAAAAACTTTCACTTTTCAGCAACCAAACGGAGATGTTTACTTTCCTTACAAGAAAATCACTATAATTATGAGGGAATAAAAATATGGTAAACGCCTTCATGCAGCCTGATTCTACTGAAGCATGGCTCAGTGGTTACAACCTCTTTTTTTTTACCGCAAATTCTCCCGACGTTGCCTTACGTGTTCATAAATTACTTCAAAAAAGTGAGAACTAAAAACCAGCTTCCCGGATGATTCTCCCCCCGTTAATTATTCAGATAAATGATACAGAAAAATAAAAAGCAGTTAAAGAAAAAGGAAGTTAAAGGGCAGTTAAAGTAGGGTAATTATCTGTCCAAGAAAAATATTAAAAAATATAAAGCAATCAAGAAAATCCAGTATTGAAAGATTTGCAATTGTTTTGTCATTTTCTGTCATGAGTTTTATCGTTGTAAGGTATTATTACCCTTCTCAGGACTAACACAATTGTCAAATTATTGTTTTTTATTATTACATTTTTTTTATCTCCTTCAACTAAAGGCTCTAGTTTGAGCTAAATATAATTATAACATAATTTACAGCATGAAGTATGTCACAAGTGAATACTATCGTATAACAAACTCATGATATTTTAGAGATCTTGTTTTTCCTAGACGAATCTAATTTAATTGTCATCCACAGCGTTTACATCATGTAATGATTTTTTCCTTAATATTTTTATATAAATCATTATTACTTATATCCTTTCATTCGATTGGTAGATCGAAGCCATATTTTAACTCCTTTATAATTTATATTATTTCTTCCTGTCCCTGTTCTTATTTTGGATATGTAAATCATTATATATATTTTATATTTCTTGTTAGTCCAATCAATTAGCGTAAAAATGATTAGATTAATAATCATAATTATTGAAGGTTGCTTTTAAAATGTAAGAAATGTTATTCATAAATAGCTCATACAAGGAATCATAATTTTCATTTAAACTATGCTGACATCAATTTTTTGATTTATATATAACTATATTGCATTATAATTACGAAAAGCCATGCTTTGAAATGTATATTAGAAAATTAATAAAATATGTACAATTAAATCTCTAAAAAAGCAATCTACAATATTGTAAACAATGGAAGGAATGATTTCGTCATAGTCGGATAAAATAATATTGGCATTACATAGTTCTATATTCAAATTTCTTTTGAAATGTTTAAACCGCTTTGCATTGAAGTTCAAGTGATGAAAATTCCCTCTGCATAAGGTATCTATGTTAAATCTCTAACAAATCTCAGAATCAAATATTTATATCAAGAGATCTGAAATTGAAAATCAGTTTGTAAATCCATGATCCCTTTTTGTCCATTCATGAACTCAACAGGAAATAGCCTTGAGTCCGACACACGTGCATTTAATACCACGCTCAAATATTTTATATTTGAAAAGAACTAAATCCGGAATGCATTTCAATTTCTCATTTAAACCTTCTTTCGCATGAAATATTTCGACATCATTTTTTGAACATCAGTTATATTAAAATTACTCATTCTTTGAGCTGAACGCGATGCTGAACTCGTTTGTAGAAAAGCTGCTTTGGAACGGATAACGGCCCTGTATCGTCGGCTTAACCTCGCAATAGATTTTGTACATTCTGTGAAATACCGTTTCAGAATTCTATATTTTAAAATAGCCAATAAATATTTATAGATCATCGCATTTCAATTACTGTACTTCTTTGATGGAATACGGACTTTCCTGTATATTTTCAAATGTGTAAAGATCAACATGCCGATCCAAAAAGGATGTGACGGATTTTCAAATGGACGTAGCGAGAAAAACGATGTTATTTGGTAAACAGATCCGGAAAAAGCTATAGAATTTTAAATTCCGGATACTGGAAAGAAATAATTTCGGATTTAAAAACGGATACCGGGAAACTATCTAAAGTTGAACTGGGAACACACTTTACAATTTGATTTCGTTATAATCGGCATTAAATTGGCAATCAAATAAATTCAACCTTTATTCAAACAGATATGATTACATGAGGTGAAAATGATTTACAATTTATTAAATAAGTTAATCCGCTTAGGCAGCAAAGGATAAAGACCTTGGGGTCTAACAAACCCCCTCTACTGCTCAGATTTGGATATAATTTGTAGAAGTGGAATAAATAAGTAAATGAAAGAGCTGGTTGTTTAATATAGAAATGAAACTATAAATTAAAAAAAGTAGCGATATCAAAATTCTCTCTCCAACAGATGTCAGGGATATTACAATTACCAGAGTTTAACAGTCAAGGCCTCCGGCATTAATGGTAGATTAATGACTTACGATGCCACAACCCATGTTCTATGCCTTCTAGAGCTATATGATTCACCATCTAAAAATTTGGTGGGCCGAAGGAGAAGGTCATTGTTCGGGTTAAAATTGAACTTGCGACAACTTTTTACGGAACATTGACCGAATGGCTTCATTCATAACCCACAGTCACTCGTTCTACTATATATCAGGAAGTTGCCTTTTTTTTAATGACCCACCAAATACCTCGCATCAAATCACCCTCCAAACCTTGCATTTCATATATAATATCTCTAGTTTGGGCACAAAACGTGAACTGTCAGAAAAGCATATGACAGAGTTGGTAAAGTGATGTATAAACGCCACCAGGGATTTCTAAATTCCCAAAAGGAAGCTCTGAAATTGCGTCCATATGTGTATTATAATTAATTATATAACTTATAGATAGCTTTTAACATAAATTGAGTGGTATTCCTCTATTTAGTTAAACCCATTCTATTTCTATTATCACTATCATACTTTTCAATTTTCCCTTAAAAATTGCTTACGAAGCTATATTTAAAACGTAACTAATTAAAATATTTCCAGTGTAAACCCGTTTGTCATACATCTAGAGAATTTAGTGAATGTAAACATTTACTTCTAAGCAGTACACTGTGCTGTTAGGCATACTGGAAACTGATGCTGGAATCTTTTCTGGATTACCACGATGTTCTCAAAGTCTACTTAATTTGGACATTTCACGTAGGTTTGCGCAATCTGATATCAGTTGGAATCTATGTACAGACGACCTGTGTGCTGGTGGGTTCTTGACCAAGTTAGCGCCACGTCACTTTCACGGCATGTTGCGTGCTTGCCAACGACGGCAACTGAAACCCTTCGCTAGACGCGGATTAAACATATAGGAGGCCCCTGGCCGTAAAAATTTCGAGGCCCTTAGATCCAAGCCCCAACACAAAAAAATTGTGTAAGTAAATGATTATATTTTTTGATGGATTTCAGTATTAGATATTTAGTGGGTTGCTTAAACCGGCAATATGTAGCTAATAATAAACTCAACGTTTCAAGTATTTTTTAAATTGTTTCAAAAATTTAATAGTAAACTAAGTGCCTGAGTGCTTAAAAATTATTTTTTTACATAAATTTGGGACTGAACTTCTCTTTGGCAAATTCATCGATTATTTTTGCAGTATCTATT